>JAZKJV010000061.1:0-432758 GCA_037367405.1 Ottelia alismoides
TAATTTTGTGCATGTTTTCTCGTGGTTCTTGTGTCATTTGATTTATGTTAATCCATCAAGTTGCTCGATTAGATACATTTCCACATTATTTGTGGGATTGTTTGTTCCCAACAGAGTGATACTAGAGATTTTCCAATGTCGGATTACAAGATAAAGTTTGGTTCGAGCCATATGGTTAGTTTGAATTGGACTAGCTACAGTTTGTGGGAATACAAGATGAATGATCTTTTATATATTAAGGTCATGTACCTTCAGGTATTTTCCATGCAGAAGCCCGAAGCCAAATAGATGATGAATGAGAATTTGAATACGAGTATGTGCGTGATTCCATCAGACAGTTCGTTGATGAGAATGTTTACAACCGCATTCAATATGAAGGCCATGCTAGAAGCATGTAGTTGAAGATGGAAAATCTTTACGCCTTCAAGACAGAAGTAACAGATTATTTCTTCTAAAGAGATTGGTGAACTTAAGGTTCAATGAGGACAACTCTGTGCTAGATTTTCTAAATGATTTCCAAGGAATCACAAGTCAATTGACGTGCATGGGTATCAAGCTTGGGGATGAGGTGTTGGGCTTGTTGTTCTTGCTACTCAACCAGCTTCTTGGAAGATTTTCATAGTTTTTATTACTAACTATGTAGTTAATAAGGTTGTTTCTTTTGAGGCTATGAAGACTGGCATTCTCAATGAGGAGATGCGAAGAAAAACCAAGGAAGCTCTTCACATCCAGAGATTCTTGTTACAAGGAACACGGGGAGGAGCAAGATCAAGAATGATGAGGGTAGGGATAACAGCAGGAGCAAGTCCATATTCTGATATCAGAACATGGAGTACCACTATTGTAAGAAGGAAGGGCACGCCAAGAAGTGTTGCTTCCAATTCAATAGAGATGATGAGAATGGTGGCGACAAGCAAGAGAAAGAGAATGAACAAGTTGCTGCATGTACATGATGAATGTTGTGTTCATCATGATAAAATCAATATATTAAACTCCACTGCTTAAACAATCCAATAGAAATCATTGATAATTCATTCATTTTATCTTGTATATATATTGTGTTTAATTAACCTATATTTATTACTTTATTTTTAATCAGCAATAAAAATCCTTAAAAATTAGGTTAAATAATTGTCTATAATTTTCCTGACCGTTAAAAATAACTAAAAAATACAAAAATGTCTCAAAACCCAAAATCATGTGTTTTTAACCCTTGGTATACCTTATATTATTGTACATCTACTTGAGCTATAGCTCTATTTTTCAAATTTTTAAGAAATCTTTTTTTGGGCTTGGTTTAAGTGATATGTGAACTGAGTTTTGTAGAAAAAAAGTCCGTGATTTTTATTTAAAACAAAGGGATCATTTTTTGTAAAAATTATTTTTTTATATAAAAAAATGTTTTTTTTTGTAAATTAACCTTTTTCAAAAACTCCATAAAAACTTTTTCTTTGGTAAAGGCTTTGAGTACTAGGCTTTAAAATGAGTAGCTACATCCAGCGAGGGAACTTCGGCCGCCCTTAGCAGGTGGATGGTTTAGAGCACATTGTATGTGACTTTATCCTCAAGTAACACGGGTCCGTCTAACCGGTCCGTACTTACATCCATATTGACTGAGAGTGGACGTAACTATTCATATGAGCCTGGGCCAGTCATTATCTTTCAAAAAAATGAAAAATTAAAATCCATAAAAATTTGCAAAAGGTAAAAAACAAAAAAAATCATTAACCGAGGAGTTGGTGTATTCCCGACACATTCACATTCACTTAAGGCTTACATATTTTGTGGACACTTGATTTTTATGATCTTGAGAGAGTGAGTTAACATGCCTTAGTCATTAGGGTTTTGAACGTAATCATCCACACTCCCCCCAGTTTGAAAGATCTGAGCGTTATAGTTGCACTCTTCATCCCCGCCTCCCAAATTATGTGATAAGCACAACACATTCACAACTGCATAATTGATGAGATGAGTTGAGTTCACTGAGGAACTATGACTGGAGATTTGAGTCTAGACCCGATCTAATGATGCTTGAGGAAGGGATAAAGTTAATGAAGGCTTCAAGAAACCTGAGTTTCAGCAAAACCCTAACCAGTATGTGAACAAGTTCATATGTTATTGTTTGATATTTACCTATGTGCCAGGGTGTGATGAAAGTTAAATAATTGTTGATCAGTGTACGCTAACTTTTGGTAAAAGCAGTGGATCTAGCTAAAAAGGAAAGAAAGAAAAGAAAGGAAATGTTCAAAGAAAGGCGCTATCCTCCGAAAGTCCAATTACAAATGAACTTCCACCTATGGCGAGCGCTCACAACCATTTTCAAAGTGTCCACTTGGACCAAGCGCTAATTAGGACTAAAGAGTCGGCCTAGCACCATAAAAGAACTTTGCATCGTATAGTGATACAAGTCTGGGTGTCAAAGGTATCTAGATACTAAAAAAAACACCACGGTGTACTCCCAGAAAACCAAGTGCAGACGACTCCGGACTCTCTTAACGGACACATTGATCAACAAAATAAAAATATACTTGTGTTGAGTAATAAGGCACTTGAGAGCCCTCTTGTTCCATTGTGAGGGAGAGAAAAATAGACGTAATCATATGCCCTCCACCATTTGATCGTCCATTTACACTTTAAAGTCTGACGAACTAATGAGACAATTGACTGAAGCAAGAATAGACTTATTCCCTAGTTTTGAGGATTAAGTCTGGGAGGAGAGTCTCCTGTACTGGAACCTTGGGTGATGTCTCGACTCGACTCTCATGAATATAGTACACTAAATTTCATATCCTTGTATTTTATGTACAAACAAAGAGTTTGAAAATTAGAGAAGTTGGATTCCTTTTATCTAGAGCATGGTTGAGCCCGGAATTTTGGGATCGCTTAAAATATTAGTCTTCGAAAGAAATTGAGCCTTTAAACATTCACATGCACTGCCATGAATTAATCAGACTCCTCCATTCTTTATATTCTAGAGGACGAGCTAGTTTATGTATAGGGGTATGATGAATCTCGTATTAATCATGATAAAATCAATATATTAAACTCCTCTCTCAGATAATCCAATAAAAAACAATGATAATTCCATTCATTTTACCCTATACTGTGTTTAATTAACATTGTATTTATTACTTTGTTTTTAATCCTCGTCAAAAATCCTTGAAAATTAGGTTAAATAATTGTTTATAAATTTTCCTAACCTTTAAAAGAACTAAAAATACAAAAACATCTCAAAACTCCAAACCGGTGTTTTCATCCCTTTAAAAATATCCCCCACCCAAAAAATACTTTTTGTACAAATAGCATTTTTTAGCTTTTTGTCCAACATCTTGAGGTACAATGGTCCAGAGCCCATCAACTTTACGGGTTCAATATTTGAACTCTTCTTTTTCATTTTTTGAACTCTTCTTTTAAAAAAATGTGGATTAGATATACACCAACTCTGATATCAATTCCATGCAACGTTTAATACACTTGCACGATACATGGCACCTCATACTTACACATTTACATGCACACCCTCTCATATTTAATGTGCATGCATGATACATACCCCTTGCCCTAGCAATCTTTATTTTTGCAGGCAACTACCCTCGCATGCGAGTAATGACCTCAATAATATTTCGCCTCGAAACATCACCAGTGTGTGAATGCTCCTCATTTCCTCCAAAGCATGCCGCTTCTTTATCTATAGGGGGGCAACACTGTGAAGGAGCTCAACCGTGGATACCTATCCCAACAGCACCACCGAAAATGTCCATTTTTTCTTTTGCATATAGCCCACGAAATGTCAGGAACAACACTGACACAGAGGTTCTACCTCGCCTCCCTGCGTTTTATTCCCCAATACCGTATGACTACTGTAGCACGTGGTAATTTCAGGTCATAAAATGGAGCTGCCACTATGCTCAATTATTCAGTTATATTATATATCACTACAGTTTATGCATTTCATTTCCAACTGCCCTATCCATCACAAACTCAACCGAAGCCTTGGGGGTTCACGAGATTCGCTTGAGTTATTATATTTTGTTAACTCCAACCACATTAAGCATACAAATGGTCAGCTCACGACTTTAGCAGGTGCGTCATGTATTCGTTTAGTCTTCCATTATAAAAGTCTACATATAACATTATATTTAAGGGGGCAAGCATGGTACTTATGTAGTAAAACAACTAAACCGTGATTATTCTATCACGCGGTACTCAATCCATATGCATATCTACATGAATGTTCGTTTTATGCATTTCACAAGTATCATGCTTGTAATTAGATTGAGTTACATAAAAGTAATGTTATATTAAACACTCGACAATAAACTTCAAACATGGACTAAACGTGCCAACGTATCACCGAGCATCATAGATGGTCAAGGACGGAAACAATTATACATGTAGACATAATAAACAAGCTTAACTTCCTATCCTAGAGCAGTTGTACCGATATACTTTAGACATGACTACCCTTTTGCAATATTAGTTATGCCCAAACTTTACTTTGTGAAGTTTGTGCTTGTTATTTTTGTGGAGATGGTGGGTGACTTCCTCAAAGTTTCACATTTTTGAGATGCCACAATTTTGTGCAGTTTACAATTTGGGGATGTCACAATTTTAAAAATCATTCGTATATAACGTTTAGAGGACTATACAACCGATAACAAGGGGATGATACTAGTAATTTTGACACATGTCTTGCTCAATTGGAACATATATTATAAAAATGTAGTGAGGTAAATCTGACGCTTTCGTAGGAGAAGAGTCACTCCATGGTGACAGAGAATATCGTGTTTGGCACATTATCTCCAGTGATGGTATGGAGACTGACCTGCCAAGGTGGACATCATCTCGAAACTTGAGTCACATACAACACTAAAGCAATTATGATTTTTTGAGCATGTTGATTTTTTTTGACGATTCATTAATAATTTCTCAAAAATTGCTTGACCATTAACTAAACTTCTTGTCAAAGATGTCGAGTTGATTGTGAATGACAAGTGTCTTTGGGCTTTCAATTATTTGAGAGATATGGTTACCCGAGCTCCTGTCCTACAGCCGCCTGATTGGTCTCTCCCATTTGAGATCATGACAAACGCTTCTGATTTTGTAGTTGGAACTGTGTTAAGACAAGGAGAGATGACATCCCATTTGTTGTATAATATGCTAGCAAAACCATGTATGAAGCATAGTGGAATTATATAGTCACTAAGAAGGATATGCTAGTAGTAGTGTTCGCTTTGGATAGGTTCGTTCGCGCTTGTTGGGATCCAAGGTTAATGTATTCACTGATCATTTTGCCATCAAAGACCTTATGGAGGAAAAAGACACAAAAGCATGCCTAATTTGATGTATATTATTACTCCAGAAGTTTGATCTAGATATAAAAGATAAACATAGAATCAATAATTTTATTGCTGATCACCTTTCTCGGCTCGAGCTTTATGAGACTCCTGAGGATTATACACACGCTATCATAGAAAGTTTTGTAGACGAAGCGATTTCGTCTGCCGCTTCACTCCCATAGTACATCAACATTGTAAATCTATTTGTCTTCAAGAAGATTTTCCGAGGTTAATCCAAGGTTCACATTGAAAAACTCTATCCAGATGCCGAGTATCACCATTGGGAGGATTGTGTTCTCTTCCGTGAGGGAGCAGAGGTGTCTGAAGGAGATGCATTCCTGAGGAGGAATACTCCAATGACCTCAACTTCCGCCATACCTTAGAAGCATGAGGACATAATTCTGGGAAGCGAACACCTGAAAAGGTACTTCAAAGCGGTTTTTGGTGGCCAACTCTTCAAAAAGATGCCCAGCCTTTTGCTAAGAGTAGCCCTACATGCCAAAAAATGGGAGGGACCATGGGTCCTAAAGTTTCGATGGTGATGAAGCATGCCATTATCGACGCTTGGGGTATTGAATTTATGGACCCATTTATTAATAACCAAGGGTTTGAGTTTATTTTCATAGTTGTCGATTATGTGAGTCGATGGGTGGAGGTTATCTCGGTCCGAACCGTAGATAGGAATACTATTTGCAAGTTCTTGCAGGAGAATATCATTTCACAGTTCAGGATCTTAAAAAATCTTGTTTCTGATGGGCGTTGCCACTTCATTAACAAAAAAGTTTAGAAGGTGGTAAAGTAGTTTGGTATCGATCACATGCATGATACTCTTTATGATCCACAAAGCAATGGCATGAGCGGAGTTTCGAACTAAGGAGTGAAGACCATTCTTGAAAAGTTTGTCCGACCAAATAGGAAGAACTGGTCTCAGCTTATGAACCAAGTTCTATGGCTTACATGATAACTTTAAAGATCCCCTTGGGCACTTCCCCGTTCCGACTTGTCTATGGCAAGCATTGTCATTTGTCAAGTGAGTTTGTACATAACTCTAAGTGGGCAGTAAAGGAATTGAATTTTAGTGTTTTGGATGCCAATCAAAGAAGGAATTTTGATACGAATGAGCTCATAGGCATACGAGAACAACCTGATCTACATATATAAGATCATATCTTTGATATTAGTAGTACCTTGGAAGTGTGAGGCTTCCGGAAGGACCACAGGACTTTTGTTAGCCAACAAAAGTGATTGACCTTCTATCTGTCGACCGACAACAACCAAGACAAGAGTGGGATTATATTCTTCATCCTTGATCTCAAAAGCATCAACTATAGGAGGCTAAATCATGCATCTGTACATGTAGTTTAGTTCTTTAAGTAGTAAGGGTGAGTCGCAGGGGGGGGGGGGGGGGTAATCGCCCACTTGTTCTCATTTGATTTATTCTTCGTGATCGATCTCCTTTGTATTTAGGGTATCACAAACCCTAAGTAGGGGGGAGGATTGCTCTCATTCCTAATTCTTTAAACACTATACATGCTCAGTACAAGTTATGTATTTTATCTCTTTGATCTACGAAGACATAGTTCAAATTAAGTATGGGGGTGTCATATATATTTCATATTTACTTTACCCATAGCTCGTACTTTCACTAATTTTGAGAGTATAAAATGTACAAATAATTCCTATTCCATCTTTCTACATGAGTCCGTAAAAATTGTAAGGAAATCTCCTTTGTAAAATTCCAAAAAAAAGCCATACTTTCAAAAATTTTAAAAGGTTGCATATTTAAAAAAATCATAAAAGATGCATGTTTAAAAAAATCAAAACATGCATGTTTTTCTAATCTGCACATTTTCAACTATCATTTTTAAGTTTGCATCTTTTCAAAATTTGTATGATTCAAAACTATATGTCTTCCAAGTTGCATTTTTTCAAACTTGCATATTTTCAAACTTGCATATTTTCAAACTTGTATATTTTCAAAATTAATATTTCTAAACTTTCATTACATATTTCCAAATCTCATATTTTCAAAACCCATAAAAATGAAAAATTTTTCAAAAGTCTTCCTAATTTTTTAAAGAGAAAATTACTTCACAAAATAGCTACATTGCTTCATCTCATTCTCTTGCATTTGCATTTCATGCCGAAGATCGGAGTTTGAACCAAGTCGTGAATGGAAACTGAGAAGAGAGCTTGACGTGGTCTTAATCCACATGATTAAGAGGAGTTTTCATTAAGAGACGATTTTAGGAGCTTCAGGCCCTTTACTTGATCCCATGAGTCTCACAAGCCATTACTTGGTCTTTGGCCCTTTGTGTCTAAATAGATTGCCACACATCATAATTCTAATCCTTAAATAATGAGCTACTCTCAACTCATGCACATCACACTAAGGACGATCGAAATGAGGTGTTGAAAGACTGAAACAATCTGAGTAGAGACGATATTAGGTTGCTCTGTCAAGGGTGGCTCAGGAACCATCCATCAAATTGATAGAACCGGTGTATGCCCTACTTCTCTAATTGCAGAGACATCTAAAAACCATAGCAGTGGGTTGAAACAAAGCTTTGAATGGGGGATAGTCTGCTAGCAATTAGTTGTTTGAGGTGGGGCCAATGCAACCATCTCTCATGATTGTTCACATTTTACCCATCCACCAAAAAGAGGGCAAACCCTCACTTCAAAAAAACAATGGGAGAAAAGTTTATATACTCATAAAGAAATGCAGTGCAAGCACAAAACAAAGCAAAATTTTGACCACAATGATTCCATGCCTGCAAAAAAGAGAGGAAAACTTGACTATACTGATCAAGTTTCCAAAGAGAAGACCCAGCTACAGTGGTTGGGCTTCAGACACCTATTTTGCAATGCTAGCAGTACTTGAACTTAAAAGGGCATAATCGACTCCTTGAGGATGAGTCACTATGAAAGGTGATTGACCGGATGTTCATCATCATTATAAAGGAAGAGCTAACATCCTTCACTCACAATATATGTAGTCTCAGCATTATGGAATCTGCTCGTGAGTTGGTATACTTGAGTTGATTTTGAATCAAACCAGCATTATTGACTTGTGGAACTTAGAGTCCACTGAGTCTAAAAACCTTACTCTTGCGGAGTTCTGACACATCATTAATCTAAAAGGTCCGTCGAGCTCAATCTCCATCTTATATTCATGAAATTCGTATGGAACCTTGATGAATCTCGTATTCATCATACTAAAATCCAATTATTAATCCTCGTACTTGAACAATTCAATAAAAATCACTAACAATTCATTAATCTTGAAAATGCATTATATTGTATATAAATTGTGTATAATTGCATATATTCTAACTATATTTATTGTAATTAATTACCACTATTTTCTTTGTTCTTAATTTTACAAAGACCCTTAAAAATTGGAGTTAGTTAATTGTATATAATTAGTCCGACCTTTAAATACATTAAAATGACAAAAAAATCTCAAAACCAAAAAGGATGTGTTTTTACCCTTTAAAAATACCCTCAAAATATACTTTTGTACAAATGACCTCTTCTGACTTTTTATCCAACATGAAGCTTGTAGATCTCATCGAGATCTACAACTTTCATGTTTTGACCTATTCATAATTTTACCTCTAACTATTTCTTTTAGAATTATCTTTGTCTTTTTTTCGAATTTTCTAATTGGGTCACGTAGCACCCTCAGGGCCGCCCTCGTGGCCCGCTTCCTCTTCTGCCACCCGACTCCACTCCTGACCATTGGATCTATCTCCCCCGCCTCCATCTATATAACTCATTACGCCTCTCCTCTCCACCATTCGATCAGGACCCCCTGATCTGATCTCCACTACTCATATCCGCCTACCCCCTAGTCGCATGATTAAACTATCATCCTACGACCCCCATCTCACCATGTCACCTCTCCATTCCTAACCACCAGATCAGGCGTCTCCTTTCATCACAGTTGCTCGCCTATGCCTACTTCAAAGCCACACGATCAGATCCTAAGGATCTGATCACCGCCCACTCTTGCTTTCCTCACAGCCGTCGATCTCCCTCATGATCTAAGGCTCTCACATCACCACTTCGTCCATCATTTCCCAGCCATCCGATCACTCTCCTAACCTTATCCCCACCGTTCATCTCCGCCTATATCACAACCACTCGATCCGCTCCATCGATCTAATCTCCGCCCCTCGCCCACACCTCCATCCGAGCCTTTGGATCTTATGATCCAACGACTCTTGCTCGTCCTCCTCCTCCAGTTGTCTCCCGCTCTAGACGTTACCCTTATGGCCAAGCCACCCCCTTCCTATTTTGAAGTCCGCATCAGCCATGCTCCTCCTCTCGTAACACCACCACCACATCGTTCGTTCCTCTGTCATCCTTGCGCCACCATCATCCCACCTCCATTACTCCTCTGCCATCAAAATCTTTGTTAACCCCCCCCCCCCCCCCCCCCCGGCCACCATGTAAAGACCGGAGACCATCCCTATAAAACCCCTCGGCTGCCATCGTTCACCCTCGTCCACCATTTGACGGATCTCCGCCTAGCCCCTCTTCCCCTCCTTGTGATAGGAGGATGTGGAATTGGCCGACGAAGATGGCCAATCCTCCAAGGACCCATGGCAACAACGGTCGTGTCGCGATGCCTCAGGCCCGCTGAGCTCCGAGGCCCGGCTGACCTCACTGGGCGACGACCCGAGGTTCATCCGGACCTCAACACAAGCCTCCCCGACCGCCATCTTCTCCTCTCAACCCTCCAGGTATTACTTCGTTATTTCTCTTTGAATTTCTCCATTTAATCGCAAATGTACGCATACCTTCACCGTCATATGGACTCGCCTCTATCTTCACCATACCTCCACGACCTTCGCCGACCACCCCGCTCGCCCTCTTCTCTTCTCCACAACCTCCACCATGTCTGTTCCATGTTTCTTCTCCTCGGCAGAGAGGAACCCCATCAGGGCCTCGCCTCCCTCTACCCACGACCCTCCATTTACTTCACTTCGCACTCATATGCTACGGGCCTTTAGCTATACGCTAACCATTGCAGTATTTCAATGGACGGGGATAGCACACCCTCATCAATCTCGAGCTCCGCCACCGGTGGCACTTCATCGACCCTCAAGCAGGCGTGTGGAGTATGGAGAAGCGTACAAGAGGTCGTCGGAGCGCAGCCTCCTCCGGTGGCCTACAACGGAAGATGAAAGTACAATTACCGTCCGATCCTCACAATCAGACGGTCATGATGATGCCACGTGGATCACACAAGCCTCACGCCGATCCTCTAGGCTCGGGCGATCTTAACCGAACACTAGAGCACCACGATCCAGCCACGTGGCCCGAAGCTGCCATGTCTCTCGAGTCTAGCCCTGTGCATGCACGTGGGTAATTTACAAGAAAGCCCTTGGAAGTTTTGGTTATTACATTTTGGTCCCCAAGCGGGGTGCACTTGGGTAAATTTCAGGGAGGCCCTCGTGATTTTTAGAAATTGCATTATGGCCCCAGTGTGTATATGGAAAAAATACAAAGGGCCCTTTTCAATTTTGCTAAATTGCAAATAGGTCCCTTCAGGGACCTATTTGTAATTATTTATCATTTATTTCTCACATTTTTATTGCATCTATGCCCCTGCATTGTTTCTTCAATATCTCGAGCATTTTGATCCCAAATGGCATGAATTCAATGCCGTTTTGAAGCTTATTTAATTATCTTTCTAATGTCATATTTAATTTTCTGATTTGATGCTAATTGAAATGTGTTATCCTTTGCATTCATTCATACATTATGTTCATGCATGCTCATATAATTGCATTGAAAATCAAAAAAAATTTTGCATGCATCATTTTCCTTTATTGTGTATGTATCATTTTATCTGCATTTTATTGTGCATCTGCATGAAGGCCTAAATTTGAGAAGATAATCACACATTAAATAGACAAGATTTGATAACTAGATTAAAGAGGCTCGTGTCCTTGAGTTTGACCTTGGTACACTTACCAAGTAAAATAATACCCACATATTCGAAGGTGTGGTCTTTGCATGATCGAAATATACCTCATGTACTACAACAATCCCTTACTCTTAGAGAGGCAGATTTCGCGTTCATAAAACCCAAATTCATTTCACAGTTCTGCACTTATTCTTAACATAAGTGTTTGCTAGGGGACTAGCAAATCTTAAGTATAAGGGGTGACAAAATCGTATTTCACGCACTAAGAACCTAAAATTGGGCTAAATTCCTCAACAAGCACATTCATGCATGCATTAATACTATTTTTTAATAAATTCATGGTCATGCAATAAAAAAATTTATCACTTAAAAACCACTCAAATATTCAAACAAAAATCTAAAAATTAAATAAGGAAATAAGAAATTGATAGAGATATAAAAACACAAAAATATACTCAAACTTCAAACATTTGTAATTATTTTTATACAACTATGATTGAAATGTTTTCTTTTCATCAATTAATAAAAAATGTATAGAAAGATATTACAAAAATATCACCGTAAATAATTGGCAAATGGAACAGCTTCACTTTTTCAAATATGTGCACAATCCTGAATTTATATATGGAGCATATAAACTCCAATTCACCCCAACTCACTTTTAAAGTTCACCATTTAAAATTCTATAAATTATGAAATTACTTTTAAAGTAATCTGTGCTCACTTGTGAAAAGTCAGTTTTAGGACTCATTTATGCATTAGTTTACGTCTTTTTCCTTCTTTTGTACAAAGTTCAATTTAACTCCTTCTTGTTTGATTTCAATTTTATTTTGTTGTTTGTATATTATTTTTTCTTATAAAAATACAAAATAAAATTAAAAAATATACAAAATAAAAAGGAAATATAAACATGTCTTTTCTATACAGGTCAACACATGTATTTAATTTTTATCTTTTCTATTCCACAAAATCAAAAATCAATAAAAATATCTCTGAGTATGTTATATTATATATTATTATAAAATATAATATGATCATATTACAAATAATAAAATAAAACTAAAAATCATAAAACTCTAAAATGGGTATTTTGTACCTAAAAATAGGATTCTAATTTATATATTTTATTCTACAAATATTTTGAAGAAAAAAACTTTCTTTTGAAACGTTTTAGATAAAATTATTTTGAGGAAGTATATGGTTTGAGATTTTTATGTCAAGATCTCATACTAATTATTTCATGCAAATTATCATTGTAGGAGACTTTTTTTCCGATTGGTCCACGTGGACCATTTTTGAATCTTTTTGGCCTCACCAACTCCTTCTCTCACCGGTGTCATCCACCTCATTCATTGGTATCCCCCTAGCAAGCCTCTTTCCCTTCCATTTCCATGCAAGCCTCATCAACATTCTACCATTCTGACCACCTTGGGCCTCCCTCTCCACTGCTGACCACCTCTTCGATACCCCCTCCATGCTTCCACCATCAGACCCTCGATTAGACCCCCCAGGAGGATGTTCTCCCTCCTCGAGTCCTCACCAAAATAAGAATCCATAGCTCACCAACTTTCTGTAACATCCCGAGCTTAGGTCCCCGGACTGTTATCGAGGAAAATTGGCCCTGACAACGTGTTGGGTACATGCACAAATGGATCCATTGACAACCACCCAAAATGCTTAAGTTCAACTTGTCAAGCAGTAATCCCCGCCACTTATAACCCACTCTCACCTTTACATTCTGTGAGTTTTATATACGGGGCTATGTTTGGGGTATGCGTGTTACAACCTGTAAAGTATTGAACTTGATTGTCTCTCGGATCCTGTATTATAAGATCCGGCTCGTCAAGAGGAAACCAACGGAATTTGTCCCATGTGAATCGGACTTCATTTCGAATTATTATGATTTTCAGGAGAAAGAGAAGCGAGGAGGCTTAAGATGTCATTAAACCTTGATGACCGTCAATAAGATAGATTAATTGTGATTAAGGAAACTAAATCGCTAATCAATATTAGCAAACACTAATCATATTTCAGCATAAGTTGAGCATAAGTCACGGAAGTTAAATTACGATTAGCGGGAGTTAAATCGTGATTAGCGAAAGTTAACCACGTTTAGCACTAATTAAGTGTCATTAGCGAATCTAGAATGTTCTGGAAAGTTCTAACTTAAGCTCTAAGTTTCGGATAAAATTTGTCCAAATTCATGGGCCAAAACCATGGGGCACTAACCGCGGTTAAGTTCTAAACCATGGTTTTCTAACCATGGTACCCGGTTTTCTAGAGCCTATATATACCCTCCTACCCATTCATTCTATATGATTTCCACTACCACCACCACACCAAGGTCTAGGGTCGAGAGGTCTGAAGGAGGGGTAGGAGGCGAGGAAGGAGCGCTAGCGAAATGTTGCCGGGAGAACGAGGATGAGGAGGAAGGTACGATCCTCTCTTAGTTGCTTCGTGAGTTAGGTTTTTGATTCATTTTCAGTATCCTTGTTGTTTCCTTTTGGTGATTTTATAGAGGAAACTCTTTCTCTCTTTTTAGGGTGCATTTGGTTCATGGGTTATCTGGGGAGGATAACCCATTTCTGTGTTTGTGTGTTTGGTTCGTGGGTTAAGGGTTGGGAGGGTTTGTGTGATGTGACTGTATTGACATTTGAAAAAGTAGGTAGTTATTATGATATGATTGTATTGAAATTTGAAAAGGTGGGTAGTTGTTGTGATGTGATTGTTTTGAAGTTTGAAATAGTGAGTAGAAGTTGACTATTTTATGATTTCTAGATGATTTGATGGTATAATATACTTTTTTTGATGAAAAGATGGTGGACCCCACTAGTGGATTAGGAATATGGGTTTTGGGAGGTAATCCACCCAAAGTGGGGGGTAACCCCCCAACCGAACACGCCCTTAGAAATATGTCCCAATATAAGGGAAACTCTGTCGAAATTTTCCTATAAAAATCACCCCGTATAAGGAGAAACTCTGTCGAAATTTTCCTAAAAATATCACCTCATATAAGGGAAAATCCTGACAAAATTTTCCTAGAAATATCACCCCGTATAAGGGAAAGCTCTGCTGAAATTTCAAGAGAAAATATGTTCTTTGCTTTCTTCGTGTTCTTCGTGTGTTCTTTGCATTCTTCATGTTCTTCGTTCGTTCTTCGCGTTCTTGGCATGTTCTTAGCGTTTTGGTGTGAAAAATGAAATTTGATCGGTTCAAAAGCTATAAATCATCCTTTTGAAAAAGAATCACGATAAAAGTACTACATACAAGGAGAGAGCTCGATTATGTAACGAAATCCTTCATTTTGTTGTTGGATTTTCATATGAGATCGTTGAGATTTCTGCATTTATGCTTCTTGTTGCGAAGAATCCTGATTTGATTATTTTTGAGAAGGTATGAAAAGTTGCTTTGTGGTTTCAACTAAAATAAGGTCTAAGCATCGAATGGATGCAATGGTTTATAAAGTTAGGATTTGGGAGTTAAAAGAGCATAAATTGAGTATATAAATATATGATTTAATATACGTGTAAATCTATACTCAGTAATCTATGGTTACCAAGGTTTAAAAAATCGGACCGGATATTAGACCGGTCTCAGATCAATTTTGGTCCGACCAGGTCCGACCACTGGTCCGAACCGGTCGAACCGATGATGAAGTCAGCATGACGTCAGATTTCATGCATATTGGAAAAAAACCAGACCGCTCTATTTCTTAAGGTCGGACCGATTAGACCGGATCCATAATTAGAAGAATTAGATTTAATAATGTTATATGTACTTTAGTTTTCCTATCTAATTTTAAAATGAGTAAAAAATATCACCATCTAAATGAGACGGTAAACTGA
Organism: Ottelia alismoides; assembly: GCA_037367405.1. NCBI lineage: Eukaryota > Viridiplantae > Streptophyta > Magnoliopsida > Alismatales > Hydrocharitaceae > Ottelia > Ottelia alismoides. The sequence continues at coordinate 15,126 of JAZKJV010000061.1, forward strand.
TTGGATCAGGTGTTATCATGTATGAATCTAGCCATTAACTTGTTGTTGTTATCTTGTATGAAACTAATCATTAATCAACTATTATTATCCTGTATGAATCTGTCCATTAATAGCAGTTGGATAAAGGCAAATTCAAGAACTCACATTCAAGTTCAACAATCCATTCGCAGTTCACATACAAGTTCTCTATAGATCACAGACCCCTCTCCCCCTCATGCAACATTTGGTATGAAGCCCATCCCTCCTCATCTCCTTGGAAAGTTGCTGCAAGCTGGAAACTCAAAGCCAACACACGGCTAATCAACTTTTTGTAGCGTTCAACACCACCCCTCATCTCCCATCCGTGCAAATTTACAATGAGATACAAATAAAATTTTTAATATAGATGGTGCCGGGATCATACCATTACTCCAAGACATGCAGATCATAATCAGAGAATGGTGCCTCCTTGCCGTATGCGTCACGGACATTCAGCCTTGCAAGTTGATTGAAGAAGGTGAAGTTGACCAGTATCTCGTTGCAAAAGAGGATGACATTGCGGTAGAATGTGAAATAGACTTCCAACCTGCCGGGTGCACCGTTGCAGTTGGGGGTCATGCTGCTCAAGGGAATGGAGAATGATGTGAATAGTGTGGAAGAAGGAACAAAATTGATTGCACTTGCAAGTTTGGTGGAGAAGAAAGACGCATCACGGGTGGAGAAGGGCATTTGGGTTCCCCATAAAGTTGGGACTTTTGGTTTTTTAGGTCCAGTCTGGTTCGGTTGAACCGGTCCGGGTTAACCGGTTTTCTAACAGTCTAATGCTTTTTAGTTCAAATGTACAAACCGGCTGGACGGACCGAAATTTCTCTGGTTCCCGGTTGAACCGGTTGGACCGACCTGTCCGGTCCGGGTTTTAAAACATTGATGGTTACGCTAATTTAAGGCTTAACGGAGGAATTACATCATGGGAATTGATGTATTTTGAGTTGGATCCTGAAAAAGATCGTATGCCACGTTAAGGATGGCTGGGAGTAGAACTATAGGTCGGGCATGCAACCTGTAGGTTTGTCAGAAGGAGCCCGTATTGGCGTTTCCCTACCTATGTGGTACATGGTTGTCCAGTTATGATAAGTGTGCACGAAATGAATGATTTGCAACGCCTGGTACCAGGAGCCAATATCTTCCGATTGAAGATGGAAGATGTGGTCGTGTCATGTGGAGGCACGGGTGGTTGGATAGCGGCTGGATCACGATAACATATATTTAAAGATGCTAGCTTATATGATTGAATGTTAGCCTGATATTTTAAGCAATCGAGTCTTCGAGGATGGTTGCTCCTTTGTTTGTCAGGCTGAGGGTTGAGACCCTGATTAATACAATAAATTGAATTTGTTAAGGTAGTATTGGAGGATTGATTGGGGAGACGTGCAGCGGCATAAGCTTACCAAGATCAACGCAATCTCCGATCCTAATGTGTCCACAACTTCGGAATCCTTATAGTGGTGAGGTAATTCCATGGACTAATCCATGACGTGGAATAGAAAGGAATATGACTTAAAATAAGTAGAATGAATGAAACTTTTTGTGATAACAAGTTTTGAAAAATTACCCATTTGTTTGCTTTTCTCTTTTTCGTTATTTAGCATTCGCTAATTTTTATCTTATGATTTATGGAAAACCAACAGGTATCGGTGAGCCATCGCAAGTACTTTAGTAATCCAGCCAGCTTACATAGTAGACATCCATCCAGTCACAGTAGCTTTTCTTCGTAAGGTAGTTAGTAATCTTTTTGTGTATTTCCTTCCAGCTGATGTACATGTAATGGTTGTAGTGGGGCAATGAATCATGCGAACAATATTTTTGTGAATGGAAAAATGTTGAAATGCTTCGTTCTGGGTGTTTTTAATTGTAGTCTGTTTCTGAATATTAGTTGTGATTGCTGAACAAACTATTGTTGAGTAACCCGAACTGGATATGGGAGGATCCGAAGGCCCAAAATTGGGGTCGTGACAGATTGATATCAGAGCATGGTTACTCCAGTAATTTATTTAGTAATTGACAACTATAAGCGATATTCATAAACTAAGGTGGTCTTAAGATTCTTTGATCTTAATAAGTGATTATAGCACCATTTACAAGTCATTGTCCCTTATGTACGTCATGCTAAAACATATAGGACCTAACCTTTGGCCTTGACTCATCCCATGATCATGGCAGACCAATATGTATCTAGGAAATTAGCGGCTATGATAATGATGATCCATGAGATGGGTCAAAGGTAATAGGCATTAGAGCGAAGACTCAATGCCACAATGAGAGATCAAAGTCATCCAGATCTATGGATGCTAGAGTTGAGGGTTCTACTCACCCTCGTAAGAAATATTCTAGATACCATCAGTCCATAGAATTTATTTGCCCCTACTCCATTTGGAGGAGCAGTAGAGGAGGTGCTTCGTAGGTACAAAAAAGAAGTAAAATATTTGATTCCTACTGTAAGTATAATACTGCGATAAAAGAACAAAATCATTATCCGAGCAAGGAATCATGAGGTCAATTATAATTAAAGAAGATCTTTTATGACTATGTGGGACAGATTGTAGGACATCAGTCACCTGTTATCTGCTACTTATTGAAATGAATTATTTTGATCTCATCATGGGGATGGATTGGCTAGAAAGGCATCATGCATGCCTTGATTTTTTCCAGTAGACAATAACTTTTCACACTCCTAACTCGATAGAGTTTCAGTTTATTGGAAAGGCATCGAGTGATGATGTCAAATACATCTGTACTCTAAAAGGCTCAACAACTGTTAGAAAAAGGGTGTTGAGGCTATTTAGCATATGTACCCACTATATCGAGGTCAGATAGAATGATAGAAGATGTGGCTATAGTGTGCGAATTTCCTGAAGTATTTTCAGAAGAATTGCTTGGATTACCACATGAATGAGAGATTGAATTTGAAATCTCTCACACACATGATACTCAAATTATCTCTATTCCTCCATATAAGATGGTACCGATGGAGTTACGTGAGTTAAAGGTATAGTTACAAGAACCGTTAGACAAAGGCTTCATTCATCCCAGTATTTCACTATGGGGTGCACATGTTTTGTTTGTAAGGAAGAATGATGGGTCGATGCGGTTGTGCATTGACTGTAGACAACTAAACAAGATGACAATAAAGAATAAGTATCCTCTGCCAAGAATATATGATCTCTTTGACCAGTTAAAGGGTTCGACTGTGTATACCAAGATTGATTTAACGTCTGGATACCATCAGTTGAGAATTAAAGATACAGATATTCCCAAGACAACTTTTCGAATTAGATACGAACATTATGAATTTTCAGTTATGTCTTTTGGACTGACAAATGCCCCGGCATCCTTCATAGATCTCATGAATCGAGTATTGAGAGAGTTCCTAGACCACTTTATAGTAGTCTTCATTGATGATGTGTTTATTTGCTCCAATGATAAGTACCAACATGAACACCATCTCAGGCAGGTCCTTGAAACACTAAGGAAGAACAAATTGTATGCTAAATACAACAAATGTGACTTTGGGCTATCTGAAGTATCCTTCTTAGGCCATGTTATTTCAGAAGCAGGTATATCAGTTGATCCTGCAAAGGTTAGTGCGGTAATAAGTTGGGAACGCCCGAAGACTATCACAGAACTGCGATCTTTTATGGGTCTAGCTGGGTATTATAGAAGATTTGTGAAGGACTTTTCACGGATAGCATTACCAATGACTAGGCTGACTCGGAAGGAAGTCCCATTCATATGGTCCGATGCATGTGAAACTAGTTTTCAGACACTAAAAGAATGCCTAACATTTGCACCTATCCTTACTCTACCCTTGGGAATCGAAGGATTTATAGTATACACTAATGCATCTAAAAAAGAACTTGGGGAAGTTCTTATGTAACATGGTAAGGTAGTTGCTTATGCATCATGACAGCTCAGAACACATGAGAGGAACTACCCAACACATGATCTTGAACTAGCTGCTGTAGTTTTCGCTTTAAAGATATGGAGACACTAACTCTATGGTGTTACTTTTGAAATTTTCATTGATAATAAAAGTTCAAAATATGTGTTTGATCAGAAGGAGCTCAATATGAGATAAAGACGGTGGCTAGAGCTGTTGAAAGACTATGATTGCACCATCTCCTACCACCCCGGTAAGGGGAACGTCGTAACAGATGTCCTTAGTAGATGAACTTTTTCACATGGGTTAGTGAGTGCTATCCACTTATGGGTGTACTATCAACGTTAAGTGAATGGAAACCATTTGATAGTAGTACCGATAGTATAACTATTCTCACCAATAGAAACCAGAGATCTGGGATAGAATAACGAAAGGACAAGAGGATGATCCAGTCCTTAAAGACTTGAGACAACAATTTGAGTAGAATAAGATAGAGGGATTCCAGATACAAGATAGGTTACTATATAAGCATCACAGAGTTTGTGTACCAAACACACCTGAACTGAGGAAAGACATCTTACGTGAAGCGCATTGCTCTATATTATCTATTCATTCAAGAATTACGAAGATGTATATGGATCTTCGTTCAAACTTTTGGTGGCCAGGGATGAAGAAGAATGTTGCTGAGTTCGTAAATTCATGTTTTACCTGCCAATAGGCAAAGGCTTCAAACCAAAAGCCACCAGGATTATTGCATCCATCCCTATACCAGAATGGAAATGAGAAAGCATTTCCATGGACTTCGTTAATGGCTTACCTCAAACGACTGGTGGGAAAGATAGTATATGTGCTATAATAGATCGTCTGACCAAGGTAGCACACTTCATTCCAATAAGCTTATCTTTCACTCCAGACCAACTTGTTGAGTTATATATTACACATGTGATCCGTCTCCATGGCATTCCAAAAGAAGTAGTTTCCGATCGAGATTCATGATTCACCTCACACTATTGGGAGAACTTCATGAAAGCCACATGCACACAACTATGGTTGAGCACAACATATCATCCACAAACAGATGGTCAATCAGAATGCATGATTCATACTTTAGAGGATATGTTACCAGCATGTGCCTTAGAATGGAAAGGATCATGGTTGAAACATTTGCCTCTTGTAGAATTCATCTACAACAATAGTTACCATACAAGTATTGGCCTGACACCATTTGAAGCAATATATGGACATAGGTGTATTACTCCTTTGTGTTGGTAACAGGTCGAAATAAAGAACCTTTATGATTCAGATAGACTCCAAGAGACACGAGAAGCTGTAGAGCTTGCTTGAAAAAGACTATCGACTACTCAGAGTCGCTAGAAAAGCTATAGTGATACCAGGCAAAGAGACCTTGAATTTGAGGTATGTGACTTTGTATTTCTCAAAATATCACCTATGAAGGGTGTTCTGAGGTTTGGCTTGCGTGGGAAGTTGGCACCCAGGTTCGTGGGTCCCTTCGAAATTATTCAAAGGATTGGAAAAGTCACCTACAGACTTGCACTTCCTCCACATCTTTCGGCAATACATGATGTTTTTCATGTATCAAATCTGAGAAAGTATGTCAAGAATCATGAGCATAAGATAAGCTACGATGATCTGCACGTTGAGCCAAACTTGACATACCTAGAAATACCTGTGCAAATACTAGACAGGGATATCAAGAAGTTGAGGAACAAGGAGGTAATTCTAGTTAAAGTGTTGTGGCGCAACCAAGAGTATGAAGAAGCTGCATGGGAACCTGAGGTAGGAATGAAAGAAAAGTACACATACTTGTTTGAATGATAACACTATGTATTCTATATATGTTCAATATATATGAAATGGCATTCATTATCTTTAAAGTTGTTATGCTTTTAAGCCTCTTTAAGGTTGTTATGCCATCGTTATTAATCTTGAGGATGAGACTTCCTTTAAGTTTGTTATAATTGTAAAGTCTTGAATTTATCGTCTCTCGGATCCTATATTATACGACATGGCTCGTCAAGAGGAAACCAACGGAATTTGTTCCGTGTGAATCGGACGTCGTTTCGAATTGTTGTGATTTTCAGAAGAAAGAGAAGCAATGAGGCTCAAGATGTCATTAAACCTTAATAACCGACATTAAGACAGATTAATCGTGATTTAAGGAAATTAATTATATATTAAGGACTGTTAATCAACATTAACAAATACTAAATCATTGATTAGCAGAAGTCAAAGCGTAAGTCACAAAGGTTAAATTACGATTAGCGAGAGTTAAATTGTGATTAGCGAAAGTTAATCATGATTAGTGCTAATTAAGCATCATTAGCGAATCTAGAATGTTCTAGAAAGTTCTAACTTAAGTCCTAAGTTTCGGAAAAATTTTGGCCAAAATCACAGACCGCTAACCGCGGTTAAGGTCTAAAACATGATTTTCTAATCATGGTTAGCAGTTTTTTGGAGCCTATAAATACCCCCTACCGATTCATTCTCTATGATTTCCACCACCACCACCACCCCAAGAGTTAGGGTCGAGAGGTCCGGAGGAGGGGTAGGAGGCGAGGAAGGAGCGTTAGCGAAGTGCTGTCGGTAGAATGAGGAGGAGGAAAGTACGATCCTCTCTTAGTTGCTTCGTGAGTTAGGTTTTTGATTTATGTTCAGTTTCCTTTTTATTTCCTTTCGGTGATTTTATAGAAGAAACTCTTTTTATTTTTTTAGAAATATGTCTCAATATAAGGGAATCTCTTTCGAAATTTTCTTAAAAATATCACCCCGTATAAGGGGAAACTCTGTCGAAATTTTCCTAGAAATATCACCTCATATAAGGAGAAACCTTGTCAAAATTTTCCTAGAAATATCACCCCGTATAAGGGGAAGCTCTGCTGAAATTTCAAGAGAAAATATGTTCTTCACGTTCTTCGTGTTCTCCGTGTGTTCTTTACGTTCTTCATGTTCGTTGTTCGTTCTTCACGTTCTTGGCATGTTGTTAGCGTTTTTAATACAGAAATGAAATTCAATCGTTTCAGGAGCTATAAATCATCTTTTTCAAAGAGAATCAAGATAAATCACTACATACGAGAAGAGAGCTCGATTAGGTAATGAAATCATTCCTTTTGCTGTTGGGTTTTCATATGAGATCGTTGAGATTTTTGTATTTATGCTTCTTGTTACGAAGAACCCTAATTTGGTTATTTTTGAGAAAGTATGAAAAGTTGCTTTGTGATTTCAATTAAAATAAGGTCTAAGCATCGAATGGATGCAATGGTTTGGAAAGTTAGGGTTTGAGAGTTAAAAGAGAATAAATTGAGTATATAATTATACGAATTAATACATGTGTAAGTCTATACCCAGTATTTTATGGTTACGCTAATCTAAGGCTTGACGGAGGAATTAGACCATGGGAATTGATGTGTTTTGAGTTGGATCCTGAAAAAGATCGTGTGTCACGTTAAGGATGACTGGGATAGAACTATAGTCAGACATACAACCTGTAGGTTTGTCGGAAGGAACCCGCATTGGCGTTTTCCTACCTAGGTGATACACAGTTGTCCTGTTATGATAAGTACGCACGAAATGAATGATTTGCAATGCGTGGTACCGGGAGTCAATATCTTTGGGTTGAATGACAGAAGATATGGTTATGTCATGTGGAGGCACTGGTGGTTGGATAGCGGCTGGGTCACGATAACATGTATTTAAAACCGTTAGCTTATATGATTAAATGTTAGCTTGATGTTTTAAGCAACCGAGTCCTCGAGGACGGTGTGCTCCTTTGTTTGATAGGTTGAGGGTTGAGATCGTGATTAATACAAGAAAATGAATTTGGAAGGATAGTATTGGAGGATTTGTTGGGGCGACGTGCAGCAGCATAAGATTACCAAGACCAACGCAATCTTTAATCCCGAAGTGTCCACAGTTTCGGAATCCTTATAGTGGATAGGTAATTCCATGGACTAATCCCTGACGTGGAATAGAAAGGAATATAACTTAAAATAATGAGAGGGAATGAAACTTTTTGTGATAACAAGTTTTGAAAAATTACTCATTTGTTTGCTTTTCTCTTCTTCGTTACTTAGCATTCGCTAAATTTTATCTTATAATTTATGGAAAACCCAACAGGTATCGGTGAGCCATTGCAAGGACTTTAGTAATCCAGCCAGCTTACATAGTAGATATCCAGCCAGCCACAATAGCTTTTCTTTGTAAGGTAGTTACTAATCTTTCTGTGTTATTTCCTTCCAGTTGATGTACATGTAATGGTTGTAATGGGACACCGAATCATGTGAACAATATTTTTATGAATGGAACAGTGTTGAAATACTTCCTTTTGGGTATTTTTAATTGCAGTCAGTTTCTGAATGTTAGTTGTGATTGCTGAATAAATTATTGTTGAGTAATCAGATCCGGACATGGGAGGATCCGACGTCGCGGAATTGGGTTCGTGACACATTCTCCCCAACTTATATCCTTAACGTCCTCTTTGTGACATGACCCATCACTTATTCCCATTGATAATGGCGGTTGCACGCTTTGGGTGACCATTTCTTTATATATTTTTGTAGGGGCGACTCCACCTATCGGGTAGCCCTTTCTACTATCAAAGGAAATTGGCTCTGATACCATTTGTAACATCTTGGGCTTAGGTCCCTGGTCCATTATCGAGGAAAACTGACCTTGACAACTTATTGGGTTCGAGCCCAATTGGACCCGCTGACAACCATACAAAATGCTTAAGTCCAAGTTATCAACTAGTAATCCCCACCACTTGTAACCCATTCTCACACTTTATGAGTTTTAGACGTGAGACTATATTAGGAGGGTATAGGTGTTATGAGTTATCCTGGTGGTACACCATATGCAACAAGCTCTGAGCTTGCCAAGCTTCTTCTCGTCGTCGGGGAATCGAAGCCACGATACCGCCGTGCTCTTCAGAATGCAGCATGCACAAGCTCTGCATCGCTTCTTTATTTTCTGCAACTATAGTGTAAGCAATAGTCTCCTTCTCCCTTAGCTATCCTCTCTATATATTTTTATGTTGAGTTGAAAATGTTCAACCATGTCTTCTTCTTCCTCGCTATGACACTCGGATCACCACTTAGTTGCAAATGACTCACCTTCTCTGATTCCTCCTCCACGATCCCCACCAACTCTGGTCACATGCGGAGGCCAGAGAACCTGTCTCCTTCTCATCCATTTCGCACGAGAGATAAACCCATTCACAACATTTTTTGTGGAATATCATTTTTGTTTTCTGATTTTAATCTCTGTTTAAGCATCGTGTTCGAGACCATCTTCTTTGCAGGAACGTGCCATCAACCACCGACACTTGACCCTCTCCGTGCAACCGTCCAGCCTTCATCAAAGGAGCACCGCCCTCCTCTGCGCACTCCTCGTGACCTCACAAGAAGTTGTACATGAGAAAGAGGGAGGGGATCCACACAACCTACGTTTGTCATTGGAGATGCCACATGTATAAGTTGTGGAATTACGGGGAAACCCCACTCTTTTGACATATCTCATTGTTTTTTAGCACTTTTTAAATTGCATTTTTGTTCTTACGTTTGCATCTATACCATTGTCTTCAAATGATTATTAATATTTCATTTTAACTTCATTTTGTGAAATCCATTTTGTTAGAAAGTTGATCTGATATCTATATTGCATTACTTCGATGAATTTTTGAAGCACGGATAATTAATGGTGAATATTTGAAGTCAGAGTACTAGCTTGGCTTTTTTCATTAACAACTTTTGAATACATGATATCTCTTGCTCATTCTTGGATATGTTGTAGAGATTTATTATACCAAACTTATCCCCAAGTTTCATTCGAAGATAGTTTGATTTGTGACTTGTATAATTTCTATAACATTTTGAGTGATTGTTTTATTCATGATCATCTTTTATCTAGTTGAAAAGCTAAAAATATATTCACGTGCTATGGTCTTCTTCTATAGTTAGAGATTTTTGTTGTATTTTATCTTATTGTTTATATAGCATAAAAATAAAAAATATCATTTCGGAATTCCTATTTCCTTTTATTTTTAATTTATCTACTGCATCTCATAAAATACCAAAAACATATTCTAGCTTGTTCTCATATACATCTACCTCATATCCAAAGAGCATCGAGTTTTATTTTGTTTAGAGTCCGGAAATTCAAAAACACCTCAAACCTTGCAAAAATCATTAGAAATCGACATAGTATCATAAACCCCAAAACAATATCATTTTTCTTCCATGTATTATTATCTATACATGAAAAATATATGCATAGTTTTAGAACTTCATTTTGAGTTATTTGTAGCAATTTTCCAAGCGTTCTGTTTGCCTTGCTTTTCTAAGTGTATGATTGCATGTCTTATTTTATTACTTGTATCATCTTATTCGTAAAAAATGCCAAAAGTATTTGAATAGTTTATAAAATTACAAAAATATATTTTTCCATATTTCTATTTATTTTCCTTATACTTTTTGACTTGATTAGTTGTATTTTGTATCTTTTATTCTCTTTTATCTCTCTCATGTTTGCCTTGTTATATTGTGATACATATATGTGCGCACATGCATGTGATAGTGTGTCATTATTTGTTTATTTCTTCTCATTGTCTGTTTGTGAAATTATATACTTGATATATAAATCGATTGAAATGAAAACTTCTTAGTTAGTGCTCTTTGTGTTCGACCCGTGATCACTTCCTCCTGTTTATTAAAAAGGAACTGAAATAATTTTGTTTGCTATCTGTCTTAAGTGGACATTATAACTTGGCACTTTTAGAATACCATTCAAAATCAACATCAATGTCCATTTCATCAAACTGATTAACATGGTACTCCCACACTGGTAGTCGCAAACGAGGATCACGTTCGATAAGATTTATCCACTTTGTCGACTTCACATCTTAGATGCTTGTGAGAAGGAATATCATCCTTTGGATCGAATTCAATGTAAAAAGATGACGTGGTCTCCACCAAAACATTTTGTTTCTTGAAAAATGCATTTACGGCAAGGTGCCTTTATTTCAAAATGTGAATATTGAAGTTCCTATAAAAAGTATAAATGAGCTAATACTATACAGAACCGTCCCTATAATCTTTGTAATTATAATATGATCCACTATAATATTAATGTATTTACCACATTCCCATGTATTGAGATTATAATGTATAAAAGTTAGTAATATACTGACATAATAGGCCTTATTGTGGTTGCGGTGCAATAACATGAGCATATCATATATTATGTAACTACCATTTATTTTACAATATTGTCTAAAATAATTAACTTCTATCACACGTCCCCTCCTATCCAATCGAATGAAGAATACAAATAACTACCATCTATCTCTCATTATCCCACAAAATCCTCCCTACAAATGAACAAAAATGAGTAATACAACAACTTAACCCCTCCTCATCCCATATCGTGCTACCGAACGTCCCCCCAAAAAAGTAGCTTTACCCCATAATTGCTAAGGTCCACAAAGTTGCATGTATACAACCAATTATTGTAACATGCAAGATAAGACAAAACAACATTTCAATATGTTATTGAGAAATGTAATATTGGATTGCTAAGTTGTATAAGTCACACACACACAAATAACACAACTAATTATTGCAACTTGCCAACTTATAAGATAAAACAAAACAACAATCCACTAGATTATTGAAATGTAAATATTTGTTTTGAGACCATGAAATGTAAATATTTAGGACAAAGTGGAGACTCAGTACAATACTTGCCACTTCCAATCTGCCTCTACTGTAGAGTATATAAATACTGTTGTGTTTTGTCATTTCCGCTGGCGTAGAAAATGGCTGTCGGAGTGTGCACATGACTTGGTCGTAGTATGATAGGTCTGTAGGTAGAGGTGAGATTGTGGTTTTAGGGCCTGTTTGGTTGCAGGGTTGGGCAGGGTTGGCCCAACCCTGGTTACTATTCACAAGAGTACTTCCTCCTCACAGATTACTATTCACCCACCCCAACCCAGCCCAACCCAACCCAGTCCAACCCAGCAACCAAACAGGCCCTTAGGGCTTTGACTGCTAGATTTTATTCTGACCCTTTGTTTTATATCCCTTTTAATAGGAATACGAAGAGACCCGAGATTAGGAGGGTTTTAAGTACACCAAAGTGAAAATAATGGACACTTAGGCCCTGTTTGGTAGGAGAATAAGCTATGGAATAAAGGGTCAATTCTCCTCCCGACACGGTTTTTAGCGGTACGACTATTCCCCATTATTCTATCTTATTTAACTCTTATTCTTATCTTTATCCCACCTCACCTACCTTTATTTCACCTTATTCTCCTTATTGCTATCCTCAAACCGAACAAAGAATAGACCCTTATTCTCCTTATTCCTCACCCGTATTCCTGCTTATTCCGGAACCGAACGAGCCCTTAAAAAACAAGGTGGGCCCTTGGACCTCTATTTAGAATATCAATTCCCTCCGCTCCCAACAACACTGTTTCTATTTAGAATATCAATTCCCTCCGCTCCCAACAACACTCAAACAACAAAATAACTAAACAACTTACCCATCGTCTTACCCATAAAAAAAGTTTACCCGACGTTTAAAGGCGTCTTAATGGATAGACATACTATATATTGCTAACACGTCCCTTTAAATTTGTTCATCAGACGTCTTAATAGATAGACATACTCTATATCGCTAACACGTCCCTTTAAATTTGTTCATTCTTGAATTATTGGTATTTTTCACCCGCGACAAATTGGTCTTTTTACGTATCACACCCTACCGGATATCCCAAAACCCCCGACCAGTCCACTCCCGATGTCCCTCCGCTTCCCCTCGTCCCTCCCCCCCTCAATCTACCACCACCAACTTCCCCGCTGCCACCGCCTCCTCTCCGCCTCCAACTCCACCACCACCACCACCACCACCACCACCACTACCCCGCCTCCTTCAACGGAGCCCATACCTCCCTCTTCACCTCCCCCCACCACCAGCTGGTGGCGGTGGAGGCGCGCCCTCGGCCAACGCCTCAACGCCGCTGGCGTCATGTGGTTCGCCAACGTAGCCTCTAAGGATCCCCACCTCGCCCTCCCCCACGTTTCCGTCCCGGACATCCGCCACGTCGACTGGGACGCCCTCGCTCGATCCGGCTTCCGCGGCGTCGTGTTCGACAAGGACAACACCCTCACGGCCCCGTACTCTCTCTCGATTTGGCCGCCGATCGTGGAATCACTTGACCGATGCAGGGCGGCGTTCCCCGAGAGGATTGCGATCTTAAGCAACTCGGCCGGTATGGTCTCCGAGCCGTTTGATTTAGGTCTGGGAGCGGACTGGACGACTATGGAGTGAACCGTTTTTCTGTTCGTTGATTTGGTGGATTAGGATTGTATGAGTATGATCCGGATGGGTTGCACGCGAGGGAGGTGGAGGAAGCGATAGAAGGCGTTCACGTGATTAGACATGGCAAGTATAACTGTCTTTTGCCTTCTGTTTTGGTTTTATTTTGCCATTGCTTGAAACCAGAAAGTTGGAGTCTAATGCTAGACAATGATTATCATTTATCCATTATTCTCACTATCCAGCCCACTATAATTATTTATTATATCCTACAGTGAATATCATTCATCTCTTATATTCCTCAAAGCAACTAAATACATAGAATTTTTTATTTTCCCCAAGATACAAATTTTACCAACCAAGAATAAACCACTGTTATTCCTTTCCTTATACACATTGTCCCAAAGTAGATGATCGATAATAGTCTGCAAAGTCTTAAAATAGTCAACCTTGTAAGTTTGGGTAAAATCTCCATCCACTAACATGGCCTTTAAGCAAACATGAGATACACTGTGATTGAAGTGGAAAAGAGTTTTAAGTGTATATCTTTGATAAAATAGATACATCAAGCATAAAAAGTAAATATCATAACCATGTAATGAGACCTACAGTGCTCCCCCACCTGTGAGTTTATGCAGTTAACTATAAACATGTGCAGAGAATGTATCTAACTGAGACGAATATGCTTCACACAATTGACTTTACCTTGACAGCTCCAAAGAAAAGTACAGTGTGGCATGTATAAAATACAAAACGTTGGAAACTCATTTAAGGTTCACTGGTCATGCGTTTTTCTAAAAAAAAGTGCATTGGTTATGTGTAATGAAGGCCACCTAGTTATAGTGTTTTGGTTTGACAGTGTGAGATGCTAAAGAAGAGCCTTGTAAGAGGAGACATGAAAGAACCAATAAAAGTTGGAAGGAAACTATTGGGATGGATGCGACTTTCTGCATCTAAGCATGGATATGATCTAAACCAGATTTGTTTTTAAATAACGAGTCAATGTAGCTGTCCCTACTTTATCCTGGAAAAGCCTTGGTTGGTGTATATGACAATTGACGGGGATGCTTAAATTTTGACATCATAGATGGGGCATTTAAATATGAAAACAGAAGTAATAGCTAATACTGGCATTAGACTATTGAAAGTTGATGAGAGTGCTTTAATTGCGGCTGCAGTATGCTAACTGCTTCTTCCCAGAATTTAATATCATACTAATCATAAAATGTGTGTTCGTAGGCATTTCTTTAGGTACACGAGGTGAGACAACATATTTTTTAGTTATTTTTGGCAGGCAAAGACCAAATACATGTTGGAATAGAACTATCAGCAAAGATAAGTTTGTATGAATATAAGCCTGGGGATGAACCAAATTAGATCTGTTGAAAGCAAAGATACCATGTAGCTGGCCCCACTCAAAGTGGGAAAAGCATTGGTTATTGTTGTTGCTGAGGAACATTTTGATATTGCTTATTCTCAGGTATGTGTTTGTATAAATGTTAGAGCTTTGAAATTTGCAGCAACCAAGAAGCCATCAGGAAGCGCCGAAGAAATAGAGAACTATTTTGGTTGTACCGGATCACACCTTATTATGGTAACATCTAATATATTAAGGACATGCTGACTTCATATATCAAACCCTGTTTATTTAGAATTTATTAATTCCAGGTAGGAGACCGATATTTTACTGATGTTGTATATGGTAACCGAAATGGTTTCTTGACGATTTTAACAGAACCTTTGAGCATTTCTGAGGAACCTTTCATTGTCCAACAGGTAACATCAATGCATTACTTACCTTGTATTAGTAGATGCTAGTATTTTTGGAAGCGTTCATGTTTATCTATGACCTTTGCAGATGATGGCTATGAGCTTGAAAGTTTGTCTTTCTGCATGACTTCTTTATGTTATGATCACCACACCGATCTTCATATTTATGAATATAACAACCTTTTTGCTTCTTTCTTGTCACTATGACGATCTCCACTTTTACGATACAACCACTTTTTTGTGTTTGTGCCTATAGAAGGTCAAGGTAATTGCCATTCTTATGGGTTTAGATAATAGAAACTGCTATCCTACATTGCATTCTTCTTTTACAACATCAACGCGTTTATTCTTCGTAAACATAGACTTTGCTTGACCTCAAGTTGTGCATCTTAAAAATGCCTATTTTTGTTGGGCTTTATGCGGTCCTCGTTAATATCCTAGAGAGCCAGCTATGTAAGCAGGATTGTGCATTCCAATTCATACAAGAGAGTAATATATTTACAACTTTAAGACAAATTGAGCCCAAATCTTCAAAAGATGTTTTGGAATTGTTCAGTTATACATGACTCCACACCGAAAGAGTGTCATTCATGCATTTCAATTTATATATGCAATAATTTTGCTGTAGGGTGATACGGTCTAAAAATCGAGTTTCGCGGCTTTCTTTTTATTAAAAGAAGAAAGGAAGTTGTCGGTTGTAGCCGAAAGCCGCGAAACGAGAAAAATTCGATTCTTTAAACCTATCAAACAAATTACGGTTTTCTGTCGGAAAACCGTTCACTAATATTTAACCAGGCAAGTGTTCCTGGGTCGAACTCAAGGAGGCAGAATAAATTCCCTAGATTTCTCACTTCGTAATTTTATTTTTAATTCTTCTCTAAGTCAAAACGCTTCTTTTTATGGATTTTTATTTTTCTTATTTTTATTTGATCTTATTATTTTCAAATTTTTATTTAATTTTCAAAAGGGATATTTTTCAAAAGATTTACTTATTATATAATAGGTGGATAGAATATAGGTGATACTATATAGTAAGGTGAACGAGGTTCGAGCCGCGAGCTCGAACTACACAAGAAAACAAATCAAAACAAGACGGCTTTCGATGAAATCAAAACACGTTGAAAACTCGTCAAAAAGTCGTGAAAACTTTATACTAAGTAGATGGGGTAGTTGTGTAACTACCCCCAAGAAAACGTCGCAATTCGAGATTACAAGAACAAGAAACAACCCCTACAGCCCAGGGACATAAGCGCAAGAAAAACTATGAAAATTGTTTGCAAAATGGTCCTGGAGGACTGTTCTGAAGAAAAACTAAACAAAGTTTTACATTTAGGTCCCTGCGGAGGGACCTAAATGCAAATATACAAAAGTCTGGAGGCGGGGTGAAATCTCTGGAAGTCGGATGGACTTATTACGCAAATTTTCCACCGATTCGATTTAGACGGCCACGATTAGAAGTCCCGCGCGCGGATCGGACGCTCACAGGTGCGCCACGTGTCGCGCACCTGTGCGTCCTCTGTTCTTGGGCGGTTGCGGCTCCAGGCGAAGAGCTCGTCTTTTCCGATTTCCTCCGGCCAGTCGATGAAGGCTTGGGCGCTCCGGCGGGGCCAGAGGGGTGGCTCCTCCACCCCTCGAGCTCGCCCGCGGTAGAGAGGTGGCCGGCGACGCTCCGAGCGGCGGTGGAAGCTTCTCAAAGATGGCTGTCCGGTGGTACGAAAGGTTGTTACAGCCTGGAACCGTCCTTTCAATTCGAATTTTGATGATGATTGAAGGTTTCCAGTGGCATAGCAATGCCTAGCGATGAACTTGGACCTGCAAATGACAAAATCATGTGCTCGATTCGTGTTGAATCGGCCAAGGGGTTACAAATCGCAAGCTCAAAGATGGCAAAAAATGCTTAAATCTCCAGCCAAACAACCAGAAATGCGAAGAAGATGATGTTTTGAGATGAAATTCAAGACGAAATGAAGTGATCCGAATGGGGGTTTCGAATGTGCGTTAAAGATGGATCATTAGTCTATCTAAATGCGCGATTAGCCACGCTAATCGTGGCACGACTATCGAGAATTAAAACGACTAAAGTGGAGGAAAAAGCCTATGGAATGTCAAGGTGTATTACCTGGACGATGTGCTCGACGGCGACTTCAACAGGAGCTCTGACGCAGCGTAGAGCGGCGATGCAAGGCCGAGCTTGGCCTTGGAACCTCCTCCGTCGACTCTTCTTCCTCGCGGGCTACGCCTTGGTGCTGTCACCACCGTGGGTTGGCCGGAATAGGGCTAGGAAGGTGGGGGGTCGGTAAACCTGGAGCTGGGCTCTTGGGTTAGTTAGGAAAGTTAATGGTGAAAGGCGACCTTGGAGCCTATTTATAGGAGAAATGGCTTGGGCTCCAAGTCGAGATGAACGATGGGCGATGGAGGAGGTTGTTGGAGGAAGAGATCCATCGGTTTAGATTGGTCTGAAGCTTCTGGAATCGAGCGGGAAAATTGGTGGAAGTCGGCCGGCCGAACAGCCTGGGCGCAACTTCTTCTTGAGGAAGAAGGTCCCAGGTGCTGACAAGTGTCAGCACCTGGTTTGTCCAAAGGTCGAAATTGCTTATAAATTAAATATAAATTAGTAAATTACATTATTTTAAATAGGTATAAATACAAGAAAGTTAAATAAATTAATTTTCTAAATTATGGTATAAATACTTTTAATAAATAATAAATATTTTTTAAGTATAAATGTTTTATTAATAAATATGTATTTATAAATAGGTTTTAGATTTTTAATTTAATAAATAATTAAGTAAAAATTAATTTTATATTTTCTTAATTATTAGGGTATTAAATAAGACTTGTACGAATTTTTATAGGTTTTTATGAATTAATTTACATATTTTAATAAATAGGGTTAGTATCTAAATAGGTCATTTATACCTATATTTTGAGGTTTTTGATTTTATTAAAAATAATAAATAGTCTCCAAAAATTATGAAATAATTTATGTAGAAACTACAAGATCATGAAGTAATTATAAAATTTAAAATTAATAACATGATAAATAATGTGTGTTACATAAAATAAATAGCCTAGAAACCCCTTTGTCTTTTGGTTCCAAAACCGACTTTTTGCAAACGGACTCCGAATTCGATGAAATCACCTCTATTAATTAGAGAATATTATTTTATGAACTCTAAAGGTGAGTAGAGTGAAATTGGAGTTCGTATGAGGAAGTTATGATGTTCGGAAGTTGAGATTTTGATAATTTGTAGGCTGGATTTCTTGGCATATATACAAGGTAATATTTTTAACTTATTTTTATATTTTTATATCATTTTTAGAAATAATTAGGAGAAAGATTTGGTGAAAAAATATGTTCATATGAAATAATTAAAATTCTTTGAAGTTTTGTATTTGTTTTATAAATAGTGAAAGGTGTATATACATGTGTTAGATTATTTTTCTTTGGTTTTCTTTCCTTATCTCCCCTACTTATTGGTTTGTCGACCAATCCATGCTGACTTGGTCTCGGGGGTTGGGCTATAAATATATCTTACAACTATATTTATATTTAAGTCATATTGTATATATATACATATATTCAATCTGCCTTTTTATTTCTTTTTCTGGTTCTTTATTTATTTACATGATTTTAGTGGTTAAAAGTGAATATTTACACATGAATGGTGTTTTGTTAAAATATGAGAATTAGTGGGTATTTACATGTATTTGTTAAGGGTTTTAAGACAAAATGCGACAGAAAAGTTAATGAATCATGGATTCATCATAGGGGCGTCTATCGAGTTGAACAAGTCGAGTCGACCATGAATTTTGCTTGATCTCAAACTTGTTAACCTAGGTCAAAGTTGAACTAATTGACTTGGGATGTATCAACGTTATTGATCTATTTATGACAGATCATGTATTTTCTATTTTATTGAAGTCGGAGGGTTCTTTAATAAAATTTGTTGAAAGATATTTTATCTTTCTTATTTCTATCATGTATTTCTTTTCTTTCTGTCTCCATTATGTAATTTACCCAACAAGGTTCTCCACATATATAACAGAACTCTAGGGACTCAGTATCAATCGATTCAGTAATCTCATTCCACATTTTATCAGAGCGGCGATCCTATATCGAAGTTTTGTTACCCTAACCTCTGTCTCCACTCATCGACCCCACTTCTTCTTCTGCCGGCACTGCCGATTGCCACCTTCTTCCACCATCGTCAATCAACATCCGGAGGCTTCCACTGCACAAAGGGTGACCCAAGACCTCCGCGTAGCGGCCTAGGATCACCCAACGGTCATTGACAGTAGCCCTAAGACCGCTTGGACCGCCCGTCGGTGCTTCCCAAGCAACCGTGAAGGGCTAGGCTACCTTGGAGGGGCTTCTTCAGCGAACCTAACATCATTGACTCGTTGTCAGTTCTCTTCGTTCACCGTCGCACTTCACGAGTTCCCACTTCCAGAACAGTTTGATTTTGCCCTAAAGTAGTTTGATTTTGGGCATGTTTGGGTGAAATCAGACCTCGAGTCTACTCTATAGACCATAGAAAGACACCAAGATTGATGTGAACGATTGTTTGAGTCCGCACACAATTATTTCTCTATATGTCCGTGTAGATGCATTTGCTCCAATCTATAATCATGGCCTTAAATTTCGGCGAATTTCGATCCAAATTCGATCGAAATTCGGTTTCGTGGCGATGCCGATATCAAAACCATGTATAATATCAGTTTCCAGGATTTCAGCCGAAATTTCGACCGAATTTCGGTCATTTCGGTCCATTTCGGTGGAAATTGTTCACAGATTTCTCGGATTTCGGTGGGATTTCGGTTCATTTCGGTCCATTTCGACTGAAATTGTTCTAGGTTACCATATGTCATGCCTAGGCCACTTATTGATATTCATAGGTACTATTTGGTCACTAAATGAAATTTATAGGCCACTATTTCAACCACCATTGCAATATAAGCCACAATTTCAACCACCATTGTAATAAATAAGGGGTCATTAAGGGTCCTCTTTAAACCCAATAAATATAATGTATATGTTCTCATTCCATCTCACAACTTCACAAGTCACAATTCACAACCCACTTAAGTCTTGGAGAGCCAAGTTTCCAAATTCCAAGCAAGGTAAGTATTTTACCATATTTTTTCATAACACAGCTTTTTTTAACATACTTCGAGATGCCAAATATGTATTTTTTCATCTTTGAATGCTAACCTAAGAGTTCAGAATCTTCATTGTTAGAATCTTTATATAACCATCTTGTTATCTTTTCCTAGGCCAACTTGACTGTAACTATTAGGTAGGGCCTTGCATATTAACAAACTTCAGAGTTCTTTTCCTTGCATATCTTGTCCGGGCTTTCCTACTCCTAGACCCTACATATTAATACATTACATTGCATCATTTTAACTCACAAGACACTAGAAGATTGTTCTTTTTTAGGACTCTCTTGTTACTTCTCTCTACTATAAGGAGTATGTGTGTCTGTACATGTGGTAGGTTGTTTACAACCTTCCAAGTCTTTGACTGTAACTATTTTTCTACTATTAGGCTGGACGTAGATTGTGCTTATGAATGCTACACAATTTCTTGGTGTTAATTAATTTGTTTGTCTCGTATAACATACATTTTACGATCACAAGCCCTACTATGCATTTATTTTGGCATACATGTTAAAATATTCGTGTTTGTGTGTGTGCCTTATTTTATTTTTAAGTAAAAGTATTATTATTCTTTTGAGAATTGATAGAAAAATTGAATGCCAAAATTTAACTGTGTACTGAAATATGAAATTTCACTCTGGACGGTCATCGATATGATGACCGAAATCATTATTTTAAGGCATTGAACATTATAACATCTTATTATAAGCAAAAAAAACTTGTATTTATGTCTCTTTTATTGACTAAACAACATTACAAATCTTAATTTTTTTTAAAATGAGTTTTCAAGTCATTTTCCCAATTTCCAGCCATTTCACCGAAATTCCACCGAAATTCCACCGAAATTCCTCTTCTGGGCTTACTGAAACGAAACCGAAATCCGACATTTGAGACCTTGTCTATAATCCTAGTCTTCATCTATTATCTTCATCATTTTAGAAAAAAAATGTTGATATCCCACACTTGGGTGCCTTCAAAAGTTCAACGCCCATCATCAAGATGGATGTAACTAACTACGAGTTGTGGTCATGCCGTTCATGAGCCTTATGCGGTACAACGGAAAGAAGCACATTCTGGCACATGATGAGCCGCTAGACAAGACTGGGCCTAACGCCTTGTGGGAGGTTGATGACGTGTACACACATGTATGGCCGTTCAGTACCTTGGTTGTGGAGATAATCAATGACATCCTGCATCAACCCACAATTAAGGTTGTGCGAGACATTCTCGCAGCCACATACCCTCTAGCGAGGAACGAGACAGAGATTTTGCAGCTCCAACATGATATCTTCATAGTCAAGCAGAATGATCACCGTCTTCATACCCTATACACATCTTCAAGGGGTATGTTTGAGAATCTACACAACTTCATACCTCTCACAGCGACACCATAGCACCTATGGAGGAAGCATACCTCCCATGGATCTCAGTTACTTGTGGGTGCTGCCATACCTCCCATGGAGGAAACGTATCACCGACTTAGCAGGATCACAGTTCCTTCGTCAGCCTTCTCTCAGATCTCATCGACAATAACAACATCTCGTGCTAGAGGAGGATCTTCATAGTTCAGAGGACGATATCTATGTGGCAGAGGAACGAGTCGTTCACGATCCTCATCCTTATGCACTTACTGTCACTACTCATGTCACTCCAAGGACATGTGCTATTCCAAGCATGGATTTCCAGCATCTGTCTGTGTTGCCGAGCAAGTTGAGATACCTGTGCGTCATGCCCTACGTCTGATCAAAGATTCAAGGAGTTAGTCTCCCGTCTAAGGGAGATCATGCCTCCCACTTCTGGATCTTTTAGTGCTCCATCCAGCTTATCTAATTCATTGCCTATGCATCTGTCGATACTTCAGGTATAGTCCATGTTCTTACTACTTGTCACAAGGTAGATCTCTCAGAGTGCATCATGGTTTCAGGTGCTACTCATCACATGTGTGGATACATGTCTTAGTTTACTTCCTACATATTTGTTCAGTATGGCAGAACAATTGTTATTGTAAATGGTGCACATTCCCCAGATACATGTCTCAATTCACTTTTTACAGATTTGTTCAGCCTAGCAGAACAATTATTATTGTATATGGCGCACATTCCTCGGGTACTTGACAGGGGGAGATTATACTGACACGGTCCATGCACCTGTAGAATGTTCTTCATGCTCCTGATTTCTCAATGAATTTATTATATGCTAGTCAAATTATCAAGGATACATCCCACATTCTCCTTCTCCACCTCCACCTCTGCCAGTGGTCCCTCCTACTCCACCACTTCCTCCTCTTGCGGTCCCTCCTACTCCACCTCCTCCACCGTTACCTTCTACTGTGGTCGTTCCTTCGTCCCCACCATATAGTACGTTGGCTCAGTTTCTTGCCACATTTTAGATTCACATGCCTCTGATTGTGCCTCTTGCCCATGGACCTTCCCCATCATCCAACACGCTCCAGGTACGTAACGAGTACATTGTTTCTACTGATGGCACATATGATTTGTATATGCAACAAGTTACTATATAGGACGAGCACTTGCCTTCTCAGGAGGCTAGTTGACAGGCTGAGGAGGATGCAAATGACCTTGATGTGCCTATTGCTCTGCGGAAGCGAAGTCGTACATGTGTCACATATCCTCTTGCTTCCCATGTCTCTTTGGGGCATCTTTCAGAGGATTTCAGGAGGTTTGTCGTGTGTCTATTAGCTGTAGAGACACAAGGAGCATACCGGGAGGCCATGCAAGGCAGCCGGTAGCGTCTTGCCATGGAGGAGGAGATGGCCACATTATAGTCACGTGGCATGTGGAGCCTTATTACAACTCCTATAGGAGCGTCTTCAGTGGGGTGCAAGTGGATGTTCACAGTGAAGCATGTTGATTGCTACAAGACGAGACTTGTGGCTTGTAGGTTCGCTCAGACATATGGGGTGGACTATCATGATATCTTCTCTTCCATGACTCGTCATTCTATAATGCGGATTCTTCTCTCAGCTGCAGTTATACGAGACTGGTTGTTATCCTAGCTTGATGTGAAGAATGCATTCCCATATGGTGACCTGCGGAGGAAGTCTACTTGCACCAACCACTTGGGTTTGTTGCTGAGGGGGAGTGTCAAATGGTTTGCAAACTTCTCAAAGCTATATATCACCTTAAGAAGAGTCCAAGAACATGGTTTCAGAAGCTTTCAGACTTGACAACGTAGTAGGGATTTGTGAGATCGACTGCAGATTATTCTTTGTTTATTCGGAGGACCCAGAAAGGTATAGTTTTTATACTGATCTATGTTGATGATATCATTGTTATAGGAGATCATGTGCAGGGTATCCGAACAACTAAGGATTTCCTTGGGCAATAGTTTGTCACCAATGACCTTGGTGATTTGCGTAACTTCCTTGGACTTAAGTTTGCCAGGAACCAACCCCGGTTATGTTATGACCTAGAGGAAGGTATGCCACGAATCTTCTCTCTGAGACAAGCATGACAAGTTGCAAGCCTGCCACTACTCTCATGGACCCTAGCTGGAAGTTATATGATGATGAATCAGAGGAGGTCGACAAGAGGAGGTACAGAGAACTCCTTGGGAAGCTTCTATATGTCATTATCACTAGGCCATGCATCTTGTTTGCAGTATGTTGAGTGGGCCATTTTATGGAGCAACCTAGACATGTGCATTGCACATATGGATGCGATTCATATGACTTTGGAGGTATTGAGTATTCTGACATCCGGATGTTTGATGTTGTAAAATGGACATCCCTGGTCGTTACATTCTGCAAATTGTTATATCTTACTGTCACTAGGCATGATATCTCCTATGTTGTGAGCAAGACAGTCGATACAGGGAGATGCTACATTATAATCATTGGAAGAACATTCTTCTAATTCTTCGCTATATGAAGAATTCACCAGGAAAGGGATTTTCGACATTGCCACTTGCCAATGATCATACTGACATTACAATCCTATGCAAATGCCGATTGTGCAAATTCCCGAGGTTATACGATCCGCCACTGAGTTTTGCTGTCTGTGAATGGAAACCTTGTCCGATGGTGCAATAAGAATATACTATGGTGTCCAATTCAAGAGCGGAAGTAGAATATAGATCCATGGCTTAAGCCACATGTGAGATTATCTATCTCGTCTCTTCTAGAAGAGCTTGGGTTGCCTGCCAAAATTGATTCTTCTCTATGGTGAAACAAGTCCGCCACTTGCATCGCTACCCATCAACGAACCGAGGATTTTAAGTTGGACTGTCACTTCTTCCAAGATGCAATGAGATAGGAAAAGGTTACTACCCTCACATTTCTACCCAACTTCAACTTACCGATATTATCCCAAAATCGCTTTTAAAGAAATGGATCTCATTGTCGACTTTCAAGTTAGGCACGATCGATATATATTCTCCAACTTGAGAGGGATTATTGATGTTGTTGATTTATATGTGGTACTATTTTATGGATGTTTTTATTATCTATTTGTGGTAGTTCATGTATTTTCTATTTTTAGCACTTTCTATCAGTATCCCTTGTGTGTTTAGAAGTTCTGTTGAATCAGTAATTAGACTCCTATAGTGATATGTAAATATGTTAATTGTCATTTTTCTTTTTTACATTTAGCCCAACATGGCAACTTTCCTGGATCTAGGGTTTTCTCTCTATATAAAAGGGAGCCCAAAATATAATAAAACAAGCTATTCATTTCCTTTCGCATGGTATCGGAGCGACGGTTTTGTATCAGAACTCTGACACCCTCTAGGTACTGTACCCCACCTATGGCACTTCTTCTCTCTTCCTCGAGCGCATAGACGCCCAGACGACACCCAAAAGCATAGCTCAGGAACGCATGACATCTATCATAGACGGCAATATCGCAATATATCAGCGATATATCGCCCATATATCGGTACCGGTAAGATGCCATGGATATCCTTTTTCAGAATATCGGCCGATATATCAATGAGATATTGACGATATATCGCCATATCGGGCCATATCGCTCGAAATTAAATGGTTTCGGTACAAAATTTCTCGGATATCGTCCGATATTGCTGATATTTTGCCGTATCTGCTGATATCTATATATATATTATATAATAATATTACCCTTGTAAGCTTGGTTTCACTATTTATTTTGCTACTCCTAGTATTAAAACACATCATGAATTATATATATTATTCGGGTCGGGGTGCTGCCTTCGCACTCTCGCTGGAGGAGCGCACCTGCTCCCCCTTGACCCCCCCAGGCTCGTTGACCGGGCAGCGAGACCCACGTCTGGTGGGGTATGATGCTACTGGGGGAGGTGCATACGATGGTTCTTTAAGTGGTGGGCTTCACTCTCTTTGGCAATAGAGATGAAAACAAGTCTAATGCTGATCAAGTTAGAATCACATGGTCGGAATACCATCTCAGCAGTCAACAATCAATTCAACTGTCAGCATTAACAACCAACGATTTGTGCAGTATAATGCGTATTAGTGTGCTATTGCACTTCATTCTTGCATATAAATGTATATTTGCATGCTATTTATTGTTTTAATAACTAGGATAATCATAATTCGTGAAAAATCACTTTTTAAGTCATTTCGATCAGGCAGACCAATATGATATCGATATCGATATTTCCTACCTTGCACTCCACGAAACTTTTGGTTCTAAACCTCTCATGACTAGGTAATCTCTTTTACAATATTGTATTAATTTACATTTTTTTTCATTTATTTTTGTGAATAGATAAATCTTTATACCAAAGAAACATTGTCTCATTAATCATTATGTACATTTTTTGAATCAAATGACTCATCTCGATGCCATTCACTGTCTTCCATGAACAAAACAGGTGTTCTAAGTGTGCTTAACTTAGCTACTTTGTTTCCAATTCCAGTATTTATTAATCACCAATCGTCATTAACCATGATATGTTCTATGTAATCGATATGTGCTATATAAGAGCCATTGATGATTTATATGTGTCATCTAAGTGTATATTTGTAAGTTATTAATGTTTAAAAACTCGGATTAAGTCCATTTCCAATATCTATAAGTCAACAATCAACCATTAGCATCGATATGTTCGATATGACCAATAGGTGCGATATAGGGGTATACCGATGTGTGCAATATATGGGGTATAAATGATCGATTTATGTGATATAAGTGTGTATTTGTAGGTTATTTGCTATTTTAACATTCTTAGATGATCTTAATTTTGAAAATGGAAAAAACGGCTTTTTGAGTCAGTTCCAATATTTACACCGATATCGTCGATATATCGGTTGTATATCCCGATATATCCTTTTCCGTGCGGACCGATACGATATCGATATCTATATTCCTACACTGACGATATCTCTAGTAGAGATGCAACCACCCCAACGGGCCCGCATCACCACAATCACCAAGTGGAAACCCCCTTTGTGTCACCGCAGCCGCCCAAGGGAACCTCGAGAGTCTGCCACTGCCCAGCCCCAACGGATCCCCCTCCCACCACTACTGTGCCCACAAGCACAATTCCACATTCCCTCGTACCCATTCTAACTCACCGATGATTGTGTAGGCCCTGATGTGGTTATGGGTGGTTTGTCTACCAACAAACAAGGTACTCCGATTTGGATTTACTTATATAAATCCAACCTGTAGCTCCTAGAGCATCTACAAGGATACTGTGAAGGTTGTGTATTTAAGTCTCATACAATCTCACGTCTATGCCATTATAGATGAACATTAAATCATCTCCCAATCTTATCCTTCCCATGCCTCGTTCGTTTGTCACAGCAAAGGGCAAGGTTGTCCCATCGTCAAGAATGGATGAGAGGAACCATAAATTGTGGGCGATGCAATTCATGAACTTAATCAGAATCCCAACAAAAAATGCATTTGACAAGAGCCAAAGCCGACTGACAAGACTGGTATTAGTGCTACATGGAAGCAGGAAAATGCATGTGCCCAAATATGGCTATCAAGCACTGTGATGGCAAAGATAGCCAATGGAATCATGCATTAGCTTACTGCCAAGGCAATGCATGACATCCTTAGACAACATACTCTCACGTAAAAAATGAAACAAAGATTCTTTAGCTTCAACATGCCATATATGCGAAACAAGTAAAGTACATTGAGGTAAGATCATCACTACCCAAGGGACATGGTACAAAAGAGCTTTATTTCTAAATATCATATCCGTTTAGCATAATTAATAAACAACTAAAGCATTTTCCAGGGGACCATTCTAGAAGTCTTCATCCAAGTTAAGCATGATGACATTTATGCTCCAACTTGAGGGAGAGTGTTATAGTAATTAAACTATTATAGTAATATGTAGTATGACAATTGTCTTTTTCATTTTCTAAGTGTAGCCCAACAAGACATTCTCTTTTGGATCCATGGTTTCCTCTCTATATAAAGAGAGCACTAGGACACATAATAAACTAGTTATTCATTTCCTTTCGTAAGAAACTTTATGTATTTTCCATTATTAGAATTTAGGGTTTTTATGCTATATAAGAAATTCTACCAACAATAACAACAAGAAAGCCTTTTTCCCACATTAAGTATGGTCGGCTACATGGATCTTTGCCTCCATTCAGATCAATCTTGGGTCATCCTCGGGCTTAGATCTAAAAAACTAAGATCCCTTCGGATAGTCTCATTCCAACACTTCTTGGGCCTTCCTTGCTCTCTCTTAGCCGTCTCAACATCCCAACACTCACATCTCCTAACTGGTGCATCAGTCGGCCTCCTTTGCAAATGGTCAAACCACGTTAAGTGATTTTCTTGCATTCTTATCCTCGATCGAAGCAACACACTTTCCTTCTGATTGCATCATAATAAGAAGTTCTATCCCTTGAATTAAATTCATCTCATTCCTTTTATGTCTTTTTCCACATGATGGATGATTCAGATACTATGTCTCATTCAATAGTACCCAGCCTTGACCCATTGTTATCGGGTCATAAATCGACCCGAACCATTCCAACCGATACCCGGATCTAATGGTTTCTTGAGCTATTGAATGGATCATGGGTACCCACGGTTACTCGTGAAATCTTTGATAATAAATGATCTTCTAACATGGATATCTGAAAATAGTAATATGATATTAAACCCCCATCAACCCATTGGATACATATGATTATAATCAAGACGAACAAGGCATAAGCACATCTAATCCAGCTAATAGATTCCTACTAAACCCTTCTTCATCCAATTTGCAACATTGATGTAATTTGAGTTGATTATATGAAAGATACGATAAAAATACAAAAGTGGAAATTTCTTTGGAAAAAAATTACTCAAGCTTATAAAAGGCAACACAACGATTCTCAATTTCCCTGAGCTAGCCCACCTGCTCCCACATCCCTGACGAATTCTCGAGGATGTGATTGAGGCTTAAACTTGTGCCACGATCATGGAGATGGGACTGGTGGGGTCGACGAGCATATGTTCACGTATCCGAACTCGATCCTTGAGGAGTTCATGGAGCTCGATGATTACCACTGACATCATCGGGCCTGTAAACGAGTTCGTGTTCTTCGACTGCACCGTAGGAACTCACTCAACTGTTGTTGCCGTGGATGACCAGTGTTGGCAACTTGTGGCTGCTGGGGAGAGGGTTGGTGGGTGTTGAGGGTTTGTTGTGGGATTGCCAATGAAAATTTTCTCAATTTGCATTTGGATCCTTTTGTTTTTCCAGTCCAAACATAACACTAGCCCGATTTTCTTTATGTTTTGCTTGCTCCGATGTTGTGGACACTACATGATTTTTCTATCGAAAGCTCGCTTATTTTCTCGTTGTTGGTTTGAATCAGGGTGGGAATTGTATCCAAATTTGACCGTCACAAAACCGGCCTCCAATGGTGATTTAGCCAAAATTAGGTGGTCTTAAGTTCAACACAAAGCGTGAACTCAGTCGGTGTGTTGATCACACTAAATCTGGACTAAAGTCAACAATTAACCCACACTATATATCAAGGAAATAGAAATAAATGTGGAGTTAAAATTTATTTTTAACTCTGCACAAATGATGTAAAGGGCAGTATGCAGAGAGTTCGAACACAGGGAGCAAACATGGTAATTCAAATAATTGTGCACAAGTGAATGCATGTGAAGTCTACACTAAGCAAGCAATCAAAGGAATTTTTGTGGGTTTTTAATTTTTATTATTTTTTTTAATTTTGTATTTTGTTTTTTTTATTTTCTATTTTTTATAATTTTATAATTTATATTTTTTTAATATTGGAATATAGAGACAATGGAATACAAGGAGTGATAAAATATTTATAAAAATATGCTAAAATAACCAAAAATTCAGAAATAAAATGTTTTTGATATTTTTAGGATTTTTGACTGTTTTTGTTATTTTTGGGTATTTTTCTAATTGTTTTTGGTATTTTTAAAGGCTGAAATAAAGAAAACAATGAAGAAGGCACTGACTGTGAGTAAAATGGTGATTAAAAAATAGCAAACAGCCACGAAATTTTCCATACTATTTTTCAAATAAAGCTAATAAAATGTATAGTAAACATGAACTGAGTTTATATTTTTCTGAATTTTCCTTGATTTTATATATTTTTCTGAAGTTTTTATGTATTTTTGAATTTTTAAGGTTTTTCTTTTGAGATTTTTAGTGATTTTTGGACTGACACTGAAATAGGTTAAAAGACACACTAGGGAATTTTTTTGGAATTTTTCGAGGTATTTTAATATTTTATTGGCATTTTCTATGCTAGACAATGAATAAAGAGCATGTTTTTGATTTTTAATAAATATTAAAAAGCAATAAAATTAAAAATAAAAATAATAGCGTCAAAGAGCAAGCACACAGGAGCTTAAGTCTATTTTTCAAGAATTTTTGGAATTGAAATGATGGTCCAAATAAATAAGACAAGTCTACAAAAAGATATCACAGCCTGGCAGGGTTATAAGTGCAATTATCAGAACATCCAGGGGCACATATGCAATTTTCCACAAAAATATATAACGTTAAATACAAGTTTCTGGATTAAAAACAAATACCCAAACCCTGAGGGGGTTCAATGCAAAATGTCCAACTCACGCGCACTGGGCACGTGACCTGGCAGGGGTATTCTTGCATATTACAAAGTTCCAGGGGCTCAGATGCAATTTCTCCAAAACATTACACTTAATTAAAAAGTTCATGGACCTAAGCGAAATAAACAAAACCTAGGGGGGGTCCTTGCAAAATACCCAGCCCCCTCACGAGCACGAGCACGTGAGATGACGTGGATAGGACCTAAGTGCAAAATAAGAAAACTACGGGGTTCTAAATGCAAATTTCGTAGAAATATTTAAACTACAACTTAAAGTTTTTGGACTGAAATGAAATACAAAATTTGGCGAGGGGATCAGTGCAAAATACCCACGCCTTATCTCCTCGTGCGCGATCGAACGGTGGAGGAGCGAGATGGAGGAACAGGGAAGAACGCCAGCGAGGCGATCTTCCCCGTGCTCGATCTCGGGTCTCCGACGGTGGATGGGCTCCAAAATTGAGCTGCGAGCTCCTGGGAGGTCAGGGTACGTGCTGGGGTGCTCAGCTTCGTCGGAGAAGCACTGTGGCGGTGGCGCAATGGCGGCGGAGCTCCGAGCTCCAGGAATCTCCGGCGATGCTCCAAAATGAACCCCAGGGATTTGACTGTGCGTTGACCTGCAAAACGGGGTGAGAGGGTCCAGGGCAAACTGCCTGGACCCCGCGGAGGCGTAGTGGCGGTCGGAGATGGTCGGTGGAAGGCGAGGGGACGACAGCCGGAGGTGCGCTCCGGCGATGAGCTATGGAGGGGCGAATCGATGGACGAAACTTGGATATTTTTTAGGGTTTTTGATTCCTAAAGCTACTGGGAGTGAAACGAAAGGAAAAGAAAAAGAAAAAGGGCAAACCTCGAAGGTGGGGGACCTGAGGTGGAGGGAACCTCGACGCCGGTGGTCGGCGGAGGTGGTGGAGCCGCTACAGAGCCTCCTCGACTCGCCTGAGGGTGTGGATGCGGAGCTGTCACCTCCGTCAACACGAAGAGCACAACAGGGAGGAGAATTAATGGCTAAGGAGGGTTCAAACCTGGGCATGAAGGTGGCGGGGCGTTTAAGTAGAAGATGATGGCGTCTCCTTCAAGCCAGACTCACGCGCGAATGATGAAGATATGGCTGGATCCGAATACATGGCGTGGTAGAGTGGTGATCGAGGATGAAGTTCCAAGAAGGAATCGAGGCGTGAGGATGAACAGATCGAGCTCGAAAATTGGGGGAAGTCGGGGAAAAATCTGGTTGTCAGAGATGGCAGGCCTCGGTCAGGGAGTTGACCAAGGTCAACTCTAGACCGCACCTGGTTGGTTCACGTGGACCAACCAGAGAATTCAGGCAGAAATTATTAAAAAAAATTCAAAATAAAATAGTAAATGATATTATTAAAATTAGGTTATTAAATAAAAAATATTTATTATTTTATGTAGTATTTTATTCTGATTTTTAATTATTTTTATGGAATATATTTTTCAAGTTTTCTTTTATACCCTATATAGGTATAACACCTATATATTTTGGTCTTTTATTTTTATTCTGTGTATTTTAATTTTATCATTTTTATTTCTTATTTTATAAAATTATAAAATACTTTTATACATGTAAATACATTTTTATTTCAATTTTTCTGAGGTGTTTTGTCTAATTAATAAAATAAAAGTATGTGTTGTATAGGTATTCATATAGGTATTGTATCTATGTATTTTATTTACAAGTATTTCATTTTTATTTTTATTTAGGTTTTTATTCCAATTTTAATGTATATAATTATTGTAAGTATTATTTACAAAATTATAAAAGTATAAAAATATGAAAATAATGAATAAAGAATAAATTGAATATTTTAATCTGTACAATTATACAATGTGGTCCAAAACTCAACTTTCAAACCGTAGCTCCGCCAAATGCAAAACCACTGCCATTAAATAACTTATTTTATTCTATATACAATTAAAGGTGAGTTTGCTGCATTTGGAGTTTTCGTTTGTGAGATCAGGGTCTGGGAAGTTGGCATTCTGGAATTTTATTCAGACCATAACTTTTTATCTGTACATTATTTTTCTGTGAAATCAATTTTTGTATTTTTCTTTATTAAATTATCTACAACTTTCATGTACAAAGTTTCTTCTTTTGATGTGTAAAAAGTGGAACCAAAAATAGGTCCCAAAATGAATAAAGAATGAATAACATGTATAAGTATTTTATCTGTATTTTGGCCCTTATCTCCCCCTACTTTATTCCTTGTCGACCTATTCATCAAGATGCATAGGTCTCGGGGTTTCGGGTCATAAAATATTTACATATTTTATTCTTTTTCTTTTCTTTTATTTATTCTATAATTTTGGCTTTAATTACAGTATTTTTATACATTATTTGGATGCACATGCATGAATGCTAAGATGAAGATTTTAAAGCTATTTACAGGCATTTGCTAGGGTTTTTGGTGCCAAAATGATAGAATAAAGATGATGAAATGTAGATTCATCATCCCCCTATACTTTACCTTTGCTAGTCCCTAGCAAACACTTATGCAATAAGTGCAAAAAAGAAAAAGAAAGAAAAGAAAAAGAAGAACTTGGATTTAATTTGATCATCAAACTTGTCTTCACAAAATCAAAGTTTGGAGCTTAAGTCGGACCTTTGGAATTTTAGTGCGGGCGGAACCTTAATGAGAACCGAATTTGAAATCCAACAGTCCTTGAGAATCCCAAAACTCTGTCCAAGTCTCCTCAATAGCCAGGTCAGAAAATACTTCAACTCATACGCAAACTCTTACGACTATGAATCTGACTCGTACAGTGTAAGTGATGGTGGCTCTCCCCAACTAGAATGGCAAAGAAACTGACTTCTCCAGTACGACAACCCAATGATTCCCCAATCCAATAACTCCATCCTCGAGGAGCGGGGTATTCCCTTCTAAGTTCAAGTGGCAACCAGCTCAAGAGGAGGGGGTGAAGAGAAGAATGGACGTAGCCAGGTAGCTACCTATCCTGGGATGCAAGACTAGTGTAGTCAAGTCATCCTGCTGCAGGCTCACATATTTGACTTTGGAACTCAAGCTTGCTTATTGACTTTACAACAATTGTACATACTTGCAGGCTTTTTATTTTTGTACATGCCTGAACTTTTTTTTTGATACTATTCACAACAGCATTTACATAAGGAGTTTTTCCTCTTGAGCCAGTAGACTATCCCTCTTTTGAAGCTTTATTGCAACCCACAGCCTCCTGTCTTTAGACTTCCTTATCACTGGACAGGTTGGGGTGCACTTCCCTCCCTAGAGGAAGACAAATATTTCCACTTGTGTGCGTCTCATACCGGCAAATCCAATCCCCTCACCACTCCAACTGAGTTGAGCCATGTGAAAGGTGCAGGTGTCCAAGTTAGGTCATTATCAACAAGAGTCGTGTGCGCGCTCCGAAATACTCTACTTAGGCAGTCAAGAATCCATTGAACTAAGTCTCGTGATCCTCAAAGAATTAAGTCAACCTAGACCTGAAGTACCTCAAACCCAGTTCCTATAAGGTTCATGTTATTAGGTAGATTTTAAGGTCCAATCAAGCTCCAATCTTCAGATTTTACTTAGACTCGTTCAACTATCAAACTCAATCCGAAAAATACGAATGCTATGCAATGCAATGCAGAAAATATTTTTGTAGTGCAATTTTCAAAGATTTTGAACTTTTTATGGATTTTTGAAAAGATGATGCATGCATATGCAGATGCAATTTTTTTGTATTTTTCAGACAGATTTTTTCAAATGTTTTTGGATTTTAGTTTTGCAAATGTTTTTGGGAATTTTGGAAACAAAAAGATTTTGGCTGAAAACAAGGTGAAAAATATGTACACGGGAGTGCTTCTTATACAAGAAGTGGATTTTAAGAATTTACAAGGGTAAGTGGTCAATTTTATACATACATATATATATATATATATATAGTGGATTTTGGTGTGATGTATATATTCCTCAAACTTATTTGACACAAAACTTTTCACACAATTTTTGAAAACTATAGTCCAAAATAGTTTTTACAAACAATTTTACAAACATGTACATACATTTGGAAATCATTTTGCAAAGGTTTTCAAACAGTATAGATAGATTTTTCAAAATATTTTTGCAACCATTTTTCAAACCATTTGTAAATCATTTTTCAAACATTTTATTTCACACAAAGAAAATAAATTTTTACAAACCACACATTTTTACGAAGGTTGAAAACATGTAACAAAATATTTTCAGAATAGTTTTCAATAAATGTTTACAAAGATTTTCAAACATTTTGCACGAAACACTTTCACCTGATTTATTAATCAGTAGATACACAAAAGAATTTGAGGAACAAAACACCTTTTTATTAAGGTTTTTAATAAATTTTAAAGAATTATTAGCCATATTATTAAGAAAATACGAAAGTACGAGTTATGGCTAAAGTATATACGTAGTATATACGACCCCCCTATACTTAGCTTGAGCTATGTCCTCATAGATCGGAGAGAAACGAGAAGACATAACTCGTACTAAGTATAGACAAGTTTAAAGAATAAAGGAATAAATGAATGAACCAATGAACAAGAAGTTGACCGTCCCCCCTATACTTAGGATCAAATAATCCTAAGTATAGCAGACTGTACACACGCAGGGAGGGTCAAGGGTGGGAATGAACAGATCGTACTCAGATTGTCTCCCCCTATACTTAGGGTAAGATATCCCTAAGTATAGACAAGAAGAGGAGACAATGGAGAGGATCAAAGAATAGAGAAACTCGGGGTGCACACCCCCCCATACTTAGGACAAAGTACGTCCTAAGTATAGAGAACTGTCTACAAGGGGCGACACCTTTTTGATACAAAAAAGAAGATAGAAAAGGAAAAGAAAGAAAAGAAGAAAAGAAGAAAATAAATCAATAGATGAAAGAGTGATATGGACAGATGGCTATGTACAGCGGAAGATAGAAGTGAACACCATGTATGAGATGCATATGATGTGAGTCAAAGAGCACATCTCATACCAGAAGGATGGGGGCAACGTCAATGGTCGGCGGATCATGATCTAGATATAGCTTCAGGCGTTGACCATTGACGCGGAAGGTAGAGTAAGATGACGGTTCGGATATGTCGATACTGCCATTGTCATGTACCTTCCTGACCACATAGGGACCTTTGATTTAGCCAAAATTAGGTGGTCTTAAGTTCAACACAAAGCGTGAACTCAGTCGGTGTGTTGACCACACTAAATCTGGACTAAAGTCAACAATTAACCCACACTATATATCAAGGAAATAGAAATAAATGTGGAGTTAAAATTTATTTTTAACTCTGCACAAATGATGTAAAGGGCAAGTATGCAGAGAGTTCGAACACAGGGAGCAAACAGGGTAATTCAAATAATTGTGCACAAGTGAATGTGTGTGACGTCTACACTAAGCAAGCAATCAAAGAAATTTTTGTGGGTTTTTAATTTTTAATATTTTTTTTTAATTTTGTATTTTGGTTTTTTTTAATTTTCTAATTTTTATAATTTTATATTTTATATTTTATTTTTTTAATATTGGAATACAGAGACAATTGAATACAAGGAGCGATAAAATATTTATAAAAATATGCTAAAATAACCAAAAATTCAGAAATAAAATGTTTTTGATATTTTTAGGATTTTTTACTGTTTTTTGTGATTTTTGGGTATTTTTCTAATTGTTTTTGGTATTTTTAAAGGCTGAAATAAAGGAAAACAGTGAAGAAGGCACTGGCTGTGAGTAAAATGGTGATTAAAAATAGCAAACAACCACGAAATTTTCCACACTATTTTTCAAATAAAGCTAATAAAATGTATAGTAAACAGGAACCGAGTTTATATTTTTCTGAATTTTCCTTGATTTTATATATTTTTTTTGAAGTTTTTATGTATTTTGAATTATTCAGGTTTTTCTTTTGAGATTTTTAGTGATTTTTGGAATGACACTAAAATAGGTTAAAAGACACATTAGGGATTTTTTTTGGAATTTTTCGAGGTATTTTAATATTTTTTTGGCATTTTCTAAGCTAGACAGTGAATAAAGAGCATGTTTTTGATTTTTAATAAATATTAAAAAGCAATAAAATCAAAAATAAAAAATATAGCGTCAAAGAGCAAGCACACAGGAGCTGAAGTCTATTTTTCGAGAATTTTTGGAATTGCAATGATGGTCCAAATAAATAAGACAAGTCTACAAAAAGATATCACAGCCTGGCAGGGGTATAAGTGCAATTATCAGAACATCCAGGGTCACATATGCAATTTTCCACAAAAAATATATAACATTAAATACAAGTTTCTGGACTAAAAACAAATACCCAAACCCAGAGGGGGTTCAATGCAAAATGTCCAACTCACGCGCACTGGGCACGTGACCTGGCAGGGGTATTCTTGCACTATTACAAAGTTCCAGGGGCTCAGATGTAATTTCTTAAAACATTACAACTTAATTAAAAAGTTCATGGACCTAAGCGAAATAAACAAAACCCAGGGGGGTCCTTGCAAAATACCCAGCCCCCTCACACACACAAGCACGTGAGGTGACGTGGATAGGACCTAAGTGCAAATAAGAAAACTACGGGGTTCTAAATGCAAATATCACAGAAATATTTAAACTACTACTTAAAGTTTTTGGACTGAAATGAAATACAAAATTTGGCGAGGGGGTCAGTGCAAAATACCCACGCCTTATCTCCTTGTGCGCGATCGAACGACGGAGGGCCGCTCACTTATCCACGTGGCGCGCGCACAACGTGTGATGACGGTTCGGCGATGGTCGGTGCAGATTAGATCCTCGAATGACGATCTGACAGTTGAGGTGTGACGCAATCCAACGGCGGAGATCAGAACTGGGGCAGCGGCTCGATCGAACGGTGGAGGAGCGAGATGGGGGAACAGGGAAGAACGCCGGTGAGGCGATCTTCCCCGAGCTCGATCTCGGGTCTCCGGTGGTGGATGGGCTCCAAAATTGAGATGCGAGCTCCTGGGAGGTCAGGGTACGTGCTGGGGTGCTCAGCTTCGTCGGAGAAGCACTGTGGCGGTGGGGCAATGGCGGCGGAGCTCCGAGCTCCAAGAATCTCCGACGATGCTCCAAAATGAGCCCCATGGGCTTTGACTGTGCGTTGACCTGCAAAACGGGGTGAGAGGGTCCATGGCAAACTGCCTGGACCCCGCGGAGGCGTAGTGGCGGTCGGAGATGTCGGTGGAAGGCGAGGGGGACGACATCCGGAGGTGCGCTCCGGCGATGAGCTATGGAGGGGCGAATCGATGGACGAAACTTGGATATTTTTAGGGTTTTTGATCCTAAAGCTACTGGGAGTGAAACGAAAGGAAAAGAAAAAGAAAAAGGGCAAACCTCGAAGGTGGGGGACCTGAGGTGGAGGATCCTCGACGTCGGTGGTCGGCGGAGGTGGTGATGCCGCTACAGAGCCTCCTCGACTCGCCTGAGGGTGTGGATGCGGAGCTGTCACCTACGTCAACACGAAGAGCACAACAGGGAGGAGAATTAATGGCTAAGGAGGGTTCAAACCTGGGCATGAAGGTGGCGGGGCGTTTAAGTAGAAGATGATGGCGTATCCTTCAAGCCAGACTCACGCGCGAATGATTGAAGATATGGCTGGATCCGAATACATGGCGTGGGAGAGTGGTGATCGGGGATGAAGTTCCAAGAAGGAATCGAGGCGTGAGGACGAACAGATCGAGCTCGAAAATTGGGGGAAGTCGGGGAAAATCTTGGTGTCAGAGATGGCAGGCCTCGGTCAGGGAGTTGACCGAGGTCAAATCTAGACAGCACCTGGTTGGTCCACGTGGACCAACCAGAGAAATTCAGGCAGAAATTATTAAAAAAATTCAAAATAAAATAGTAAATGACATTATTAAAATTAGGTTATTAAATAAAAAAATATTTATTATTTTATGTAGTATTTTATTCTGATTTTTAATTATTTTTATGGAATAGCCCTCCCAGAGGTCACTGCAGGCCTCCCCCCCTCCCGGAGGCCACTGCAGGCCTCCTCCCCCCTCATCGGAGGCCACCACGGGCCTCCCCCTCCCCTGAGGCCAACGCAGGCAGCCCCCCTTCCCAGGAGGCCACCGCGGGGCTACCGCCCCCCTCCCAGAGGCCACCGCGAGCCCCCCTCCCCCAGAGGCCACCGCAGACCTACCCCCCTCCTCGGAGGCCACCACGG
The DNA here is from genome assembly GCA_037367405.1 of Ottelia alismoides. Taxonomy (NCBI): domain Eukaryota; kingdom Viridiplantae; phylum Streptophyta; class Magnoliopsida; order Alismatales; family Hydrocharitaceae; genus Ottelia; species Ottelia alismoides. The sequence goes on from JAZKJV010000061.1 coordinate 53,529, forward strand.
GCCCCCCCTCCTGGAGGCCACCGCAGGACTCCCCCTCCCAGAGGCCACCACGGGCCTCCCCTTCTCCCGGAGGCCATCGCGGGCCTCCTCCCCCCTCCTCGGAGGCCACCACGGGCCTCCCCCTCCTCCCCGGAGGCCACCGCGGCCCTCTCCCCTCTCCTGAGGCCACCGCGGGCCGCCCCCTCCCCGGAGGTCACCGCGGGCCTACCGCCCCCCTCCCGGAGGCCACCGTGGGCCCCCCTGGAGGCCACCGCGGGCCTACCGCCCCCTCTCCCGGAGGCAACTGCAGGCCCCCTCTGGAGGCCACTGCGAGCTTCCCCTTCCCTCCCGGAGGCCACCGCGGGCCTCCCTCCCTCTTGGAGGCCACCCTGGGCCTCCCCCTCCCCTCCTGGAGGCCACCGTGGGCCTCCCCCCCTCATAGGAGGCCACCACAAGCCTCCCCCGTCTCTCTGGAGGCCACCGCGGGCCTCCCTCATCTCCTCGAAGGCCACCGCGGACCTCCTCCCTCTCTCTGGAGGCCACCGCGGGCCTCCTCCCCTCCCCGGAGGCCACCGTGGGCCTCTCCCGCCCCCGGAGGCCACCGCAGGCCTCCTCACCGTGGGCCTCTCCCGCCCTCGGAGGCCACCGCGGGCCTCCCCCTCCCAAAGGCCATCGCGGGCCTCCCCCTCTTCGGAGGCCGCTACGAGCCTCCCTCCCCCCTTCTCGGAGGACACCGCGGACCTCCCCACCTCCCTGGAGGCCACCGCGGGCCTCCCTTTTCCTCCCTGGAGCCCACCGCGAGCCTCCCCCCCTCCCCGGAGGCCACCGCAGGCCTGCCCCCCACCCCCGGAGGCCACCGCAGGCCTGCCCCCCACCCCCGGAGGCCACCGCAGGCCTCCCCCTCTCCCTCTTGCCTCGGAGGCCACCACGGGCCTCCCCCCTCCTCGGAGGCCACCACGGGCCTCTCCCCTCTCCGGAGGCCACCACGGACCTCACCCCTCCCCTCCCCGAAGGCCACCGCAGGCCTCCCCCTCCCTAGAGGCCACCCGGGCCTCTCCCCTCCCCAAAGGCCACCCCCCCCCCCCAACTAGAGGCCACCGCGGCTCCCCCTCCTGGAGGCCACCGTGGGCCCCCTTCCCAGAGGCTACCGCAGCCTCTCCCCCCCCCAAAGGCCACCGCGGGCCAATAGACTTCTTAGACATAGTAGATGAGGTAGTAGGATCGTCCGAATTTGCAGCAATGGGGTGCTCACTTTGGATGGATTACCAATTGTAAGTCAGGAGCAACATGTAGAGGGATCGATTTAGACTCCTTTTGGCACCTCTTGCAATAAACCTTGGGCAAAGGTGAGAACTCTAAAGGACACCAACGATATGCTTAGTGAAGAAACTCGTTTGCTTGAAGAAGGTGACATGCAGACACACAATACCTAACCAGGTCATAGTTACAATACCCATTATCAGTTCCACAAGAAGGTATATTTTGATTGCAGGAAGAGAACTTATCTCTGACATTGAAATTGTGGATAAAGCACAAAAGATAACACAAGCGACTGGATTGAAGTAAGATGAAGGATGTAACACCGTTCAAAGCAGTAAAAGGATCCCGATTTATTAAGTATGTGGTAATAAGAATAACATCCCCTCTGAAGTGTTTAGGAATTTTCATATTAGCTAGATGAGTGTGGGCCAGAAGCTAATCTAATATTCATTTTTACAATACCTCTTTGTTGTGATGTATACATATCAGAAGTCTGATGCAAGGTATAATCTGTAACAAAGAAGCAAATAATGTCATTCTGCTTTGAATTCAAGTGCATTATGAAATCTAATTTTTTAAAATGTAAGTAGAAAATGAAGTTATGATGAATGCAAAAATGGTTTTGATGACAAGATTGTTTCTCTATTAAATAGACACAATATATTATGCAAAATTCATTGAAAAAATAACAAAATATCTATAACCAACTATTGTACGTGCTTGACAAGACCATATACGTCACAATAAGCTAAATCAAAACATAAAAGATTGACGAGGCGTCAATTTGGGAGGAAAAGACGTTCTACGATTTTCTAACATGCTAACATTGAAAAGGTTCTAGCAAAGTTTCTTCATGGAACATGTAAGAGAGAGCACTAGCAGACGGATGAACACGATGAAGATGCAATGGGAACATTCCGAAGAGGTCGAAGTAGCGCCGACAAAAATAGTCAGAAGGGATGCCGCGGTAGTAGAAACTAGAAACCATCTTTATCCTAGTCCCTACACAAATATTATTGTCCTTATGTCTAATAAATAATTAAAGTGTTTGCCAAAAATCACATTATATTTTAGATCAACATGTAACATGTAAATAGTTAACAAGTTCAACGGAAAAAAGCAGGTGCACAATTTACTCTAGCAAGTCTGAGTCTAGAGGAGAAGTTCATCCTGCCAACGGATGTAACACGAGGAGTACTATTGGTGAGTTTGATTGATCTCACAGTAGTGTATGTTTGAGATGTGGAAAGAGAGATACCTTTTCTGGTCGGGTCGGTTGGATCCACCTGAGAGTAGTAGGGGCAACGCTGCTCTAAAATAGCTGAATTAGGTGAGAGTAGTTTATACTTTATAGAGCATGTCATAAGAGCGCTCAATTTGTTGCTATGTAGTTGGTTGTCCATCAGATCTAACATAAGCTTGATTAGCCACATGGGGCTATTAAACTAGCCCATCATTTGGCAGATAAATGGTTGGATGTATGACAATGAACTGAACGAGGGGAAGCTATGTCTCCTATCCCAGCAAGCATCTCCTTGAAAATCAGAATGTCCTCCATGCCCATCTGATGCTACTAGAAAAGTAGTACTCTTTGTTGTCGGTTGCATGGTAGTATGTGTGGTCGTAAGAGGACCAATGGGAGTCAAGTAATTGAATGCGACAAAAAATGATACATATAGAACTAGAAGAGACCATGTTAGCAGTGACCCTGCTCTGACGAAACTTGCATGCCTAACACTCTACACGCTCCTGAACTTGCTCAGGACAAGCTGACTGAAAAATAGCAATCTCCTCTTACAACTTTGTAATCTTACTGTAGTACTAGATGTGAGAGTAGTCTCCTTAATTAACTAGATCCATATAGAAATATCATAAGTCTGAATTTGACCGTATACTGGAAGTATGTTTGAGTGAGCTAGCTCCTCCTACGTATCTATGATTTTCCTTAAAAGGAGATTTGCCTTGGGAGAATGAACCACCGAGTGATGAATCAATTCATCACTCGAGAGTTGTCTTGTAGCTAAGATTCACAGTCCTTGTTTGTATCGCGCAAGTTTCTTCTTGCGAAGATAAAGCTTCTATGATTGCCTATGAACATCTTGAATGCTTGAGAACGGAGTATATAGGTCTCTGCACTTTTGTTTGGTAGCGATGCCTAAAAGAACTACTGAGGAGATGAGGCTGTCTCTCCAGAAATGAGGAAAGTTGTATCCATAGTGGTCAACAATAAATCAGGCATAATAAGAAAACGATCACAAATGATGCGTGTCCTGAAATACCACGAATTAGTGGGGGGGATGCACATGGTGGTAAGGTGCAGCTGGTTGACATTGGGCCCGACCGCAGTTGCACTGAGTGGTTAGGCGACATTGGGCTGTGGCACTGAACAGCATGGGGTGGTGCATTAGATAGCGCTCCATGGTGGCATCGCGATGATCACAGCTGCCAGAGTCGAGGCCCGAGGGGCCATTAGCCCCGATCCATCTTGATTTGTGTTGCACAATGATGGCCCTGCACAGGCATGTGCAACCCCGAGGCCCATAGGGGGGGCGGGGGGGGGGGGGGGGTTGCACTTATTTGTCATTACCATTTTTTTGGATACTCTTGTTTAGAGGGGAGGAGTGTCTCATCCAACAGGAGACAAATTGCAGTTATTTGTGAAAGTGGAATAGTGGAGAGGATGGTAACAGACAAGCTTTTGTAATGAACTGAGTTAATGAGATGTAGATTACACCTGAAATCATGTTTGGATGATTTTTTTGTATGATCAGTATAGACAACTAAGTTTGAAATCTTAAATTTGTTCCTGCACGTATCTCTTGGGTCTGTTTGGTTTACACGGTCTCCAACTGTCACAAGGTAGGCCAACTGCTCAAACCTAAGCCATTTATGCAGAGGCCATGTTTCCAATGGATGTCGTATGGATGTGTCCATCTGATGGTTTGGAAGAATCGCGATTGATATAAGCCACACATGGATGCAGCCTTGTAATTTTTATGTGACAGCGGATAAGTCAGGAAAAGATTTCTCTTCATTTCCAGTATCATTCAGGGCATACTTTGCTTCTGTCCTTCAGTCGGAAATTCTTATCGTACAGTAAGTGGGCTACGGTTCGCTCTATGGAATGAGTCTTGAGTCTCTTGACTTGTTGCTTGGCTGTTGAACCATTGAAAGATCTCAAGGAACATTGAGTTCTGTGGTTTGTCGACTTAGAATGAGTCCATCTACTTGGAGGATCAACACTTTCTGCCTTCTTCACAAACTATGCTGTTCATTCCTATGATGCAGTTTCATGAAATGATTGTGCAAAGCTAATGTGGATAATGCAACCGAGATTAGATTATGGTTTTACAGTGTGATTTCCCCTGTTTGCTTTTTGCAGGTTCGAAAATGGGAAGGCTACCTTGTCAGTTCCTGGCATCAGAAAGGGGATAAAACCTACCAAGCACGCTCTATTAGAGGACCCTCAAAATTGCGTGATCCCTCCGACTTTGTAGCGTTCATCGAAAATACTTGAACACCATCGAAAGAGTGTGATATGGAGCAAATCCCACGTTCTCGAATTCAATCCGTCACAAACAGATTCGAAATAAGAATCAAGTTGAGACGAAGCTCCACAATCAACGGTTTGTGAGCCGGTGCTGGAATCGCATCTCCACCATCATGCATTTGGCACAAGTGAGATTTTATTCGATGCCTTTGGAAGTAGGAGCATTTGGCATTCTCGTCATCTAAAGTTGTGGTTCCTGTAAACTGTCGCCTTTCTGATGTAAAGGAAATTGTGTTCAAATGCTAATTGCTTTTAGATTCTTTTGCATATTTTAGATGTTTTTAATAGTTTATTCGAATTCGATTGCTTAGACCGATCTTTAATAAGAAGTATAGCCAAATCACGTTCTGATAGCATGACATTAGATTAGATGTGCGCAACCTGAAATATTCAGGTCTTATGTCTGTGGCAAACAAGTTCGCAGACCCTGATTGTTTCCAAAATTGCATAGATTGTTACCGACCAATGAAATAATGGATTTTTTTGCACAAAGCTATGCCACCGTCATCTTTACCATGAAAAATTAACCTGCGAATTATCAGAGCAAGCGTTTCCAAGTGTTACCATATGATACATTATGATATTGCTAGATGCACATTTTTTACCATGCAACACTCTTATCAGTGTTACCATGAGATGGTACGCATTGTTACCATTGGATACACATTTTTTTACGGACAAAAGCAATGAACATCAAACCCTGCTGTGATACCACTCAGATTAGGGGTTCGTTTGTTGCAGGGATGGGCAGGGTTGGGTTGGGCAGGGGTACCCCTGTGAATAGTAAATTGTGAGGAGGATTGGGGCGTTTGGTTGGAGGGGTAACCCGGGTTGGGCCAACCCAACCCTGCCCCAACCCTGCAACCAAACGAACCCTAGGGGATCCGAATCCGAAAAGGTCTAATTCTTTTTGTCAATTCACTAGAAATCAAACTTCTGGATAATCTGATTTGTCATGCATCGGACCAAATGTCGTCGACTGAGGGGAGCTGGAGTTGGGAAAAACTATTTTCTTTTGGTAACTTTTACAAATGTTCCATAGTCATGAAGTGGAATTTGTGTATGGTAACTATTATACATAAATATCTTTAAACGTCACAATTAACAAACCCTGCAAAAGTGATCCATTGTATACTTGTATATTCCTGCTGTTGGAGGCAGTAAAATTTACAAAAAATAAAGGGATTTTATCACTTGTGCCCCTCCGAGATATCGCAATATCAGTTATGCCTCTATCTTTTTGGTAATATCAGTTGTGCCCCTCACTTCTTTCTCCGTCATCAGTTGTGCCCTTCCGTCAGATTGACCGTCAATAATTTGAAATAACCATAGTTTACTCAAATCATGGTGTAGTTAAGAGGGGTATTATGGTCAGAATAAAATCAAATGAGGAGGAGGGTTGGGGAGGAGGTGCGAGGCTGGGAGGAGGTGCGGGCTGGCGGCAGGGGCCGGGGAAGTGCGTGGCTGCGGGAGGTTGGGGGGGTTGGCGCTGGTTGCGCGGTGCGGAGCAGGGGAGGTGGCAGTGAGGGGCAGGGGGGAGGGGGAGCAGGGGGCCGCGCGTACGGGGGAGGGGGTGCAGCCCGGGGGGGGGGGGGGGGCAGGGGGGCGGTGCCGGCGAGGGGAGGAGGTCCGGGGCTGGGAGGGTGCAGCCCAGGGGGAGGGGAAGCAGGGGCGGCGCCGGGGAGGGAGGAGATGCGGGGGGTATCGTTAATGGGCAGGGGGCGGAGGGGCGGTCTGGGCGGAGGGAGGTTGGGGCGGAGGGAGGCGAGGGCAAGGGGCGGGGGGAGGTCAGGGCAGGGGGCGGAGGGACGGTCTGGGCGGAGGGAGGTTGGGGCGGAGGGAGGCGAGGGCAGGGGGCAGGGGGAGGTCAGGGCAGAGGGCGGAGATGCGGGCTGGGACGGGGGCGCGGGGGACAGGGGGCGGCGCCGGGGAGAGGAGGGCGGGGGCGGAGGGGCTGCAGGGGATGGGGGGAGGTCGGGGGCGGCCTGGAGACTGGGGCGGAGGGGCGGCAGGGGGAGGCGCCGGGGAGGGAAGCTCGGGGCGGAGCTGGGCGGCACGGGGCAGGGGCGGGGGCGGAGAGGGAGGAGGAGGAGGTTGGTGGAGGAGGAAGAGGATGGGGAAGAGGAGGAAGAAGAAGATGATGATGAAGAGGGTATAAAATGATCACATAACCCTTTTTTTTAAAATTAATTCCACTTATATCCTCAAGTTAACATCCGTTTGTACTGTGGATAGACGGTCACTAACCCGAAGAGCACAAGTGATAAAATAGCAAGAAGTGAGGGGCACAACTGATATTACCAAAAAGATAGGGGTATAACTGATATTGCGATATCTCGGAGGGGCACAAGTGATAAATCCCAAAATAAAAAAAACTTCACAGTTTAAGTTTCTTCCCTTCATCATCCACTCTTTCTTCTTCCCTCTTCTTCCTCCTTTATTATCCTCTCCTCGTTCCTTTCCTTCTTTATTATCCTCTGTTCGTTCCTTTGACCTTCAAATGACAACAAAGTGACCGAGGTGATGCAAATGGTTTCGAGACATGTAGATTGTAGGCATCTTTTGTTACAACAAATAGATATAGTCTTGATGATTTTGCCCATGCCCTTGTCAATTCTTAGAAAACAAAAAACCAAATTCAGAAGTATTCCCATCCTCATAGACATTTTCTGTATAACCCTTATCGTGATCGTCATCATTGTCATCTTCTACACCCATAAGTCCATGCAATTTGCAAGTTGCCGATTATGTTGAGATACCTCATCAGGTTTGCATCCTCTCTCACGATCCTAAATACTTTGGAGAACGTTGAATTGCGCAGCCTCCTGTCAACATCCCTCATCCTACCCCATGTCCTTGGCGCTTCGTCCAACTCCCTTTACTCTTTCTTTCTTCCACCAAATCCTTTTTGCTCCGCCTTACATTAGCACATCGTTTTGTTGATAGTAATCTTCCATGAGAAAAATCAAATATAGTAGATTTTATGATAGATTTACTATAAAGCTAGGAGCACAAAAAAAGTAAACAAGCGTGACATAAAGATGGAAATCCAATATTCCTGGTGCAAGGCTCTTCCAACTCTATTTTGACGACAACAAAATTAGTATACTTGGTTGTTCATATATTGAAATATTCGCTTTACTGTTATGCTCATTCTCTAGATTCTTAATGAATTCGCTAACAATGTTTAGAACATGAGTGATATCTTAGTCCATATAATGGGACATATAAGACTTCCAAGTGAGATAACATAAGGAATGCGTGACATATGCTCCTCCTTTACATTCGATTGAGGTACAACACAAACTGAAAGATGCTATTTGCAGTAGATGGCGTACTTGGGAGCTATGCTGTGGACATTCCAAATCTTACTATTTTTTCTCAATCTAATTCTTTTGAGAGAAGACATGTTTTCATTCTACAAGATCCCAGACGATTTCCATCCCCAAATATTCTTTGTTGCACCAAAGTCCGTCATCTCATCCCTATGTAAAACAAGTCTTCCACAATATTGACAGAGGTTTATCCTGTTCGGCAAGGACATAACCCAATTATGGATTAACTTGATAAATCTTGTCATGTGATTGTTTTCATGCTTAATCATTTGTGTTTTTCATGCTTGATTATTTGTGTTTTTTCTACGTGCCAACTACCCCGAGTCAATCTCCCTCCCCCGTGATCACATCCACCACTGTTGACCTCCTAATAGAGTCTATTAGCAAGGATGAGGTAGGAGGTCACCTTGTCCAACTAAGCTACACCCTCCTATCGAGCTTGCAAAGGAGGACGTGGAGGATCCATGAAAGACATGAGGAGCAATAGGATGAAACAAACAGAACCTCCTGCACATCTTCCTCCTCGTGGATCGATGAGGATGTGAGGAAGGGAGATGAATTCGATTGCTAGCTTAATCACTATGAGTGACTGTGATTAGAAACAGGATAAATCACATTTGAAGATCTCAATGACGGAGCTCGTAAGCTCGACTAATTGTCTCAGGCAATCCATTAACACCGAAGGTCGTTGACCTCGACATGTCATTGTGGATTATCTCCTCAAACTCATTGCCTCAACCTCGTTGAGTGCGATGTGATTAAGTCCACGAATCCCTTCAATCATAAATCAAGTGGAGTAGAACTTCATAATTGATCTCTAGATAAAGCTGTCGAGTTGGGTCATGCATGTCTTTGAAATAGAGGATCCTCTTCGACAATCCCTTTGCCTTCACAAAAATCAGTTCCAGTAAGTCAAAGAAATGGATCGTCGGGATCTGTGTCATTCTGTAATTGACAATGAATTAGAAGGCGGAGATTGCCATTACATGCACAACATTACTGTAGTATGAGTCTACATCATGGGTACCTGAGAGTTGATGCCGAGGAGGAGGCAACATCCAAATCGAAGTGATCACAATTGACGACGAAGTATTTACTTCATCGGATGAGGCTCTTGAGCCAAGCCTGTCCAAGAGCCTGAGGAACTAGATCATGTGGAGCTCCCCATTAGTTCCCACTTTTCGCTCTCTCATGCCTAAATAGATGTAAACTGCCACAGACAATAAAAAAGCCCATACCAATCCCCCAGTCCCCTCCATTACATTTATTGTTTTCATCTTTATTTTTGGACCACACCCACATCATTACACACACACACCCTTCAATACCTAAACCTGGATAAATTAAAAAATAAAAAACTCATAATCTTACTACAATTTTCTCCACGAGATCAACGAGTACTATTGAACTTCCCTTTGAGAGATCTTGGATGACAAACATTCTCCCTTGTGCTCTTCTACCAAACATCTCCTTGCTCAGGTCAACTACAAGTTCATTAAGATGCTGTGAAGGAAAATCAACATTGAAATCCATCAACATCAATCATTTCATCGTATCCAAGGAGGGATGATCATACTTAATGTATCAATAGCTAGGGGCAAATTTTCTCCAAGGAGGTGCTCGTTTGAGAAACAAGGAGGATTCCGCTCTTTATTTCTCCAAATTTCTAACCCTCCGTAAACAATCGCCGTTTTGAGCCTAGAGTCAAGATGATAGATAAGGTTTCCCTCACCAAGTCACTATCCCTCCATCATTAGCTGAAGATATGGTTAGATCCTCAAGCGCATCACGGAAGCGTGAGCGTCGTATCGAATACGACGAGGAGCGACTAGTCGGACTAGTTGCTCGATGCAGCGGAATTTAAAATTTTTTATACGACGAAACCACATGATCCAAGAACCCTTCTCGAATCATTTCGTCTAAACCACAAACAAGTAATAAGATTACCTCTTGAAGCGTGGTTGCGATCGAGTCTCTAAACGAAGAGACCTCCTGTCTCAAGTCCGATCCGACGGAGGAGACGCTTGCGAGCGCGGGGATGAACCACGTGCTTCTCGCAATCCATGTTGATGATCCAAGCGGCGGATCTCCTGATCTCGACACACGAGATCCGACGTCTTCTTCACGAGCGAGGCACACCGAAGGAGACGGAGATCCACGGGCAGAAGAACGGGCAGCATAACGACGATGCCGCGGCGATGGAGAACCTCTCCATGGCATCCATGGTGGACGACCATGAGAGGGAGAGAGAGGGCTGACCTCTAGAGAGAAAGAGAGAGAGAGAGAAATGCTTCTCAAGCATTGTGTGTTGTGTAAAATAGAGAGCATGGTGTGCCTCTCTATTTATAGGGTTTTGGGATCCATGGATCTCATCCATGTGACATTATAAAATCAATGAATGAGATTGATTTATGTCAATCCAATGGCTAAGATTGTTGTTGGTAAAACCAACAAATTTAGATCAAAATATATTTGACAAAATCAAATACAAATTAATCCAAATCAAACCAATAGATAAGGAGAGAAGATACATGGAGATTTCATCTCCATGTACCTTCCAAAGTGGACGGCCACACATTCCTTATAGGAATGATGTGCCGCCCCCCTCTTTCCATGGAGAGAGCAATCTCATGGAAATCCATGAGATTGCATATCTCCTTGAAAATCTCCTCCATTTATTTCCAACAACTTTTGTTGGCTTTTTATTCTTCAAAATAATTCACAATTATATTTGAGAATATTGCAATCTTGCCATAAAAAAAATCGTGAATCAAATTCACAACCCAAAACAACATATAATTTACATTGTCAATTAATTACACAATGTGTATCCAATACACATAATAATAATCAACACATATAAATTATAATTAACTCTCTCTCTAATACATTATAAATCACATTTATAATATATTATGAATAATTGGATATTTCTATCCACATTATTCTTATCCATAACAATTAAATCATATTTAATTATATTGGATAACTTATTCTCATGTACTCAAATAATATGAATCACATTCACATTATCTACATCCTTTGATAATCAAATCACATTTAATTATCTAAGATAACTCTTCTTTATAACATGAATCAAATTCATATTATTCATGATAATTAAATCACATTTAATTATCCATTTTCTCAATGCTCGGATACATATATCAACAATAGAATTATCCATGAACTCTTTCAAGGATAATGCGCTTTCTCCGCGAATACTTGGAGATAAGGACATGGCGATTGTATTGTTCCACGTATAGTGACATGGATATTGAGATCATATCTCAAATTCCAGATCGCGGGCCTCCCATAGATGCTTGATTAAATCAAGACCGCAAATCTAATCTTCTCATTGAATCTGAATCACATTCAGATTAATGTTCAACATTTGGACCAAGATCAGATTACTTCTCTACTGAGAGGAGTCACTAAAATCCAGACCCGTTTCATCACTCCCTAGGAATGGAAGCTGTCATGGTTATACAACCGTTTATGATCACATCACCCTCAGGCATTCTCAATACCTGTACATCCTGCATACTGGAAGACCTAGATTAAACCCGAAGTATTGGATCAACTTTATACTGTCTACTTCATGGTTTTATCAGTATGTTTCTCATTCGATCATTGGGAGTCGGTATTGATCATATGCTTTCCAAAAGCATATATCATACCTAGGTCTTGATCATATACTTTCCAAAAGTATGTATCAAACCAACAAATTCAGTCAAGCTTCCAAAGCGAGACGATCGTGCGCACGGAATTTGATTCTTCCCAATATCTCATGAGTGAGCTCATGTCTTCCGGTTCAGTAGTGAACATGTATGATCCCTTTGAGAGATCGTATTACTCATATGCCCTTATATGCACACTAGCGCGCCAGTGTATAGACCTTGATTAGGCCATCAACCTATTGGTCTGCCAAATGTACATACTCAGACATATAGTAACACATCTGTCTCCGGTCAGAGGATGTGTGCCTGTATCGTGACAGCATACGATACAGGACTTTGGTTATCTCGATCTCGTTAAGTCAACTCTTTGACCTAACTCATCCGACACCTCCGAATCTCTATTCCTATGCAGAGGACCTGCATCAAGAGGTCGGTCAGATATCAACCTAAATGAGATAGGATTGCCATCTCCTACTCAGGCTGGAGATCATCTCTTAATAATCATTTGTCGGTGCTTGATGAGTCCTCAATCTAACTCATTAGATATTCATCTAAGCACCAGCCTCTATGGTTCAATAATTGAATCAACAGATGTATGATCATTAAGATGGCCATGGTACATAACCCTAATTGTACTAAGGGACCTATTATGCAAATTATGTACTCTTTATTTCAGACTAAGGAGTGAATTGCAATAACATTTATTGCATAATGGCTCGCCATGGGCTCGCATGTCCAACAATCTCCCACTAGCCCAAAGAGCCATTAATGGGCTAATCATTTAAACCCACACTCATGTGACAATCATAGGCTATTTAGAAAATAGCTAGGTAAGCTGATTAGTCACTCTGTTCCCAAGAGACTACGCCAAGTCCTTTTACGGCACTTGCATATCTCCTAGTAACAGTGCTCGCATCCAATGCGAATGTTGCATCTCATACAACCGATACTCAATTTTGTTGGTTATAGTGTCCTTGACACTACATCTTATTAATTATCATAACCAGTATTCCCATAATCCTTATTAGAATACCTTCATTCCTGGAGATCTCTATCTCCTAAGGTATCTACAGTCAAGGCCCTTATAGATCACTATCTACAAGATCTTAAAACTTTTGAAGATAAGACTTTGAGATCACTATCTCTAAGTTTTATCATCTTTGAAGATATTGTTATTACTGCAATCAAGTTTTTTATCTCCATAGCAGGATCAGTAACAGTTTATTACTCCCACTGCATGGCAGACATCTGGCTCTTGTACACATCTAGCATATACCCAGCTTCTCATAACTGATGCACAAGTGCAAGCAGTTCTAGCATTCACTTCCTCAACTCTTTGAGGTGCTATTCCTTTAGACATGTCACTACTACATCTTAAGGGAAGGAAGCCTCTCTTGGAATTTTCCAGAAAATGGAATAAGTCCAAGGTGTATTACTAATGTGACGGTCCCAATATCCTCTTCTCTTTGTTTCTGAGCTACTTCAGAACTAAGATCTAAGAGGTATCCTCGAGATCGTATCTCAAGGTATGGAACAACCAAATTATCAAACACTTATCATTTATTCTTATATCATTCTAAATGATTAGAATCATATCTACATTAAGCACGATGAACACAATGGTACTCCCACTAAGCTTCACATGGTTCATCAAGATTTTATCTGAAATCACAACATTTATAATTTCATCAAATCTTATGTTCCAACTACAAGAAACTTATTGGAGTCCAAAGATGGAGCTCTTTAGCTAGCACACCTTGCTTTCCTCAACCATGAAGCCCTGGGGCTACTTCATATGAATATCCTCTGAGAGGTATTCACAGAGGAATGCAATCTTGACTCACATCATGAAGATGTCAAAGACAAGTTGTGTAGCCATAGTTAGCAATATTCTGATGGGTTAAAGCAAGGTCACTGGAGAGCAAGTCTTATCGCAAGCGATGCCTTCTCTTCGGTGTGTAGCTCATGGCTACGAACCTTGCTTTGAAGGTCTATACCTTCTCATCAGGTTCCCTCTTTCTCTTGAAGATTCATTTACACCTTAATGGGTCTGACCCATATAGGTGGATCCTCGAGGGTCCATATACAACACTTGTATATGAAGTCTACATTAGACTTTTATTGCTAACATCCATCTTTCCATGTCATGATCCTCAGGAGCTTCATCACATGAAGTCCGATCATTTTCAGATTTTCTGACACATGGAATTCATCTTCAAACTTATTTGAAGAGGTAATAATGTTTCATCTTTAATTATCTATTTTAGTTTCCGATTTCAGGAGCTTCATTATCTTTTCAAGATTAAATGAGTTCCTTTACTTCATTTTCATCTTGATTCTCAAGAGAGTCATCCTATAAGAATCATATTCTCAAAGACTAGATCTTTTAAGAATCTCAAGGTCATAAAGTAGGTATCCAATACCATCCTTTATTTTCCTAATGAAGTAGCACTCTCTAGTGCCAGATTCCTGCTTAATCACATGGAACCTTATTAAGGATATATAATGTAGTCTCTACCACATATATATACCTCGAAACTAAGAGATAATTATGCTATGATTAATCATTGATCAAATCATGTCACACATGATCAATTGTATCTCCCTACAACTCTATTGAGTTAAGGTTCATCAAAAGGATTGAGATAGGAATGATATTCACATCTCCATAAGGTATTCCTTGAATTCATCTAATAGGTATAGGCTAACTTGGTTAGATCAAATTCATTTCATCTTCCTTCAAACTTTGGTTCTAAACCAAAATTGCGAAATCTTTGAACATTTCAAAGGTTTCTTAGGTGAAGAGAAGAAATCTCATATCATACATAATCATTAACAGATATCACATATCCATAATGTTTACTATGATATAGTTGATCTGCATACATCAATATGTATGAGATCCTTAATACCTTGACATCTTACACCTTTCCCAAGGAAGGGTGTATTGGACATTTTACTTTGAATACAATATTCACAAGTATGTGAGATTTGAATCTTTAGACAATCTAAAGTTTCATGTCTTACTAGTCCATTGATCTCATCAACAGACATATGTCCAAAATTTGATGTCAGATCATTATCAAATGATCTTTATCCTCCTATTGATCTTTTTAATTCTCAGTATTAAAAAAAATTAATGAACCATTCATCAATTTTCTAATTTAATAGAGTCCACTAGATTTTAGATTACTATCTGAAATATCTCCATCATAACTCTTTATGATAGATTTATTACAGAATTCATGTTTATATCCAACAATTAGAAATAAACAATGAGTGTATTCTAATATCTAGGTCATAGAGACATTCTCTAAGACTAAGGGCTCCCACTGAAAATATGAAGTCTATTGATCTCATGGAAATTGTTGCAACACTTGCATCACTTTCAACATGGATGACCAATAAACCTTAAGATCGAATTTCTAATACATATGCAACCAATTGCAAGTGTCATTAGAAAATTGAGATACAATTATTAGACTTTATCTTATCAAATAAGTAAGTCAATATCAATGATTATATGTAGATTAATCTGATGCACTATCTGATTCCTTCTCTAAGGATTCTAGATAGATTTTGATAGTCATATTATCAACACATCAACTTATTGCAGTATTGGCATACATCCAACTCTTTGGATGACATATGGAAGTCACAGAAGTACAGTAAACTCTTTGATTATACTTCTTGCTTGGGTCCAACCCATGCTTCCACTGCGCTCCCTTTGTCTATAAGCAACTATTGCTCAAGACCAAGGATCTCTTATGTTAAAATCAAAAATTTCAATATAAGAGTATTTCAACATTTATACAAGCTTCATTTAAGTTCATACAATATGAATATTATGAAGCTTCATGAATGACTAGAGTATAGATAGTAGAATGATGACATTCATCGTATCTACATCCATCTAGACTCTTAAAATATTGGTTCAGGTGGGTACTCAAACAATTTGAATACATCATCTCTTATAGAGCCACGATTCTGCATGATGCAGAGAATCACATCATTCATGATTAAATGTCGAGAGCACATATGTATGTCAGAGTATCTTTATTGATTTTATAAGGATTAATTTGACAAATACGATCATTATCGACATGTCACTTCAAAAGTACATTCGATGAGATCAAGACTTATAGAGACATACAAACCCTAGGGTTTTAGTTTGTCTTATTTAATTATCACTTCTCATTATTATGCGGAAACTTGCACATTGCAACCACATACATTATGTGTCCAATCGCAAGTACAATATCTGGATCAAGAGTCCAATCCATGATATTCTACTGGTTACTAATGGGTATAACATTGAGTGGGTTTAATGAAGGATTATCTGAAATAAGTAATTTGCATAAGGGTATATATTTATATATATACATGTTTTACTTTGAATTAGGAATTTTATATCAAAGTTGTCTTGCCATGTCAACAATGAAAGTTCATTCCCTTAATCACTTTCAATGTAAGAGATATACTTACCATTATATCTCAAGCAAGATCTGGGATCTCCTTCCTTATCTTTGTTGCATCCCAATAATATGAGAACCTACAACTCGGATAAAAAGAAGCGGGAACACATTCCGCCTTGCAAGTCCAACTTGCATCTCCCAATTCGGTTTTTAATACCCGGGCCCACCACCCCTAAGGTGATGTTGACCTGTCATTAATTGAACCAACCGTCAACATGAATACAACTCGCTATGCGCAATCCAATATCGCCCCAATAATATGAGGACCCGATATTGGGGTCACTACGCATACGTCCTTACTCTTTCGAGAAGCGACGGGCCCGATCCAAATGGATCATATGCAGGAGCTGTCACTTCGGACAGGCGTCTCCCACATATAATATATGGCGACGAAACCCTTCGCCTTGACGAGAGACCATGGATGTCACTTATGTGATCCTCCATCTCTTATTCAAATTTAATTAATTACTATGAATCACATTCATACAATTAATTCTTCCAAGGGAATTATTAACTCTAATCATATTAGAGTATTCTTAATTGGTTATAATTAACTTAATCATATTAAATTAATTATCAATCCAATTCAATCAATCAAACTTAATTTTATGCTTGAATATATATATGGTATTATTCTCAAAGTACATATTAATTCGTATTTTAATGATTAGAAAAATACATCTTAATCCCTCGGACATTATCCCGGCCCTACCCGCTGTCATGGCCAGTACCGGCGGGAGTGGGACGGACCGCATACGTTGCAACCCGCTACCCCAGCGATCCCCGACTAGACACCATATCCGCCTCGAGAAAGGATAATGCCAAATTGATTAATTTGTACTTGAGATGATCATCGGTTCTTCAACCGAAATTATACCATATAGTAATCAAAACAATTTTGATTATAAGGAAATTTGCTAGACAAATTCCCAATCCTATTCAAGCAAGAAGTTTGATGATTGTGATTCCAATTATGATTTAGATCAAATCTAATCAATTAATTGATTGGGGCAAAGTCAATTAAGGAAATAATCATTCTCTAATATTTCACAAATATTTTCCATAATTATTTCTCGAAATTAACAATTAATTTCATTAATTGACAATCACATGGTTCTTGATTAGGAAAGTAATTTCAACAGTGACCCCTACTTACTAAAATTAGCATATCTCAATCAATTTAAATCCAAATTAAGCAAAGTCAATTTCTAAAGTTTGCTAATTTGATTTAGAACAGAAACCAAGTGATGTTTCACGTATTTCGAGGCAAGTCTAAACAGTAATTAACATTTTAATCACGTTCAGATTCACAATTCCCGCAACAGTGCATACATGTTCATTAAAACGACCATATCTAGAGCATACGAAATCCGATTTACGCAAACTCAGATCCTATGGTTTCCTTATTTAATGGGGAACAAAATCCAAGTGCTATTTTCGTGTTTAAACAATTTAATCATGGCCGAAAAATTAAACTAAACAGATCTGCGAAATCAAATGCGATAAAAACTTTCGCGACCTTAACGAACCCAAGTCGTCCTCGGTTAGCGAATCATATTCGAAACCATCGAACTAAGGCTCTGATATCACTTGAAGGAAATGGTTAGATCCTCAAGCGCATCACGGAAGCGTGGGCGTCGTATCGAATACGACGAGGAGCGACTAGTCGGACTAGTTGCTCGATGCAGCGGAATTTAAATTTTTTTATACGACGAAACCACATGATCCAAGAACCCTTATCGAATCGTTTCGTCTAAACCACAAACAAGTAATAGGATTACCTCTTGAAGCGTGGTTGCGATCGAGTCTCTAAACGAAGAGACCTCCTGTCTCAAGTCCGATCCGACGGAGGAGACGCTTGCGAGCGCGGGGATGAACCGTGTGCTTCTCGCAATCCATGTTGATGATCCAAGCGGCGGATCTCCTGATCTCGACACACGAGATCCGACGTCTTCTTCACGAGCGAGGCGCACCGAAGGAGACGGAGATCCACGAGCAGAAGAACGGGCAGCATAACGACGATGCCGCGGCGATGGAGAACCTCTCCATGGCATCCATGGTGGACGGCCATGAGAGGGAGAGAGAGGGCTGACCTCTAGAGAGAGAGAGAGAGAAATGCTTCTCAAGCATTGTGTGTTGTGTAAAATAGAGAGCATGGTGTGCCTCTCTATTTATAGGGTTTTGGGATCCATGGATCTCAATCCATGTGACATATAAAATCAATGAATGAGATTGATTTATGTCAATCCAATGGCTAAGATTGTTGTTGGTAAAACCAACAAATTTAGATCAAAATATATTTGACAAAATCAAATACAAATTAATCCAAATCAAACCAATAAATAAGGAGAGAAGATACATGGAGATTTCATCTCCATGTACCTTCCAAAGTGGACGGCCACACATTCCTTATAGGAATGATGTGCCGCCCCCCTCTTTCCATGGAGAGAGCAATCTCATGGAAATCCATGAGATTGCATATCTCCTTGAAAATCTCCTCCATTTATTTCCAACAACTTTTGTTGGCTTTTTATTCTTCAAAAATAATTCACAATTATATTTGAGAATATTGCAATCTTGCCATAAAAAAATTGTGAATCAAATTCACAACCCAAAACAACATATAATTTACATTGTCAATTAATTACACAATGTGTATCCAATACACATAATAATTAATCAACACATATAAATTATAATTAACTCTCTCTCTAATACATTATAAATCACATTTATAATATATTATGAATAATTGGATATTTCTATCCACATTATTCTTATCCATAACAATTAAATCATATTTAATTATATTGGATAACTTATTCTCATGTACTCAAATAATATGAATCACATTCACATTATCTACATCTTTGATAATCAAATCACATTTAATTATCTAAGATAACTCTTCTTATAACATGAATCAAATTCATATTATTCATGATAATTAAATCACATTTAATTATCCATTTTCTCAATGCTCGGATACATATATCAACAATAGAATTATCCATGAACTCTTTCAAGGATAATGCGCTTTCTCCGCGAATACTTGGAGATAAGGACATGGCGATTGTATTGTTCCACGTATAGTGACATGGATATTGAGATCATATCTCAAATCCAGATCGCGGGCCTCCCATAGATGCTTGATTAAATCAAGACCGCAAATCTAATCTTCTCATTGAATCTGAATCACATTCAGATTAATGTTCAACATTTGGACCAAGATCAGATTACTTCTCTACTGAGAGGAGTCACTAAAATCCAGACCCGTTTCATCACTCCCTAGGAATGGAAGCGTCATGGTTATACAACCGTTTATGATCACATCACCCTCAGGCATTCTCAATACCTGTACATCCTGCATACTGGAAGACCTAGATTAAACCCGAAGTATTGGATCAACTTTATACTGTCTACTTCATGGTTTTATCAGTAAGTTTCTCATTCGATCATTGGGAGTCGGTATTGATCATATGCTTTCCAAAAGCATATATCATACCTAGGTCTTGATCATATACTTTCCAAAAGTATGTATCAAACCAACAAATTCAGTCAAGCTTCCAAAGCGAGACGACCGTGCGCACGGAATTTGATTCTTCCCAATATATCATGAGTGAGCTCATGTCTTCCGGTACAGTAGTGAACCTGTATGATCCCTTTGAGAGATCGTATTACTCATACGCCCTTATATGCACACCAGCGCGCCGGTGTATAGACCTTGATTAGGCCATCAACCTATTGGTCTGCCAAATGTACATACTCAGACATATAGTAACACATATGTCTCCGGTCAGAGGATGTGTGCATGTATCGTGACAGCATGCGATATAGGACTTTGGTTATCTCGATCTCGTTAAGTCAACTCTTTGACCTAACTCATCCGACACCTCCGAATCTCTATTCCTATGCAGAGGACCTGCATCAAGAGGTCGGTCAGATATCAACCTAAATGAGATAGGATTGCCATCTCCTACTCAGGCTGGAGATCATCTCTTAATAATCATTTGTCGGTGCTTGATGAGTCCTCAATCTAACTCATTAGATATTCATCTAAGCACCAGCCTCTATGGTTCAATAATTGAATCAACAGCTGTATGATCATTAAGATGGCCATGGTACATAACCCTAATTGTACTAAGGGACCTATTATGCAAATTATGTACTCTTTATTTCAGACTAAGGAGTGAATTGCAATAACATTTATTGCATAATGGCTCGCCGTGAGCTCGCATGACCAACATTAGCCTCTCCCGTCAAAAAAATTACAAATAACTACCATCTAACATAACTCCTTATCCTTATTTATCCTCCCCCTCCTATCAAACAAAGAATAGCAAATAACTGCCACTACTGAATGGCTAGTAAGGAAAGTTGTTTCCATGAGCACTTCCTAAATTTCCTATCCTAACTTCATTTCCATTTACTGTTGTTAATGCGGATTGTTTATATTCATACTCTTTCCAAATCTTGCCTATTATCGTATTGCTTATTAAAAATATAGATCATGTATAATCTGATGATCTACTTTATGTTATGTTAATTATCGATTAAATTATTGTTAACTTAGGATAAACTTATCCTTTTTGTCCCATTGCAGAATTCGCAACATCCTTCCCATCAGGGACATCCTATTAGAGAGCTGAAGCATTAACCAGAGTTAAAACCCGGCTCACTGAAAACCAACATTTCGGATAATCCCCCGATCTTGCACATCAAGTATTAACTTCAAAAGTATCATAAGTGAACGCATCTTCTCAAATATCGTTGATTTTTTTTTACAATGCTTCCAGCTAAATAAAAATGCATATATGTGATGGTACCATACTTCAGGGACAGCATAATTACCAAAGATGGCACCAAACTTCCAAATGAATGGGAATAAGTTACTTTTCCATCATTTATGCATATGCAGCAATATCAATGGATTATACATTGACACATGGTGTGTCGATAACACAGTAACAATAAGGCATTTCTTTTTAATAGACGTCACGCAGTTGGAGTTGATGACACAGCCCGATCTGCTTCAATCATGGACTTAATGTAGAACTCACCAGCCTTGTAGGATGATCGGACCAATGGACCAGATGCGACATACCGAAATCCCTGCCAAAAAAAGGAGCCCAACTTAGCACATGCAAACGAATGCATCCAAACTGCAAGGAATGAAGTTTCCATGGAGAACACATATACCCCTTGCCTAATGCCAAGTATGATCGAGGAAAACAGTTCAACTTTGTTGAGTGTGAACTCGATCAGATTCGATGCAAATGCTGAACTGCTAGTTCGCATGTGCTTATCATGAACTTCGATATTCTACCCCATCTTTCTTGCGAAGCAAATGCTAACTTGCACAGATTTTCTTTTTTTAGAGGGTGATGTTTTTTTTTCTTCTGTAGGTTTCAGATGGTTATCCACCAAGTGTCAAGCTTAATATCACTTTAAGAAGTTTATATATCACAAATAACTGAAGGTTACAAATTCCTTCAGTCATACCCTATAAAGAAGAGAACTCCCTTCATAGACACTATCTACATGTCTCTTGCCCACTTCCAAACAGATTGCTAAAACAAAACTTTCATTCCTCTTGGATATATAAACTGATACAGAGCTCCTAACAGATGGCGATGCCTTCTCGCACTTTAAGTAGGGTCGGTTACAAGGGTTCTTGCTCAAATCCATGTCAAAATATCCGACCATTTTTTATGCCGGCTGTCGGCTACATAACGCAACCCCCACAAGGAGGGATTGAACCCTGATCTTCTAGGTAGTAGACACACTGCACTACCACCAGATCATTGAAGTGGTAACTTCTAACAGATCCTCAAAACTTTCATTCCTCTTGGATATATAAACTGATACAGAGCTCCTAACAGATGGCGACGCCTTCTCGCACTTTAAGTAGGGTCGGTTACAAGGGTTCTTGCTCAAATCCATGTCAAAATATCCGACCATTTTTTATGCCAGCTGTCGGCTACATAACGCAACCCCCACAAGGAGGGATTGAACCCTGATCTTCTAGGTAGTAGACACACTGCACTACCACCAGATCATTGAAGTGGTAACTTCTAACAGATCCTCAAACAAATTACCCGACAGGTTTTTAATAAGATGCTCCTATCCATTCATATTTCCCATCACCACTTAGCCAACACTAGTAATAGATTGGCTCAAGGCACACGGCTTTTACACCAGGGGGATACAAGGAGAAGATCATTCAGTGGTATTTGTGGGTTTGGTGAGGAATATCATAGTGGGATTCTCACATTTACACAACACACAAAAGAAACAGATCCAGACCAGACGGATACAAGCAAGTAGTTACAGAGCTCCTAACAGATCCAACACTAAATTACCCAACAGGTATGAGAAGTCTGTGATCATACATGCGCTGCAGCATGCAACTTTCCTTGTTTGCTTTTTACCAAACGTCTGAATACTCAGTAAGTCAGTAGGTGATTTTTTAAGTCTTGCCTACAAAGTCATTATGCACTTCTACTTTTGCTTATCATCATATTATATTATATTATATTATATTACTGATTTCAAAGAAATTCAGGTTAGTAAGTTGAACGATACTATATTATATCAAGCAAGAGAAGTATATACACTGAGAAAAATTAGTTGTGAATAACAATGAATGGAAGCAAGTCAAAGGCAATAAATGTAACACAAAGGATAGTAGTTTTTATAGGAACTTACCATGTCCATACCAATGGCACGGTATTTCTCAAAAGCTTCTGGTGTAAGATACTCAGATACTGGCATATGACGCTTTGAAGGCCTCATATACTGACCGAAAGTCATAACATCAACACCTGCAGCCCTGACTTTCTCCATAGTGCTCAAGACTTGATCTGGTGTTTCTCCACACCCCAGCATGATCGATGTCTTTGTTAGTGTGCCGGCAGGAGCGAACTCCTTTGCCATTTTTAGAACATCAATTGATTGCTTGAAGTTGGCACGATGATCGCGGACCACGCTCTGCAACTCCTCAACAGTCTCAATATTGTGCGCAAAAACATCCAAACCTGACTTAGAAACTTTCTCCACACATTCAGAGTCCCCACGAAAATCAGGAACTGCAATGACCACAAAGGCAAAATAAGTACACATGTCAAAAAAAGGTTTCAACTATGGGTGTTCAAAATATCCGGGTCAATGGGTACCCGCCTTTACCTGTTCATTTTGATCTCAGGTACCCATTTAAAAATGATGGGTCGGGTACCGCTATGCCACGACCCGTGTCCCATACGAAAAACCCGACGGGTACCCGCGATACCCAGTTAGAAGCTTCCACTATCAATTGATTCACAAAGATGCAAATGGTTATATACAAATACCGATATAGATGTTACATAATTCTTATCTATTTTAAAATAGATATGGATGCGGATACAATATTGGTTAATATGAAAAATGTATTGCTGAATCGTTAAAAATGGATACCGGTATGAAATGGATGCAAATTAGATAGGAAAAATAATAGAATCAACATTCTATATAGTAGATAAACTTATATGTACGGGAGGGCTCATACACGATGATATTTGTACCCGTATCCATTTTGAAATCGAAATATATATAGATGTCAAAATTTGAATTAACATATATGATAATGAATTGGATACGTCCAAATCAATATACTACATCCTGACATCCAAACATAATGATAATGAACACAATTGAATACGAATTATATCGTGCATATATACATACATACATACATACATATATATATATGAGGTATGGGGCTGCCCCCAGGGAGTAGCTAACGTGGCTACTCCCACCTCTATTTTTCTCATTTTTTTATTTTTTTGGAAAATAAAAATTTGTATATTCATCATTATATCCCTCTCACATTCTATTAAAATTTTGTCAGAAACAGAGACTCCTACGGCCTCCATCCAAACATGGTCGATTTAAAAAATCATGCGACCGTTAAAAAAATGACGTCTGGATGGAGGGCTTAGGAGTCTCTGTTTCTGACGAAATTTTAATAGAATATGAGAGGGACATAATGATGAATATGCAAGTTTTTATTTTCCAAAAAAATAAAAAAATGAGGGAAAATAAGGGTGGGAGTAGCCACGTTGGCTACTCCCTGGGGACAGCCCCATTTTACCCTATATATATATATCCATCACGATAACCAAATGTGGTGATAATTAATACAACCATTTAAGGATAGGAATATATTTGTCATGGTGTCCTCTACTTTATATATATATATATATATATATATATATATTTACATCTCGTTTATCCATATTTGATTCAATATGAGGATGAACCTACACGAATGTGTCATTATTGGATCCGTATCCGATTGCATTCCATCCAATTCATATCAAATCTAGAGTCCGTACAAATCAAATCATGAAGGACCAACAATAAAAAATTCCGTGAGTTTCAAAGTTGATATATATAGTTTATGAAAAATATGATTATTAATTTTTGTCCCTTTATTGATACTTATCTATTAGATGAGCAATTACCTTTTAGTAAAGGTGGTATCCCCACGGGTACCCAACATCCATTGACATTAATCGGGTATCCGTTACAATTGGGTATCCATTGGAATGAGATGGGTTGACCTGTGACCCAATAACAACGGGATGAGGCGGGTCACAAATCACGATCAAATGGAGCGGGTACCCGCCCCATGGACATCCCTAGTTTCAACAAATACATCTCCCCTAAACTAAAAACTATCAACTTCACCACATGCACATATCCACTGCATATAAGACAAGCAATGCTAAAATTTACTGACTCCTGCCTACCACAGTGAGGTGATCGTCGAGAACCATCCTACTGCATTTTTTCCTGAAAGCATGCTATATTTTCCATTTTTTGACAATTGAACTAGGACTAAAAATTGTTTTCGATCACGGATGATGGACGACAAAGATAAAGCGAAAAAATAGCGGACTTGTTAAGCCATTTGCAGCAAATTGCTTCAGTTTACTAAAAAATTATTTGTTGCTAAAGTATATGTTCCCAATGTAGCTATCCTGACTCCCGAGCCCTGACGGATGTCACTTATATTGATACATTTATTCAGCAAACTGCAGCCGAATCCTGGTGGGAAATTGCCATAATGTTATCAGAGCTATGTGTTACTACGTTAGCCAAGTAACATATATTCTTCTCAGTTTTCCACTGTATAATACTATTACCCAGAACATTCAGTCATTAAATCTCACAGATTTTCTTCTCAACTTTCAAAAGTGTTTACATGAGATAAGGGAAGAAGATCATCTAATTTCTTCTCCCTTCTCTCAACTCTACCAAATACCCATAACCCATGTCTCAAATTGACGAGATAATGGAAGAAGAAACCACCTAAAAAATCATCAAAATAGTCAATTCTAACCATGGTATGAAGATCTTTCACGTCCATAACTTCATATTTACCATTGATCGTGTCCAACTATTGGTAAACTCTTACCATTTCACTCTTAATTATTGAATTCATAAATATCGAACCCAACAATACTTGTAAACTTAACGAGCTTTATAATGTATCAAGCAAAACAAAATGGACATGATTCAAAGTTTCTCATTCTATCATATATTATATGCTTAGACACATAACACAAATTTCTTTAACATATATTTAATTGTATTTTTATGTACGACAATATTTCAAAGACATATGTTTTGTTTAATTATTTCACAATAATTATAGACAATGAACCCATCTTTGATTGGATGATAAATGTTGTAGAGAGAGATATGAAGTTGTTATATATCTTTTTTGGTGTTCTTATCTCTATTATTTCATCATATCTTATAATGTTAAGTATAACATGTGGGGAGGAAAACATATAACTACATTGACATCTGTTAGAGTATGCATCACATGTAGAGATGGGTAATTGTATCCCTCCAGGGTTCAATTACCACATCCACATGTTTAGTCTCACATCTATTGTTAGTGGGACTCCGGTCTATTTGTGGGGCTATATAAGAAGCCCCACACCTATTGTATAGGTTAAGAGAAAATGAATAGAAGAATCAACACTTAGTGGTATTCTCCCGTGATTTCATCCCGCTCCTTATGGACCATGTGTTCTTCCATTGTTTTATATTTCTTTATATCTAATACACTTCCGCGTTGTCGTTTTCTACAACATATATATAGTTATATTTTTATGCATATTTTCTCTATAAACTAAGGCTTGCGTCTCGACCAATTCGAGGTTACGCTTTGCTTGATTCCGAGGAAAATGCCTCGTTACGCCTTTATTTTTTTCCAGACCTTGATTCTAACCATTGGCATAGAGATGACATCAGCAGCTTCCCGGATACATCAATCATTACTTGTGATTTGTATGTTCATCGAGGAAGTTATATGGTTATCTAGCAGACGATCTTTAATCGTCAAAAAGATATAAAGCCACCAAATGCACACAAATAATTCTATTTATCTAATTTGACCAACAATGCTCCTTAATAAGATACTTCTGTCAGCCATCTGCTCCTTTCACTGCATTAGATCGGCTGCAAGATATCGACCACACTGCACCATACTTGTACTGTTCCTAATTAGATATGTGAGGGCTCCTCTCATCTCCTAAAATGGATCGATTGAGCTTTTGGTAAGGACATAATGAGAACATGGATATAAAAGTGCTGTACATAAAGGTTGGAAAGGGGGACGAAGCTTTCAAGTAAGCAGCTAATTTTGTCCAAGTACCAACTCAAAAGTTTTAGCAGTTAGAACTCAGGGAAATCGCAACAAACACAAGCCATTATCTAAAACATGCAGCAGACAAACATGGAATAAAGTAGTCAATTTAGCAAGAAAAACTTATAATACTATGGCAACTAATTGCAAATGAAAGCTAATTCTTTTATTAACAACGGTAAGAAGCTCATTTTGTTTGCAGCAGGAGCTGGCACAGATCAACTTGAGAGCTTGTGAAGGCTGGAGTTGAGAAGATAAGGGCTTCTCCATTAAATGTATTGTGGCATGTGTATCCATTTCAGACATCCTGACGAGAACTTTATGAGAGATTGCAGATCACTTAGAAAGCAGAAGTGTTGTAGAATGTTAATATTTGTTTGGTTGCTACAGAGGAAGAGCCGTGGACAATTGTCAAGGCTCATCACAAGAAATTTATTCAAGAAAAGATCCAATGTGCACTGTATACAATGCGGGATGGGGTCAATGATTACATTCTTTATTGTTCCTTTGCCAAGATTTGGCATTTGCAAGTCCCTCTTAGCTCAACTTCTCTTAAAAGGATTTTTTTTGACAGGATTTTGGTAGAGGAAATGTTGTTTCCGATGCCTCCTCGCATAAGGGGCTCGGGGGACCATTTCCTAGAAGTGTTTGTAAATCTGTAATCATTTTTTATAGCAGCTGCTTATAACTTTTACACTTATATGTTAGATAACCATCATTCATGTGTATTCATCCTTTTTCATCCCAAAAGAAGAAAACACGGACCTACACTTTTTTGTCTATTCGCTGAAAGTATGAAGAGATAAGGGGGACATTCCCTCACATGTGAGCATGTGCCCCAAATAAATATAATTTTCCTTCGATATTGAATATACAAAGATCCGATCCGAAAGGAAATCAACCTTGGCAGGCAAGAACCACGGTCAAAATCAGGTACGGGAGATTGCCATCACACTCAGCTCCACTCCCCTACCACTGCGTGCAGCTCCCTCCACTGTCAGCGGTGACCCCCTTCCCCAGCAACCAGGAAACATAACAAGATGAAGCTTCATTCAGCAGCAGAGAGCTCAACCTCATTGCAACTCTATGCAGTCTACACATGAACCAAACCTTGAATCTTAGATCCCCTCAAGGCCACAGCTTGTTCAAGCAGATCTGGGCATTCCAAGCACGTGTCATCCCTCTAAAGGTTGAACCAACCTGGAGCACTGAAGGGAAGCAGCCCCCCTCCCGCGATTGCTGCTCTCTACCCGCAATCTCAGCCTACCTATAGCAGCTTCAAAGGAAAACAACCCCAAGATCAAGCTACTGCAACAACCAATACAGGAGATAATAGAACTGGAACAACCTCCTGCAACAACTCAGATCCACGAGCATGCACACAGGATGTGAATCCACTTCTCCCAGTTAGTCCAAGAAAACCTTGATTCTTGAAAATCAAGCCACCATAGGGATATCCTACAGACTTCGATCAAGAATTTTCTCCAACCAGATCTTCCAATAGAAGCTCCAAGTGCTCGATCCCATCACAACTGAATAAAACCAAAAATGACTGTACCAGATCTTGATGAATACCCGCAAATCGAGGCTCCACTGAATGCATAGAAAAAAGGAACGGTTTACAACCAGCTTTAAGAATACCTAAGTGGTTTACAACCAGCTTTAAGAGTACCTAAGTTTTCCATAAGTTAAGGACATGTACGTCGAGAGATCAAGAGAGAGAGAGAGAGAGGGGCGAAGAGAGAAGTTAGAAGAGAATGGAGAAGAGGAAGACTAAACTTTATCGAACATTATTTGTATATTATTTTGTAAATTTATAAATCGATTTTAATATATATATATATGTATGTATGTATGTATAGAGAGGCAGCACTATGACATAGGCAGCACAACTATTAATAGAGAGGTTTTTGTAAAAGTTGTGTAATTAAGGAATAGGTAGGGGAACACGTATTATTGAAAAAGTTCAGGACACAATTGTAAAAATCACATAAATCATCAAGGTAATTGCTCCACTCCCCCAAAAGGAGCAATAAACACAGGAGTCTGGATATATGCCTGATGCAATATTAAAAAATCATAGTCAATACCTGGAGATGGCGAGAAAAGCGAGCTAACACAAAGCCTCTTGGCCTTCTCCGTGTCCGTGCATGGCTACCTCCGTCAACAACAGCTATACATATACCAAGTGGAATCGAAGAGTTTAGGCAGATCGCACTCTCCAATGCGGTCTACTTGTTTGTTGCAAAAGTCTTGACTAATCACCTATGCGTTACTCTTGGTGGACTAGTGGATGAAATGCAAACTGCTTTCATTCCTAATAGACTAATGATGGACAGTGTGGTTGCAACGTGAGAGATTGATAGAGATTTGAGGCGTAGGAATGTGAAAGTATGGAAGGCCGTATCGATATCGATATCGTTTCGGTCCGCCCAGAAATGGATATATCGGGATATATCGACGATATCGGTGGAAATGTCGAAAATGGTGCAAAAAAGCCAATGTTTTGGCATTTTTTCAGAAATTAAGGTCATCCAAGATATTAAAACAACAAATAACGTACAAATACACACTTATATCACACATATCGGTCCATTTATAGACCATATATCGCACATATCGGTCATATCGAACATATCGATATTAGTATTGATTCTTGACTTATAAATATTGAAAATGGATTTCATTCAAGTTCTTATAACATGAAATAATACAAATATACACCTAGAAAATACATATAGATCATTTATGAGGACTATGATCCTTGTAGTGCACATATCGGTCATATCGAACATATCGCTAATATTGTTAGTTGTTGACATACTATATATATTGAAAATGGAGTTCATCCAAGTACTGTGATCACTAAATAATTTATAAATGTACTCTTACTCTCTTAGATAACACATATCGATCATCTATGAACCTTATATCGCATATATCGATACGGTCGTACTGTTAGTTGTTGACCTATATATATATATTGAAAATGGAGTTTATCCAAGTTCTTAGATCACTAAATAACTTACAAATATACTCGTAGATCACACATATCGATCATCTATAAAGCTTATATTGCATATAACGATAATTTCGAACATATCGATATTAATGTTGATTCGTGACTGTTGACGCATATGAGTACCTGTACCTCTTCTCTATTTTATTTTTCCAGTTGTCTACTTTATGTAATTTACCCATAGGCTACTCTCCTATATAAGAGAGCCTAGGGTTTATGAAATAAACAAGTTATTCATTTTTTCCCAACATGGTATCAGAGCGACGGTCCTAGACCGGAGTTCTCGAAACCCTAACCCTAACCCACCCCACCCGCCGGCCTCTCCTTCTCCTTCCCTCTCGATTGGCGCCGCCTCTACGCCGCCGCACGCGCGGCTGTGCTGCTGCTCGCGCGCCTCCTCCTGCGCGTGTGCTGCTCCTGCGCCGCCTCTATTGCGCCAGTGCGTGCGCCTGCACTCTCCAGTGCGTGCGCGTAGCGCCTGCGCACCCTCCAGCGCTTGCGCACCTGCAGCACACATAGCGCACGTAGCGCCTCCAGTGCCTGCGCGCACGTAGCGCCTGCGCATCCTCCAGCGCCTGCGCACCCTCTAGCGCCTGCGCACCCTCCAGCGTCTGCGCATCCTCCAGCGCCTGCGCGCACATAGCGCCTGTGCGCGTTCTCCGGTGCGCAACCCTGTGCGCCTGACCATCTGTGCGTGACTGGTGCGTGCGTGATCCAGTGTACGCATCTTCCTAGTGATCCAGTGCGTGACTCTTGTGCGCGTGAAGACCATAGCACGCACATCTTCATGGGGATAGTTGCTTGAGGTCTACACATGCAACTAATCCCGCCTATGTCAGTGTAGACGAAGTTCATCGTCTGTCAATCGCTCCAGTCTTCCATCTCTAGTATGTCAGAAAGCAAGGCTGATATGCCATCTATTGGCGCCTTTCGTGGTCCAACGCCCATTGTCAAGATGGACGGTACAAACTATGAACTGTGGGCAATGCAGTTCATGAGTATGATGAAGTCAACAGGTAAGAAGCACATTCTTACCGAACCTGAGCCTGCAGAGAAGACTGGAGTCCATGCCTCATGGGAGGCTGATGATGCATATGCCAAGGTTTGGCTATCTGGTACATTGGCTATTGAAACTGCCAATGACATCTTACATCAACCCACAACCAAGGATATCTGGGATATTCTAGCGGCAACGTACTCTCAGGCCAAGAACGAGACGAAGATTCTGCAACTTCAACATGATATATTCATAATAAAGCAGAATGGTCGTCCTTTACATTCTCTCTACACATCACTGAGAGGGATGTTCGAGAAGCTCTATAGCTTCATGCCTCTTACTGCCACGCCAGAACAACAGAAGACATACAGGAATGCGACCATGGTAGGTGTGTTCCTGGCTGCACTTGATCCAAAGTATGAGGCGACACGATCTCAGATTTTGGCAGACTCGACTATTCCTCCCATGGAGGAAGCTTTTCATAGATTGAGTCGGATCACAGTTCCCTCAACAGCTGTGAGTCAGAATTCCTCAGCCATGGCAGCAAACAGAGGTCGCGGATTTCATCACCAGGGCCGTGGACGTGGACCTCGTGGAAGTGGTGGCCGCACTAGGCCAACATGCACATATTGTCACCGAGTTGGACACAATGAAGATACCTGCTACTCGAAGCACAGATTTCCTGCATCCGCACGAGCTGCTGAGCAGATAGAGCCCCCATCTGCTGCTACTTTGGATCAACGGTTCGACGATCTTGTTGCCTGTCTGAGGGGCATTATTCCACCGTCTGGACCAGCACCGACTGCAGAGAGTCATTCTGATGCCGCTGCTTCTGCCTCTGCGTCTACCAGTACTTCAGGTAGTATACTTGCACTGAACAGTAGTAGATCCGATACTTTACCATGGATTATGGACTCGGGCGCTACACATCACCTATGTGGCGACCAGAGTTTGCTTTCAGGATATACTCAGATCCCTCCAGGTCGGACAGTTGTGATTGCCAATGGCATTCATTCCCCCATTACTGGACAGGGTGAGGTTAGATTGACATCTTCTATGCAGCTCAAGAACGTGCTACATGCACCGGATTTTTCAATGAATCTATTGTCAATTAGTCAGATTACGAAGGATCTACATTGTCAGGCAATTTTTGATCCATCTTCTTTGATTTTTCAGGACATCCATACGGGCAACGTGATTGGTCGTGGCTATGAGCAAGGAGGCCTCTACCGCCTGAATCAGACTCCCTTTGCTGGAACCTCATCCTCTCCTTCGGGACAAGCATCAACATTATTATGGCATCTGCGTTTTGGTCATTTACCGCTTCAGAAGTTGCGTCAAGTTCTACCCTATGGTCTTTCTCACACACCTATTCAGTGTGAGGCGTGTCAGTTGGGAAAGCATCACAGGTCGTCCTTTCCCAGTCGTCCAGGTCGGAGTAGTAACTCCTAGTTTGAGTTGTTTCATGTCGATGTCTGGGGTCCAAGTCGTGTTCCCGATCATCAGGGACACATGTTTTATATTGTTTTTGTGGATGATTTCTCTAGAGTGTCATGGGTGTTTCTGATGAAGAATAAATATGAAGCATGAAATATCATTATCCATTTCTAAATGAAATACAAAATGTTTTCTCCACATCTGTCAAGCTTGTGAGAAGTGATAATGCTTTAGAGTTGTGTACCAACAATCTGGCCAATTACTACTCCTCAAAAGGGATTATTCACCAAACATCTTGTGCTCATACATCTCAACAGAATGGGATTGCTGAAAGAAAACACCGTCACCTTCTTGATGTCACAAGATCACTTCTTATACAGAGTCATGTTCCCTACTCCTACTGGGGTGATGCAGTTTTCACTGCATGTTACCTAATCAACCGTATGCCTTCGTCTGTCCTGAATGAACAGATTCCGTTCTCACTCATTCATCCTAACAAGGATTTGTTCACTCTTACTCCTCGTGTTTTTGGGTCAGTTGCGTTCGTCCATCAGTTGTCGCCCGGTACTGACAAGCTCTCTCCTAGGGCTGTCAAGTGTGTCTTTGTTGGGTACTCCAGAACTCAAAAGGGGTACAAGTGTTTTGATCCTGTGCATCGGCGGTATATGATCAGTGCATATGTTACATTTTTTGAATCCGTTATGTATTTTTCAGCATCAGGAGACAAGCAGCTACCATCTATACCTCCTGATGCCATATACATGACACCACCACCTCAGATGCCGACACCACCACCACCACCACCACCGCCGCCGCCGCCACCGCCACCGCCACCGCCACCACCACCACCACCGCCACCGCCACCGCTTGTCTCACCACTACCATTCCATTACAC
Organism: Ottelia alismoides; assembly: GCA_037367405.1. Classification (NCBI taxonomy): domain Eukaryota; kingdom Viridiplantae; phylum Streptophyta; class Magnoliopsida; order Alismatales; family Hydrocharitaceae; genus Ottelia; species Ottelia alismoides. Next base: position 86,858 of record JAZKJV010000061.1, read on the forward strand.
CCGCAGGCTTCCTCCAGCTCATGGTCCTGACCCGTCAACTAGCTCGCCTATGGTATGTAATGAAAATATTAATGTTGGTGGATCTGACGACATTTCTGAGCAGGATATAGTGCAGGAGCCAGATGAGAATACATATGATTTGGATGTTCCAATTGCTATACGGAAGTCGAAGAGAAGCTGTGCCAAATATCCATTATCAGTAGCCGTGTCTTTTGAGAGACTATCTGGAGAATTCAGGTCGTTTGCTATGGCACTTTCAGCTACAGACATTCCACGGAATCATCATGATGCTCTGCAGGATGCTAGATGGCGGCTAGCAATGGAAGAAGAAATGGCGGCACTTCAGTCCAGAGGAACTTGGAGCTTGGTTCCTATACCCCCAGATGTGCAACCAGTGAGCTGCAAGTGGGTGTTTACAGTAAAGCACAATGCAAATGGCTCCATTGACAGGTACAAGGCGCGCCTTGTTGCACGTGGCTTCACACAGACATACGGGGTGGATTACCTTGACACATTCTCGCCTGTGGCACGACATTCCACTCTGCGGATCTTGTTATCAGTTGCAGTTGCTAGAGATTGATCGCTTTATCAACTGGACATGAAGAATGCATTCCTATATGGCGAATTGCAGGAGGAAGTCTATATGCAACAACCACCTGGGTTTGCTGTTGAGGGGGAGTGCTCCAAGGTATGCAGGTTACATAAGGCCATCTATAGCCTTAAGCAGAGTCCCAGAGCATGGTTTCAGAAGCTCTCAGATCTTTTTGAGAAACAAGGATATAAACGTTCCAATGCTGATCATTCCTTGTTTGTACAGAAGACTGCTAGAGGTATCATTGTAATCATGGTTTATGTTGATGATATCTTGATTACAGGAGATGATGAGCATGGCATTAAGCAGGCAAAAGAAAGGCTGGGAACCGAATTTGTCACCAAGGACTTGGGAGTCCTTAGATATTTTCTGGGGCTGGAGTTTGCCAGAAATCCATATGGATTAGTAATGTCGCAGAGGAAATATGTTACAGACCTATTGAGTGAGACATGTATGCTAGGGTGTCGACCTGCTACGACACCAATGGATCCCAGCATGAAGCTCTATGATGATGACACAGAAGAGGTGGACAGGAGAAGGTACAGAGAACTGGTAGGCAAACTACTGTATGTCACGATCACTAGACCTGATATATCATTTGCAATGAGTCGTGTGAGCCAGTTCATGGAGCAACCACGTCAGGTCCATATGGATGCAATACACATGATTATGAGATATCTAAAATCATCTCCAGGTGCAGGCTTGCTATTTAAGAAGGGAAAGGAGATCTTTATCACAGCATGTGCTGATGCAGACTATGCAGGATGCCCCAAGGACAGGAAGTCCACCACCTCAGGATTTGCAGTCTATGTTGGAGATGCCCTAGTCTCGTGGAGGAGCAAGAAACAGACAGTAGTAGCTGGATCCAGTGTTGAATCCAAATACAGGGCTATGGCCCAAGCTAGCACAGAAATGATGTGGGTGAAATCTTTACTTACAGATTTATGTCTTGATATACCGCTTCCTATGATGTTGGAATGTGACAATCAGGCCGCCTTGTTCATTGCAAACAACCCAGCCTTTCATGAGAGGACCAAGCATATTGAGGTTGACTGTCACTACATACGTGACATGATTCAGAAGGGGTTCATTGCTACATCTCACGTCACATCAGAGAACCAGACTGCTGATATATTCACCAAGGCATTACTTCGAGGTCCATTCCAGAAGTGTGCGTCCAAGCTGAGCATGATTGATATCTATGCTCCATCTTGAGGGGGAGTGTTGACGCATATGAGTACCTATAGCTCTTCTCTATTTTATTTTTCCAGTTGTCTACTTTATGTAATTTACCCATAGGCTACTCTCCTATATAAGAGAGCCTAGGGTTTATGGAATAAACAAGTTATTCATTTTTTCCCAACAGTGACATAGATTTTTTTGAAGAATTGACTTATAGATATTGGAAATGGATTTCATTCAAGTTTTACAACATGAAATAACTTGTAAATATACACCAAGTTGAAGAACCATTGTATGCACCCTCCTGTCGCACCATACCCTACCAGTACGGGGGTATCTCCTGTCTTTAGGAATCAAGCTTGCATGAATAATAACATTCATATATAGGGATATCAACGAAATATCGGCGATATCGGTCGATATCTTGTATTTTTTGTACTGAATCCATTCATTTCTGACCGATATGAGCCGATACGGCGATATATCGCCGATATCCCTGTAAAAAGATATACACTCTGATTTTGATACCCCCAACCTCTCGATACCGATATATCGCCGATATATCGCCGATACGACCTTCCATGTGTGAAAGGACTACTGTGGAAGATTGATTTCTCGAAGGCCTACAATTGCGTCGAATGACATTTTTTGTTTTTTTTGAAAGAAAAAAGATCTCCGTATAGGTGTGTGCCCAAAAACTTCACCATTTATCACCTTTAAAACATGATTACAAGCCGTATATAGGCGGCACCATCAATAAAAGAGACTACATTACCCAACTATCAGTAAGCACTTTGGCATGTGCCATAACATTCTCGCCATACATTTTGTCCCTTCTGAATATTAGCCCCATTCCTGGCAATCCGAATTGGCCAAAGAATCGCCAAGCACCCAGACCACTCTTTTTCCGAGCCCCTCCAGTCTTCTCCAATGAACTCCCAAAAGCCCTCCATACTATCACACCGGACATGTTGATCCCCAAAGAGGGACCAGGCCTCAGCCGAGCTCCTGCATCTAAAGAATAGGCGATCTGCATCTTCCACCCCCGTCTGGCACCGCAAACAAGATGAGTTGATGTTCGTAAAGAATCCCGCTACCTGGACCCCCCTCATCAATCTACCTCTTCTGCACAACAACATAAAGATCTTTACTTGTATCGACACTTCCAGGTCCAAAGTCTTCTACAATCTGCCTCCGGCCACTGAGATCGTAGGTCCATGACTCCTTCAACACTTTGTATGCTTTACCAACCTTGAACCCCCCATCTCGTCAGCACCAGCAATCTCTTCCCTCCGTGGGACCAGCCACATCCTCCAGGGTCTCAAGCAACACTACAGTAGCAGTTCCTCTGCCCTTTGGTCCGACAGGTCAGAGCGGAAAGATGGGAAGAAGACATGGCCATCCCACACCTCAGCCATGGGAGCACCCGGGTTTGTAGAGAGGGTCATAAGCCAGGGGAAGCGTTCACCCAACGCACCGCCTTCAAACAATTCATCCAACCAAAAACGAAAGCTCAACCCATCACCCAAAATCGACCCGAGGGATGGCCGTATCTCCTGCACCACACCGCAGATTCCTCGCCAGAAGAAAGATGGTGCCAGGACAAGATCGTCAGAGCTGGGAAAGGCGGTTCCCACCGTGTAGATCCTGCGGAGGAAGGTGCACACTAAACTATCGCAATCTCCCCAAATGCGGGCAACCCATCTGCAAAGAAGAGTCTTGTTTAGCTCTTCAAGACTTCGAACGCCACCCACATCCTCCTTAGGACAGGCCACCGTCTTCTAGTTAACCAAGGATACACCACCCGACTTCCCTGAGGCAGTCCAAAAGAACCTACGCATTATACCCTCGAGTCTCTTCCTCACCCCAACCGGGAGTGGGTTCGAGGAGAGAAAAAAGATCGGTATGACAAAGAGGATCGACTTCAGCAGAACAAGCCTTCCACCCTGGATAGGCAAGCGACCTTCCAACTTGCTAATCTCTGCTCCACATTCTCAATCACATGACCCCAATCAACCGCCTTCATCTTCTTCGCCACCAAAGGAACACCAAGATACCGAATGGGCAATTTGCCCCGAGGTGATTGTAGCCAGCACTCGCAAATCGCAACCTCCTCCTCTGGCATCCCAAAAGGGACGAACTCCGATTTCTCCATGTTAATCCTCAACCCCGACACCATCCCGAACAACCAAAACCGCAGACAGTCCTCTGCAGACTGCAACCCAAAGGGTCCCCTTCCACAAAGATGATCGTATCGTCCGCGTATTGGAGGACATGTATAGAAATCTCCTCCTTCGAGTAGCCCCGGAAAAAACCACCAGAAACTGCAAGATTCATTATGATCGTCAGCACATCTGCCACGAGCACAAAGAGCAACAGAGCAAGAGGACACCCCTGACGAACACCCCTCTGTGGCTGGAAAAAACCACCCGTCGACTGCCTATTCACCAAAACCGCGCAAGACGTAGTAGTGATACACCTTTTCATCTGCGATATCCATATCGTAGGAAAGCCACGTTTGTACATCGATGCTCAAATGAAGTGCCAATCCACACAATCATAAGCCTTGGAGAAATCTACCTTCCAAAGAGCACCTTTAGTCTTGCACATGTGCCAATCCGGCATTATCTCTGATGTCAGCACCACACTATACATACAGCAATGGCCTACCCGAGAGGAAGGTACTCTGGGTCGGGGTGACAATCTTGTTTAACACCTTCTTCAGTCGATTAGCAAGAGATTTAGCCTGAATCAGGTAAACCACGTTCGAGAGGGCGATGAGACGGTAGTCCTCAACTTTGGAGGCACCATCCTTCTTAGGGAGCAAGAAGATGAAGGAGCGGTTGAGCCTCTCAAAACCTTGTTGTCTTCGATGACATCTGCTACCACCCCCATCTGATCCTCAACAATGAGATCCCAAAATTCTCTGTAAAAGAAGACCGGAAAACCATCTGAACTGGGATACCCATCCGAGTTGAGAGAAAATAAGGCATCATGGATCCCCTCCATGCTTAACGATCTCATCAAAGCAACCACATCGCCATCCTGAATGCGGTTGACCCCAAGCCCCATCCGCATGTACCCACACTGAGGAACATGTCTGCTCATGGATTTGAAGTACCCCGTGACTGCCCTCTCGACATCAACCTCATCGCGAGACACAATCGAGTGGATGGGGTTGCATCTTCTTCAATCATTCGCCACATCATGGAAAAAACTGGTATTTGCATCACCTTCCTTTAGCCATTTCATTCTCGACCTTTACCTCCACTCAATATCCCCCATCCTGTCCTCCTCCAGCACTTTCTGCACCGCACCACGGTTGAGGATCTCGTCTTGATCCAGATCCCTAACATCCTCCAGCAAATCCAATCTTGTAATCTCATGCTGGGCCCGCGCCCTTATAAGGCCCCGCTCGACCCTAGAATCCTTCCTGAACGTCACCAGCCTTTAGTGCAGAGACGGCAACTTGGTTGTGAAGACCACCATCGTCGACCCCTCAAACACCAAACTCCTCCAAAAGGAAGAAACAAGATCCCTGAAGCCTTCCTCCAACATGCAACTTCTCTCAAACCTGAAGTCGGACGAGGTCCCCCTGCCAGAGCATGTGTCCAGACAGATGGGTGTGTGGTCAAATCTCGATCTAGGGAGCAATGTGACAACCGCCAGACCGAATTGGGGAGCTATCTGGGCTTAAAATAAACAAGGCTAAATCTACTTTTGTTTCTTTTGGCATGTCTAACCACAAAGTTGTTGAATATATAGGAATTATTTCAACCCCTTAAGGGCATTTTCCAATCAGCTATTTGGGCCTACCCCTTACCAGCAAGAGGTTGTGTCGTTCGGACTAGCTCCGGTGGATGAGCGGCTTTAAAAAAATTGGCAGGCAAATTCTCTTTCATGTGGAGGATGTTTGGTCCCTTTAAAGGCTGGCCTAGCCTCGATTCCCTTTTTTTCATGTCCACTCGAGTCCTCTAATGGGGTGCGCAAAAAAATTGAAGCATGTATAACAATAAAAACAAAGCCTTTTCCCACATTAAGTAGGGTTGGCTACATGGATTCTGACTCCATTCACATCTATCTTGGGTCATTCTCAAGTTTAGATCCAAAAAACTAAGATTCTTTCTAATATTCTCATTCCAATACTTCTTGGGCATTTCTCACCATCTCTTAGCCGGCTCAACATCCCAAAACCCGCAGCTCCTAACTGGTGCATCAGTCGACCTCCTTTGCAAATGACCAAACCATCTTAAACGGTTATCCTCATCTTATCCTCTATCGAAACTACACCAACTTCCCTTCTGATGACATCATTCTGAATCCCATCTTTATGTGTATGACCATACATCCACCTTGGCATTTTCATTTCTGTTGCTATCATTCTCTGCACATGTCTATGGTTCACAAGCCACCATTCAGATACATAAAGCATATCAAGTCTCATTGCTACTTTGTAGAACTTTCTTTAATTTTCAAAGTAATTCTCTTATCACATAGAACAGTAGAGGCTCTCTCCACTTTAACCAAACTGCATTTATTATATGAGTAACATCTCCATCAATTTCTCCATCATGTTGCAAAATAGATCCCAGGTATCTAAAAGAACCCTCTTGTGAATATTATCGTCACTAATCTTCACCTCGATTCCTTCATCACTACTTCCATCAAATGTGCACTCCATATATTCAGTCTTAGCCATACTTTTACAAAATCCTCTAGTCTCTAATGCATGTCTTCAAACCTCAAGCTTCTAACCATATGTAGTCTCATTAATCAACACAATATCATTAGCAAATAACATACACAAAGGTATATCATCCTGAATATGGCTAGTCAAATCATCCATAATCAAAGTAAAAAGACGAATGGATTCAAAGTTGAACCTTGATGTAAACTAATGCTGATGTCAAAATAGTCAGTTTTCTCAGACCGGATCCTTAAACAAGATGAAGCTCAATCATACATATCCGTTATAAGGTTAATGTATAGGACATGTACGTGTCTCTTCTCCAAAATTCTCCACAATATCTCCGATGGGACAGAATCATAAGGCTTCTCCAAATCAATAAAAATCATATGGAGGTTCTTCCTTTTATCTCTATAAATCTCAATTGTTCTCCTCATCAAGTGGATGGCTTCGATTTTTTTTTAGTCCTTCAAGTGAGAGCTCCTCTAGCGTTCCTTTGATTGGTTAGGAAACTATTACGCTGCCCATGGACCAAGAGGGTCTGGGCGTCTGCAGATTAGATGATATAAACAAGGCACTTCTACTCAAGTGGATATCTAGAATATGGGTGATGGTACTGACCTTGCTTGCCATCTGGGTGATAATACTGACCTTGTTTGTCGTCTAATTGGGAAAGTTTACGACCTTCCCTCGACCTCATCCATCAATGCGCGACCACACCATTTTCCTACGGCATTCTGGAGAGGAATTTGTGATGTAATGCCCGAGTTGCGTCTTCGAGTTAAATCTTCCATAGGCGATGGCTCTTCTTTCAGGTTCTGGTTGGATGATTGGACGAGTTCTGGTCCATTGTGTATGTGCTACCCCCACGTCTTTTTGCTTTGGCCTCCAACTGTGATGCGTGTCTGAGAGATGTATGGGACATCAACTGGTGGATTTGACTTTTTCTACGGGTTTCTAAGAACAAAGGGTGGAGGATTGTATAAATTTATAGAGCATTATATCCGATATGGCGGGACCAACAGAAGGGAGAGATCACTGGACTTGGCATGGTGGAAACTTCTCAGTAAGGCTTATGTGGCGTTAATTGCTTCTCATGGATCTTCTTCGACGGATAGAGAATGTAATTGCAATTTCATCTGCAGGTTGCGAATCCCGCTAAAACTAAAGGTATTTCTTCAGTTTCAGTGTTGGGAGCGTACATTGACTGGGAGGTGATGGGCCTCTTTCCAGCCTAGCAAGAATGACTCATGTTCTATTTGCAATTCGGAACCTGAAGATCTTCACCACCTCTCTTTTTTCTTGCATGAGAGTCCGACAACGACAAGGATTGCTTGGTTAGACCCTACAACACAATTATCTTTCGGAGCAGTTTTGTGGCAAACCAGTTTGGATCTCTTGTGAAGGTTTGTAGACCAATTGCGGTGCTTCTTTATGCCCTTTGACTTTCACGCAATGGCATTGTGTTTAAAGATGAGCGATATTATATGGAAAATGTTATATCTCTGTCCGAATCTCGCCTCGAGATATGGCTTCCGTACATTATTACCGTTCTAATAAATTCTGAGGCAGACACCGGTAATGGGTGTTCCTTTTTTTGATAAAAAAATACCAATCGGAATGACATTACAACGTCCAACTAGATATGCATGCAAACTACTCCGAGCCAAGTTACAATTGTTGTATGGACAAGAAAGAGTGCTCTCTCTCTCGAGCAAAAAGTGCTATCTTTTTCCTATGAGGACCCAACTCCTCTCGTCCCCCCAGAGAGTATGCGATTGTCTACGGGTTACCTCTCTACAAAGTATATTGGGCAGTAAATCCCCAAGACCAAACCATACCATGGTGGATTCTAGTACAAACCACCCTTTACTTGCATGTGTATTCAACACTTTGTTATGCGTATTCTTGTTACTAGTGATTGAGGCCTTCTCCTACTATTGCACTCGGGGATGTCATTGGGAATTTATGAAGTTCACGGGAAAAACTAAACCTTTCCACATGATTGAGAGACCGCTTTGATTTTCAAGCTATTATTCCATATATACAGTATCAATCCGTGCTCTAATTTTTCATATACATTTAGCTTTCCGCATTCCTGCAATGCGCAACTGCTGCCTACTACTTTCTGCGTCCATATCCTAGTTTAGAGCAACGGTCACTGACATGTAATGTTATTTACAGGGAAACATGAATGGAATGTAGTTTACAGCACATAATGAGAGGATTGCTTGAAACTTATACCTAATACACAAAAGTCCTGAATAAGGTTTGTGTAATTTGGTTAATGACGATTTATAAATCAATGCGTTTCTTCAGTCTTATATGAAACTGACAGCATGACCACAGATGCAACGCCACCATGCCTTTTTCCCTACAAGGATTTATTTCCTCCAAACATAGCTATCCAGGTCCCACGGCTTGTTTTCCTTTTAACAAAAAACATTTTGCTAGAGGATTCTGTGAAAGCTTTCAAACTATGAAGCTAATCAACAATGTTCTAAAAAATCTAAGGAATAATTTAGCTAAAATATTTCTGCATCATGATTACAGGACATAAGAGGCGTACTTGACCAACTCCAACAAAATCAAATGCACAAGAAATAATCACTCATCAGAATTCAAATATACGGAATATTCGGGAAGAGGCTAAATGTAATCAAAACAAGCCCTACCTAGTGCCTCAATCAACATATTCGGCTTCAGAGCCTTAAGCTTCAGCACCGTCTCTGCAAAATGCCCACTTCCCTGATCAGCCATATCATCCCGATCCACGCTGGTTATCACTACGTAATCCAGCCCCCAAGATGCAATCGCCTCCGCCACATTCCTAGGCTCATCAGGATCTGGAGGTGGCGGCGTCCTTGACGTTTTCACATTGCAAAACCTTCCACCAAGCAAACAGATCAAAATCCAGACCTTTGAACATAAGACCGTACATACTCAAAAGCCATCCAAATTCAGAAAACGATTCCAAAAGTCAAATCTTTCACCTACAATCAAAGCTTCCCATCAAAAGAAGGAAAAAAACTCTTTTCTCAAATCACAAATCAGACGAAAGGAATCCATAAATTGCATCTTTCTACAAACGCCAACAAAAGTCCAATCCATTAAGCAAATCATTTAATCTAACTCAAAATTCACGCAAAAAAGCCACCCACCAACCGACCTGCATCCCCTGGTGCAGGTATCCCCGAGAATCATAATCGTGGCGGTGGCAGTTCCGGTCTCCCCACCGGACCAGCACTCCCCCAAATTAGGGCACCGGGCCTCCTCGCAAACCGTATGGAGCTTGAGCTCCCTGAGCTTGGCCTTGATGGAGGCGTATTTGGTCCCACCGGGGATGACCTGCTTCATCCATTGGGGCTTGGGGAGGGGGTTCTTCTTGGTGCCGACCTCGACGGAGTAGGCAAAGTCGGAGAGGGAGGGGGACTCATCGGCGAGGCGGCGGCGGAGGTCGGCGAGGGTGCGGGGCGGCGGGGAGGGGTCGGTGGAGGAGGGGGAGGGGTCTAGGGTTTGGAGGGCGGGGGAGGAGGAGATGTATCGGATTGCGGTGGTGGTGTGATGGTGTTTAATGGATCGGGCGATGGAGAGGAGGCGAGGGTGCATTGTGGCGGTGGTGGTGGCGATTGGGTGGGTGTGGAAATGGTGGCTTTGTGGGTGTGCGGGATGGGTAGAAGATGCGTGTGGCGGGTAAGGAGGAGGAAGCGGAAGTTGGAGGATTTAGATGTAAATTTTGTCATTAATGTATTTGTATTAGAATAATTATTCAAACTGTTTTTGGTGGTTTTAACTTTCAAGATTTTTTTTTATGAGTAAGTATTTGTATTTCCACAGAAAGTGTATTACAAATGGATCACTGTGAACCCAAAAATCCCGTATGGGAAAAACAAAACTCTACAGAAAATGTAGTAAAAGCACTATAAGACCCAAAGACCATTGTGGACCATACAAGGCCCTGAAATCAGCGCGAAAGATTGATCATTTTCACAACACAGACTGCAGTTTGCCGAGCGTTGGGCAGCCCCTGAGATGGGACCGACCAAAGCATGTTCATTTCCCTCCATATAGCCCAAACCACTACCGCAAGCGTGCATGAGAGGCGGTTCTTTGTTCCAAGGTCCGTTGTGCCATTGATCCAAGTAATGAGGTCCTCTAGAGGGAGCGGGGGAGCCACAGGAAGGCTGAGAGAGGCGCAAGAGGTAGTCCAAACGGCCACAGAGAAAGGGCAGGCAAAGAAGATGTGTGGCTGCGAGTCAAGCCCACCACGGCAGAGGTAGCAAGTGGCTTGCTCACAAATCCGGAAGCGGGATAGTCTGGCCGTTGTGGGGAGCCGGTTGAGAAGCGCTCTGTAGAGAGTGAGGGAGCACTTCGGGGGCGAGCCCTTGGCCCAAACGCAGGCAGCCCACACCGGGGAAGCAGGAGGAGGGTGAAGGAAGTCTATGGCGCTTCTGAAGGAGAATCCACGCGAGGAGTGGAGCCAAGTGCAGGTAGGCAAGTCTCCCCCAATAGCCGGCCTGATAACCCCTCTAAAATGAAGGATGGCCTTCCATGTGGGGCTGTGGGAGGGAGCAAGACGCACGTCCCAGAAGGAGACACCATCAAGGTGCTTGCACCGCATGAAGTGGGCCCAAATCGAAGAGTCAGCGGTAAGGAGCCTCCATGTCCAAGAAGCGAGCATGGCATCACAGAGGGAAGATAGGGAGCGAAGCCCCAACCCCCCATGCATCTTAGGCCGACAAATGGTCTCCCAAGCGATATCGTGCCTGCTTCGCCCCCAAAGGAAGTGGGCACAGAGCATCTCAATCTTTCTGACGGTGTTAAGGTACAATGTAGTGCAGTTGGCCCAGTAGAGTAAAGTGCCCGAAGTGACTGCCTTAAGCAGCTGCAGACGACCAGCCATGGAGAGCGACTTGCCTTTCCAGCCAGAAAGTTGGGCAGCAATCTTCTCCAACAGAGCACGACCATTACCTCTAACCGCGTAGGATGGGTGAACAGGGATCCCCAGGTACGTGGTGGGGAGGTGCTGCGTGAGTATGCCAAGCCTTAGGTTATCCCCAAAGCCCCCCGCAAAGTCTTTTGGACGGAAAAGCTTACTCTTGCGCGCATTCATCTGCAGGCCAGAAATGGCGTGGAAGTTATCAAGAATGTTTCTAACTTCTTTCAGGGAAGCAGTAGATCCTCTGCAGAAAAAGAGAATGTCGTCCGCGTAGATGAGATGCGTGGGTGCCCTGCACCTCCCACGGCCCAGGGGAACGAGACGACCCAAGTAGGAAGCTTGGTCAGCCAAACATGTGAGGAATTCAAGGCCGACCGTGAAGAGTAGCGGGCTCAGAGGGTCCCCCTGGCGCAGGCCCCTAGTGCCACGGAAGAATCCATACGGGGAGCCATTCAACATGACCGAGAAGGAAGTAGTGGAGATACAATTTCTGATCCATTGCACCCAAGTGTCATGAAACCCCATAGCCGATAAACCATCCAGAACGAACGCATGCTCAATGGAATCAAAGGCTTTAGTGATATCAATCTTTATGCATGCCTTGCTGCGGTTATGTCTCCGGTTGAAGCCATGTAAGAGTTCCTGTGCCAGCCGGATGTTGTCACCAATGGATCGTCCCTTAATGAATGCAGTCTGATTGTGGGAGATCAAATGAGGTAGAACGACCGCTAATCTCAGAGCCAGCAGCTTGGCAAAAATTTTGTATAGCACATTGCAGCAGGAAATGGGCCTGAAGTCCCCCAACCCAGCAGGGGAGGGGTTCTTAGGAACCAAGGTGAGGAACGTATGGTTGACTTGCCTGACCATACCTCCCCCCTTAAAGAGGAACTGGATCGCAGCACAAATGTCATCTTTAATAAGGGACCAGTGTCTAGAGAAGAAGCCGGCATTAAAGCCGTCCGGGCTGGGAGCCTTGGAAGGGGGGATAGCGCGCAACGCCGACAGTATCTCCTCCTCCGAGAAAGGACGCACCAGCCACAAGGAGGCATCGGCCGTGAGGGTGCGTTTAGGAGCAGGGATCGCCAGCAAGGAAGGCCTTGGGGATGTAGGGCCTAGGAGAGCCTCAAAGTACCTCACCGCCTCCGAAGCGACCTCCAGCGGCTTGTCAATGATACTGCCATTCACGTCTAGGAGGGAGGGGATGGAGTTTTTATTGATGCGCACTTTTGCGGCACGGTGGAAGAAGCCCGTATTGCGGTCCCCAAGTCTGAGCCATTCAATTCTGCTCTTCTGCATCCAAGCAGACTCAAGGTCATTTTCGATGCTAAGGATGTGATCCTTAACATCCAACTCCAGCTGAGCCAAGAAAGGGTCGAGGGGGGTGGAGGTGAGAGCTTCATTGAGGACACTAAGGCAGGACTCCGCCGCCTTCTTGTCGTCAAACACATTGGCTTCTTTAGCCGCCCATAGCTTGAGCGCCTTTTTTACATTTTTAATTTTGCAGCTGGCTTTAAAGAGGGGGTTTCCGTGTGTAGGAATGGCCCAAGCCTCGGTGACCACCCTCTGGTATCCCTCCCTATTGGCCCAATAGTCGTAGCACCGAAAGGGCTTGGGCGGCAAAGGTACTTAGCAAGGTCAATCGTCATAAGATTATGGTCGCTTGATGGAATTGGGGAATATTGGAGCTTTGAGTGCGGCATAGAAGTCAGCCACGCATCATTGATGAGGGCGCGATCTAGTCTAGCCACTATTCTTTTGGGACCAACCGACGAGTTAGACCAACTCCAGGGGTTGCCAGTAGCGGAGAGGTCGAAAAGTGAGCAGTGGTTGATGCATTCATTGAAGTCCTCCAATTGAGATTGATTGACGGCCCGACCCCCCAACTTTTCATTAGAGTATCTCACCGTATTGAAGTCACCTATAACAAGCCAGGGAGAGTCCATATGTTCATTGAGCTGCTTGAGGTGTGCCCACAGTTGTTTCCGCTCCACAGCAGAATTGTCACCATATATGACCGTCCGAGATCACCATTGAGAAGCCACCATGGTTGACCGCACGCCATTGTGAGAGCTTGCGTCGTGTGGCTAAAAGTTGTGCAGCTCCAAGAGTCTCATTCCAAAGGAAATAGATACGTCCCAGAGCTGTGTGGTTGTGGCTGTATCCCCAACCTGTTGGGAAGAGCGCCTCAAATTTAGGCCCTTGACTGCGGCCTGACTTTGGTTTCTACCAGCCCTACGAGTTCAGCCCCCTTAGAAGCAAACAACTTGATGCAACGTCTTCAGCTTGCGGGGTTTATTTAGCCCCGCGAATTGCATATTGCGATTGACATCACAAACAAAGGTTGGGGAGGCTGAGCCTCGGGATTGCAGGCCGGTCTTCACCGGCTTCTTCTTCTTGTGCGTCTGTGTTGACCAGGCCGAGTTAGGCAAGGCAAACAACTCCGGGATGGTCTCCCTGAAGTATGCCCAGCCAAGGTTTCTGAGGGGTCACCCGGGAATTGTTGCTGATCATCAGTTGAGGACCCGAGGGCCTAACTCCGGCCCCCACGACCCTGGCCAGACTCAGGCCCCCCGCAGCGGACGGATCCCCATTAGACCCTGGTCATTAGCGGGGTTGTTGAGATCAAATCTACCGGCATCTTTCTTCCCAGAGGCCCTTCCGATATGCGACGAGGAGTAGCGATTAGGCGTTGAGCGCGTGCCCTGGAGCCATTAGGGAAAGAGTTAGGAGGACCACCTTGAGTGGGAGGGACGCCTAGGCACCTTATGGGCAGGTCTTTGAAGAGGGCGGTCCGCGACAGCCTCGCCGCCGTTAGGACCACTCTCGGTGGGGATGTCATCATGGGGGGGGTTGCGGCCTTCTGTCAAGGTAGCATTGGGTTCGGGGCAATCACCCTGGGTCGCAGGTTCGGCAGGAACCAGAAGAGGGGGTAGGGGGTCTTTGGGGCGGAGGGGGGGTGAAGGGGCAAACTCTCGGCCAGTGCCCAAGGAATTGCAGAGGCCGCACTTAGGCGGGTTCCACTCCAGCTCGACCGGGATCTGCTGCCTGAGACCATTGTAGAAGACAAGGGGAACCGATTCCGGGATGACTTTGGAGGCGTGGATTGATATACAACACCTCGCATAACCATCCCTTTGCCCAGCCGCAGTTGCGGCATCCATAAACAGTGGAGGTTCCGATGAGGCTGGCAAGCTTGTTCAAGACGAAGTCGGAGCAGTGGCCCATGCTAATCCCATCGGAAACGAACCCAAAGAGGGATTTCTGAGAGAAGATCTCTCTCAAGCAGCAGCCCGCTTCCCATCGCGGATAACCATCAGCCTTCCTTGGAAGAGCCAAGGGCCTGCTGAGATGATTCGTTGACAGTCCTCCTCACAGCCGAGCGGAGGTAGAAGAACCCATTAGGGCCTGGGGAACAGCTTCACCTCCCCCGCAGGCTTCCAAACCTTGTTACGAAATCCATAAGATGCTTGTGATAGGACGTTTACCTAGAACATAGAATACCAAGGTATTCTTCCACATCTGATCCAAGGAGTTGACCTCTGATTCGGAGACGAAAGCGACTTCCACTCCCTCGAGCATGACCGGAGGGACAAACGCCATGCGCCGGGGCCGGGACGACGCCGCAGGAGGAGGTGCTCCACAGACTTCCCGCCAGGAGGGAGGGCCAGCAGGGGAGAACGGGGACTGGGGGATCGGGGGGGGGAAGGGGTTCGAGCTCATGGGTAGAGGGAGTAGTGTTTCCGTCATGTGTTTTTTATACAATGCTCGGACTTTGAGATTCATTTTGTACGGAAGCAGTATATAAATTTCATAGGGTTATGGCTAATCCACTAATTGGTGAACCTTGTGAATCCGTAGCTTCATGCTTACTTGATTGATCATGTTTGTGCATGCTTCCATGATTCATGACATCAATATTGTTGAATTATTCTTGGATGGATCAAATATTGATCATTGACTTTCAATTTTGTTAACAAAGAGATTGGGTCTGATTAATCTTTCAAATTTGTTCATAAGTCTTTAAAAATACATGTATGAGATACTTTGATCATTCATAATACTCACCATCATGCCTTTTTCTATATATTTAATTGATTTGGTAACTTTTTTTAAAACTATTGCTTTGATTTCGTGTTTTTTTGATAATTTTTTCCTCTATTTTTTCGTACATTAATTACTCACTTCGATCCTCCATAGTCAATGAAGTCGACTAATGTCCAAGCCCCACTAATTTATGCTTAATAAAATCCACCCTCATAATAATATGCATGATGCTTTTTTGAGTTTTGTCATAACGTCGATTTGATTCACGTAGCTTCCTCCCAACTATGTCAATGTTATTGCACCGGTCTAGTTTTTTTAATCATATCGTTTATTGCATCTTCCCTACAACAACTCTCTTCAGCATCTTTGTACTTCATGGATATTTTACAATATTTCTCTTACTATACCTCATGTCTTTGTAGGTATTTAAGTCCGATATATAACTTATCATACTCGAATATATTCCGATTAATGTTCGATATCATGTTCACCTTATAACTTTTCTATATTTATAAAAGTACTTTAGTTTTAGTATTTGATTGCATGTTGACTAAAAGATAACATATATTTTTGCGACCTTTATAGAAATAACCTTATAGAATAACGAAAAGTGCGAAGAAAAAACATGAAAATCGATCATTATGGAAAAAAGAAGATATCTAGTTTAAAATCAAATCAAATCAAAATAATAATATTTTCATATATAAAAATAAGTCATTAGGAAAAGAAGAATCTAGGTATTAAAAGTTCGATCCAACCTAGATCAAATCATAAGATCTCGTAACTTTTACATGCCATGTATGCTTACTACAAATGTTGGGTCCATAGAAAACTTTCACCATGTCAAAAATAATGACTCTACGCATACCAAAAAATCAACGATTAGGTAAAAAGTTAACCATAAAGCTACTTTAGCTAAAATCCAATTAGTTCTTTATAAGATTGGATAGTTCATACCTATTTATAAGATCCGATTGACATAGAACTAGACTCGTTTGATTTATCTTCTTATCACAGTATGCATGAATACAATCTGATTTTGATGATATTACATCTATTGAGTTTATGATCGAGATATTAAAAAATGGCTAGGTTTTTATTTTTAAGGAGAAATATATTTCTTCATGACTTGTAAAATTCTTCGTGTATGCTTATATCAATATAGTTGATTTTGATCGTCCATAGAAGAAAGTAATCTCTATGGATGTTTAACCATCACATTCAGGTCCCACGTCAAGGTATCGAAATCCTTACAAAATCAATCTCATACCTACGGATTTCTTCTTTGACTGTCTCCAACTCAAAATGATTTCCGAGGCTACTATGAAGTAGTCTTTTGCCGATCTTCTCTAAGGAAAAGTGCACTACGAGGGAAGCATGCACTCGTTTAGTTAGGAAGTCCACTATCGTGTCAAAATATATGAGATTATACATATAGAGTATGTATTTTTAAAAATAATGAAGGCCAATCAAATTCGCTTTGCAACACACACTTACAGCTCCTCCGTTTTCTTTAAAGAAGAGTGTCCCTATATATTGGGCAGATGAGCAAATTTTCACGAATGCAGTTCATTTTCACCTTATAGAATTATATTATCCCTCTTCTTTTCTAGAGGAACACCCCCTATTTTGGAATAAATCAATTCAGATTTGATATTCTCTTTAGTGGTCAACCTGATTTTGAAAAAGTTGATCTAACTTAGCCATTATATTTTCATGATTTTGAGATCCTAAGTGAGGAAATTCTCAAAAGCAAGAAAAATCAAGAGAAAATCAAAAGGAACTTTAATGAATTTCGCAATCACTATGCAGAATATTTGGTCAATATGTGCGAATCGGAAATCTGTTGGCATAACTATGAGGAATTCAAATCAAATTTGCAATCATCTTATCAAGATTTTCTTTCACAAGTCAAGTCATAGATTCTACTTGCGCTTTTCCTGAATTCTTTCTCGTGTAGGTAGGTAGCGTTGATCGTCGCAAGGCACCCCACATTGCCGAGGTGGGGGACAAGGAGAGGAGAGGCGCGCATGTCATTTCTGGAGCAGGCATCGCAGTTAATCCTGTGAAGATTGAGTCAGTTATGTTTTGGGAGCAGCCCAAGGCAATTACTCTGATTCCTAGAATGGTTAATCGGATTTGAAGAATAACGATATTATATAGTTATTTAAAAGATTTGTGTTTGTAGGATTGAAGTCATTTTAGCGAATGAAATTGATGAGATTCATAAAGTCCTCGTTAACTACTCATCAATAAGCTTAAATGGATTCTTGTGTTCATCCATCCGAACACAAGCCTTTAGGCTCTATACATTTTGCATAATCGTCTCCACTTGTATTAAAGTATAAGTGAAATCAAAATCCTCATGAGACTTAATTTAAGTCAAGACATTGGGACTTAGGGGGTCCTTTAGCGAGGATTCAACATATATGTACATATAAAAAATGACTCTAGTATGCAAGTATAGAATCCTCAAGTTTGATTGTGCTCATGATGCCCCCGAGGGCATTGCCATGATTTTGACCTCCTCTAATTGAGAAATGATTTTGAGGAATCTAGTATTTTCTATCTTCTTCATGTATCAATTTAATCTTGCTCACTGATTCTAGACGATGTATTCCTTTGTACGCACTTTTTCTAGGTCCTCATTAATTTTTTTTGCAAAGGACTCCTTCTCAATACAATCAATTCCCTCCACAATTTGGGGATCTAGCAAATTATAGTCAATTTTTAACAATGAAAAGTTGTACATTAATCATTAAAGATATTTATGCAAATAGAGATATGATGGAATATGGTGACTAAAAAGAAGTAGATTGCTTGGAACATAAAAAGGTTTCAGAAGGATAGCTATTATATCCTGGAGCATATTCTCATATCGTTATCATGGAAAACTGTCCTTGCTAACTTGTTAGGCTCATGGTCAACTGGACTCACTAATAACCATCATAATGCTTAAGCTTATGAAGCTGAGTTAGTAATTCCCACCACTTTAACACAATCTCACACAAAGCGAGTATTAGATGCCGAATCATGTTTGCATTGTTACGACCTCCCCCCTTTATATTTGCAATTTTTAATACGATATGGCTCATCACTTATTCCTAATAATAGTGGCAGTTGCATGATGTGGGTAGTCTTTTTCTCCTGCTCTTTGCATAAGTGGTTTCGCCTTTCGAGCAACCCTTCTGCTAAAAGATGGAACTCGATCTGATACCATTTATAATATTTTGACCTAGAATTAGACCGCACACTATCGAGGAAAACTGATCCCGACAACTTGTTGGACTTGAATTCAATTGGATCCTCAAGTTATCAAGCAGTAATCCTCATCACTTATAACACGTTTCCATACATAGTAAGTATTAGATGTATAAATATGTTTGGGGTGTTATGATAGAGGCTTAAAATAATATTACTTAAGATATCCAATAAATTGTATATGCTTAAAAAATGCATTCAATATGCTTTATGTTTGTCAACTCTAATTGTTCGCAATTAACATTTTTATAGAATTTGAAGGCAAGTATAAAGATTTATTCCCTCATATCATGTCGTGCTTCAAGAGTCCATTTGGATCAATATGGACCTCATTAGTGGAGAAATGATATAGAGTGATGGGATGACCTAATAAGATCCACAATATGATAGTTCTATTCTTCCTATAACTCCAAAAGCTCACCCTCATTTTCTACATGCAGTCCTCTCTAGCTTCCCTTCTTGCAAGTTCTTTCCTCCTTCATGCTTCCACACCTCTTCCATAAAGCCGCATCCATAATACGCACTCATCATCCTTTCATTCTTTGTCTTATGTATTCTATCTACAACACTTGCAGCTTTTGATCCCATCTTGGAAGTTCCTAACAAAAAAACATACTTATTTTCTTTTTTTATAACCATAAAATAATATATCCAAAATACGAGCTAATGAATAGACCATGATACCATAAAAATACATTAGAATTAGAAGGGATTTTTACCCGGCAAACCCTATAAACTTTTCCAATTACCTCAACGACTTTGAAACTATGTAATCCCTCCTCGACCTGTAAACTTGCCAACTCTTACCTCATGAACCCTCCAGGTAGTCAGTTTGAAGCCGTGAAGGTTCTTGGGCTAATTTATAAGGTTGATGGGGGTAATTACGTTGTGCAAAAGATTGTAGAAGTAATTTAAAAAGTTTATAGGTCTGTCGGGTAAAAATCCCAAATTAGAATTGCTTATGAAAAAAAATAATTTGTTGATTGAGGATGTACGCTACCAATATTTGCCGAAATTTGAAGATACGTCCAAAAAGACCCTTATTTGCGAATAATAAAACTAACAGCCACACATTTGCAAAATCACCTCAAAAAGCCCACCCGTGCCGCGCGCGTCTCCTCCTCTCTCGGACATCGGTCCTCTCCCCCGCCATTGCCCGAACTCCCCCTCCATTATCCCTCTCCCTCGCTCTCCTCATTCCCTTCGAACCCTAATCTCACAATCCCCAATCTCCCCATTTCCAATCCTCGATCTCCGTCTCATGGCGGGCCGCTACGATTCCAACCCCTTCGACGACGAAGACGTCAATCCCTTAGCGGTAAGTCTCATCCTCGGGTCTCTTCCCCTTCAATCGATCCTTCTATCCGATTTTCATTTAAACGTTTTTAGATCCAACGCGCATTTGAATTTCCGTTGATCCGATCCGTTCTCGTTGCTTTTCCGTGATTTTTGACGGCAAAACGCGATCTGCTATCAGGATTTTGATGAATAATTCTGCTACTGTTGTTGTTGATGATGATCAGGCAGCGAGTGGCTTTCTATTGCATCGAACTCCTCGAGGTTGACACCTCTTCCGCAGAGTCTGCGGATTTTCACGGGCGTGGCAGCGTGGCGATGGAACATCCGCTTGATAATTCGAAGGTTTTTCTCGGTGAACCATGAACTTATATCGTCCAGTCGTGTGATTTTTGATCGTTGTTTGGTGATGGATTAGGATCTCAAGAAGACAGAGAAGGAGCTCCAAGCAAAGGAGGCCGAATTGAAGAAGAGAGAACAGGTAGTTGTTTGTTTGAATTTGGAAATCTTGCAAGAACCGGAGTTGTGATTCTTGTTACCGATTTTCACCAAGGTTCTCTTCTTGTAATAAGATGCTTTGGTCTTGTTTTACTGTTCATTTTTGTGGAGGGATTATAGATGTAAGTGGGCAAATAAAACCGCCAAGGAATATAAATGCCTTGCATTTATTTGTGCAATGGATTTTTATGAGACAATTGTGCAGTGGATTATGGTAATAAGCTCTGCTTTATGCAGGATGGGAGGGAGAATCATTCCAGATTAGGTCATTGCATGCAGCCTTATCTTGCTTTTTTAACTTTAACACAATCACGAGAATGCTGATTGTACATCAATATTATCATTAATTCAAAAGAAAAGTGGATTCAAACTTCAAAGTAACTTGTATGAAAAGAATCCGGCACTGAGTAATTTGATTAGAAGAATAAAATGGTATATATAAATATTAATATTCATTTTCACTTCTTCCTGTTCTCGAAGAAAATCAGCAATGCGCCTTTTTTTTCATGAGGGCAAATAGTAAATGTATGAGAGTATTATTATTATATGTGTTATGTACTGTTTAGTATTTCCGTATTGTTCTCTGGACTACTCTGTACTTTACCCATTAGGTCTCTCCCTATATAAGAGAGGCCAGGGTTCTCTTTAATAATCAGTTGGGCTTATTTTATCCTAACATGGTATCAAAGCCTAAACCCTAGGGCTCATCCCGCCACCCGCCCCCACCACCCGCCGCCCCTCCTCCCGTCACCGCCCCTTCTCCCGTCGCCGCCCCTCCTCTCGCCGACTCCCTTCCTCGTCGGCTCGCTCCCCCTCTCGCCGGCCCCTCTCCACTCTTCTCACCGGCCCATCTCCTCTCGCCGGCCCCTCTCCGCAGCCGGTTCCACCTCTAGGCGGTCACCAACCCAGCCCCACGCCGTGCTCTTTCCCGGCCACCACGATGTGCTCCAACCGCTAGCCCATCCGTCGCCGCCAATCGTGCCCCAGCCGTGCCCTAGCCGTCGCCGTGCCCTAGCCGTGCCCTACCGCTGCCGACCCTAGGCGGTTATCGCTGTACCTCCTGTTGACTTGATCGCAGCCCGCTCGTCATCCCGGATCTATGGATTTGGGTGCGTAACGTCTACATATGCACTCAAAATCCTATGCAGTCTCTGTAGACACTCGGTCTACAAACCCTAGTTCTTCTCCAGCAACGATATGTCAGAATCCAAGGTGGATATGCCATCCATAGGCCGGTTAAGGGTCATGCGCCAATAGTGAAGATGGATGGTTCAACTACGAGCTATGGGCGATGCAGTTCATGAGCCTAATGAAGTTAAACGGTAAGAAACACATTCTTATTGAGGATGAGCCAGCAGAGAAGACAAGGATTTATGCCTCGTGGGAGGCTGATAATTCGTATGCCAAGGTTTGGCTGTCAGACACACTGTCGATGGAGATTGCCAATGATGTCCTCCATCAGCCCACTGCCAAGGCAATGTGGAATATTCTGGCTGCAACATACTCACAAGTGTGGAATGAAACCAAGATGTCACAGCTTCAGCATGATATATTCACGATGAAGCAGAATGACAGACCACTTCACTCCTTGTACACGTCCCTGAGAGGGATGTTTGAGAAGCTATACAATACCATCCCACTCACAGCAACCCTCGAGCAGCAAAAGACGTTTCGGAATGCCACCATGGTGGGCGTTCTACTTGCAACCCTAGATCTTGAGTACGAGGCTGTCCGCTCTCAGATTTTGGCAGATGCAGTTATTCCTCCAATTGAGGATGTTTACCGGAGGCTCAATCGCATATCCGTGCCTTCCAGCTCATCTACTCCACCCCCATCGGCGATGGCGGTATCGCGTGGGAGAGGTGGTCAGTCTTCTGGTCGTGGACGTGATCGTGGAGGTGGTAGGGGTGGTCGCTTTCGTCACCCCTGTTCGTACTGCCACCGCACAAGCCACTCGGAGGATACATGCTACTCTAAGCATGGGTTCCCAGCATCAGCGAGGGTAGCTGAGCATGTTTTGCCCCAGTCAGCATCTAATGTCGACAATCGTTTTGAGGAGCTCGTGGCACGCCTACGTGATATTATGCCACAATCTACTGCTGATTCTCCTGTTGGTCCTTCTGATGTCGCTGCCTCTGCCTCTGCCAGTTCATCGGCTGTCGCTAGTACCTCAGGTAGTGCTACTGTATTTACCACTTGTCATGATATATCAGATTGGATTATAGATTCTGGTGCTACACATCACATCTGCCGAGATCGAGAGAGACTTGAGTCCTACAGGGACATTCCCCATGGACGTTCAGTACAGATCGCAGATGGTATTCATTCCCCCTTGTGGGACAGGGGGAGGTCTTCTTATCTCCTTCTATACGTCTACAGAATGTTTTACATGCTCCTCAGATCTCCATGAATATGTTGTCCATTAGTCAGATTACGAAGGATTTGCAATGTCGTGCTATATTTGACCCCTCTTCTCTTATTTTTCAGGACATACTAACGGGCAGGGTGATTGGCTGTTGCTCTGAGCAGAATGGTTTGTATCGCTTGGTCCGGAATTCTTATGCGGGTGTCTCTTCTTATTCAGCCGGACCAGTATCTCCGTACATCTGGTATCTTCGCTTTGGTCATCTCCCGCTCCAGAAAATGCGACATCTTCTACCTCAGATCTCTCTCAGTTCTTCCTTTCGCTGTGATGCGTGCCAGTTGGGAAAGCATCATAGGTCCAGCTTTCCTAGTCGTCAGAGCCGGAGCAGTAGCTCTCCATTCGAGTTGTTGCATATTGATATTTGGGGTCCAAGTCGTGTTCACGATCATCAGGGACACATGTTCTATCTGGTTGTAGTGGATGATTTCTTTCGTGTATCTTGGGTCTTTCTTTTAAAGAATAAATCTGAAGCAAGAGTTGTGATTAAAAATTTGATTAGTGAAGTGCAGAATGTTTTTTCCTCTACTGTCAAATATGTTCGTACAGATAATGCTCTGGAATTCTGCACAAGGTCTCTTTCTCAGTTTCACTCCTCAAAGGGCATTATTCATAAACTACTTGTCCTTACACATCTCAGCAGAACGATATGACAGAAAGAAAGCACCGTCACCTTCTTGACATTACACGAACCCTTCTTATTCAGAGCTGTGCTCCTATATCTTTCTGGGGGGATGCTGTTCTAACAGCTTGTCACTTAGTCAATCGTATGTCGTCTTCTGCCCTAGGTGAGAAAATTCCTATGTCTATTCTTTTTCCTGATAAGGAATTATTCTCACTTACTCCTCGTGTCTTTGGTACTGTTGCCTTTGTTCATCTTCTCACTTCAGGACTTAACAAACTCTCTCCTAGAGCTGTTAAGTGTGTCTTCGTTGGTTATTCTCGGACTCAGAAGGGCTATCGTTGTTATGACCCTATAAACAAGAAATACTTTGTCAGTGCTGATGTCACGTTCTTTGAGTCTGTTATGTAATTCTCTCCTGCAGGTGACAGGTTGGTACCATCCACTACCAATAACGATGTCTATGTTCCTCCACCTCCTACGTGGGATTCACCTGAGTCTACTCCTGTACCAGTTACTACGTCATCTTCACCACCACCACCTCCGCCACCACCACCTCCACAACCTCCCATTCCACCTTTACCAAAATTCTGTACGCGTCGGTCATGTCCTGCTCAGGCTATACGTCCGACATACAGCACGCCTCAGGTATGTGTTGATGACATTACTACTGACAGGTCAGATATGGTACATGTGCATGATTCTTTACTGTAGGAGGAGACTACACCATCCAGTTCAGTGGACGATGATCTAGATATTCCTATTGCTATTCGGAAGCAGAGGAGGACGTGCGCTTCTTATCCCTTTGCTTCTCAGGTGTCTTTTCATCGCCTCACATGCGATTTCCAGAGATTTGCAGCAGCCTTGTCATCCGTGGACATACCACGGACCTATCAGGAAGCTTTGAAGATTGATGTCTGGCGATTGGCTATGGAAGACGAGATGCGGGCCTTACAGTTTCGTGGCACATGGAGCTCGGTTACTGCTCCTCCTGATGCATCCATTGTTAGCTGTAAATGGGTATTCACAGTGAAATACCACGCAGATGGCATTCTAGATCGCTACAAGGCTCGGTTGGTTGCTCAAGGCTTCACACAGACGTATGGTGTGGACTATATGGATACATTTTCTCCGGTGGCTCGTCATTCTACACTTCGCATACTCCTATCTGTTGCATTGGTACGCGACTGGACTATATCTCAACTTGATGTCAAGAATGCTTTCTTCTATGGAGATCTGCAGGAGGAAGTCTACATGCAGCAGCCACCAGGGTTTACTGCTGAGGGGGAGAACCATAAGGTGTGTAGACTTCACAAGGCAATTTATGGCCTTAAACAGAGCCCAAGGGCGTGGTTACAGGAACTTTATCATCTGATTGAAAGACAGGGGTTCAAGAGATTGAATGCAGACCACTCACTGTTTGTTCAGAAGTCCTCTACAGGTACGATTGTCATGATGATCTATGTTGATGATATTCTGGTTACAGGAGATGATGTTCAGGGAATAGAGAGGGCAAAAGCGTTCCTAGGCCGTCAGTTCGTCACGAAGGACCTTGGAACGCTAAGGGTGCATTTGGTTCGTGGGTTATCTGGGGGAGGATAACCCGTTTTTGTGTTTGTGTGTTTGGTTGGTGGGTTAAGGGTTGGGAGGGTTTGTGTGATGTGATTGTATTGAAATTTGAAAAAGTGTGTAGTTATTGTGATATGATTGTATTAAAATTTGAAAAAGTGGGTAGTTGTTGTGATGTGATTGTATTGAAGTTTGGAATAGTGAGTAGAAGTTGAGTGTTTTATGATTTTTAGATGATATGATGGTATAATATATATTTTTTGATTGGAAAGAGAGTGGGCTCCACTAGTGGGTTGGGAATATGGGTTTTGGGGGGTAACCCACCCAAAGTGGGGGGTAACCCCCCAACCAAACGCACCCTAAGATACTTTCTGGGGCTGGAATTTGCCAGGAATGCACATGATCTAGTGATGACCCAAAGGAAGTACATTACAGATTTCTTGACCGAAACAGGCATGGCTGAATGCAGACCATCGAGTACTCCCATGGATCCGAGCATGAGGCTGTATGATGATGACACCGCGGAAGTAGATAAGAGGAGATATAGAGAAATGGTGGGTAAGCTCCTTTATATTACCATAACTCGACCTGATATTGCCTTTGCAGTAAGCCGGGTGAGTCAATTTATGGAGTAGCCAAGGCAAGTTCATATGAACGCCATATACATGATATTGAGGTATCTAAAGTCTTCTCCAGGTTCAGGGTTGCTATTCCAAAAGGGCACAGATCTATCTATTTCAGCATGTGCAGATGCCGATTATGCAGGTTGCTCTAAGGATAGAAAGTCAACCTCAGGATTTGCCGTTTTTTTTGGGAGCTCTTTGGTCTCTTGGAAAAGCAAGAAGCAAACCGTTGTGGCGAAGTCCAATGCAAAATCTGAATATAGGGCCATGGCGCAAGCAAGCACGGAAATGATGTGGGTTCGATCTGTGCTAGAGGATCTACATGCAGCCGTACCTGTACCTATGCAACTTCTGTGTGACAATCAGTCAACATTGTTTATTGCCAACAATCCAGCATTCCATGAGAGAACAAAGCATATTGAAGTTGACTGCCACTACACTAGAGACTTGATCCAGAGAGGCTTGATTTCTACATCTCATGTGAGCTCAGGGGATCAGATTGCTGATATATTTACCAAGCCGTTGCTCAGAGGACCCTTCCAGAGATGCTCTTCCAAGCTGAGCATGATCGACATCTATGCTCCACCTTGAGGGGGAGTGTAGAGAGTATTATTATTATATGTGTTATGTACTGTTTAGTATTTCCGTATTGTTCTCTGGACTACTCTGTACTTTACCCATTAGGTCTCTCTCTATATCAGAGAGGCCAGGCTTCTCTTGAATAATCAGTTGCTTATTTTCTCCCAACAGTAAACATATTGAATAGTATATATGATGGATCATGACAGAAATATCTAACATCGTCCAATTTTATTATCTATTGATGTGGTTATACAACATAGAGTAGATACGAACAACCGGGTTCACCTGATGTTACTAGGGTGGCTTAAAACTAATTATATAGAGGGAACACAGAGAATGACGGTTTCAGAGAGGGCATATGGAGAATGATGGTTAAAGAGAGGGATTATGGATGTCTATGGTGGATGATGGTTACAGAGAGGATTGCTTTCTGCATCTTCCTTGGGAGCAACAAAAAGAGGTGATAAAAGCAGGAGATATTTGAAGTGGATGATATTCTGGTTACAGGAGATGATGTTCAGGGAATAGAGAGGGCAAAAGCGTTCCTAGGCCGTCAGTTCGTCACGAAGGACCTTGGAACGCTAAGGGTGCATTTGGTTCGTGGGTTATCTGGGGGAGGATAACCCGTTTTTGTGTTTGTGTGTTTGGTTGGTGGGTTAAGGGTTGGGAGGGTTTGTGTGATGTGATTGTATTGAAATTTGAAAAAGTGTGTAGTTATTGTGATATGATTGTATTAAAATTTGAAAAAGTGGGTAGTTGTTGTGATGTGATTGTATTGAAGTTTGGAATAGTGAGTAGAAGTTGAGTGTTTTATGATTTTTAGATGATATGATGGTATAATATATATTTTTTTGATTGGAAAGAGAGTGGGCTCCACTAGTGGGTTGGGAATATGGGTTTTGGGGGGTAACCCACCCAAAGTGGGGGGTAACCCCCCAACCAAACGCACCCTAAGATACTTTCTGGGGCTGGAATTTGCCAGGAATGCACATGATCTAGTGATGACCCAAAGGAAGTACATTACAGATTTCTTGACCGAAACAGGCATGGCTGAATGCAGACCATCGAGTACTCCCATGGATCCGAGCATGAGGCTGTATGATGATGACACCGCGGAAGTAGATAAGAGGAGATATAGAGAAATGGTGGGTAAGCTCCTTTATATTACCATAACTCGACCTGATATTGCCTTTGCAGTAAGCCGGGTGAGTCAATTTATGGAGTAGCCAAGGCAAGTTCATATGAACGCCATATACATGATATTGAGGTATCTAAAGTCTTCTCCAGGTTCAGGGTTGCTATTCCAAAAGGGCACAGATCTATCTATTTCAGCATGTGCAGATGCCGATTATGCATGTTGCTCTAAGGATAGAAAGTCAACCTCAGGATTTGCCGTTTTTTTTGGGAGCTCTTTGGTCTCTTGGAAAAGCAAGAAGCAAACCGTTGTGGCGAAGTCCAATGCAAAATCTGAATATAGGGCCATGGCGCAAGCAAGCACGGAAATGATGTGGGTTCGATCTGTGCTAGAGGATCTACATGCAGCCGTACCTGTACCTATGCAACTTCTGTGTGACAATCAGTCAACATTGTTTATTGCCAACAATCCAGCATTCCATGAGAGAACAAAGCATATTGAAGTTGACTGCCACTACACTAGAGACTTGATCCAGAGAGGCTTGATTTCTACATCTCATGTGAGCTCAGGGGATCAGATTGCTGATATATTTACCAAGCCGTTGCTCAGAGGACCCTTCCAGAGATGCTCTTCCAAGCTGAGCATGATCGACATCTATGCTCCACCTTGAGGGGGAGTGTAGAGAGTATTATTATTATATGTGTTATGTACTGTTTAGTATTTCCGTATTGTTCTCTGGACTACTCTGTACTTTACCCATTAGGTCTCTCTCTATATCAGAGAGGCCAGGCTTCTCTTGAATAATCAGTTGCTTATTTTCTCCCAACAGTAAACATATTGAATAGTATATATGATGGATCATGACAGAAATATCTAACATCGTCCAATTTTATTATCTATTGATGTGGTTATACAACATAGAGTAGATACGAACAACCGGGTTCACCTGATGTTACTAGGGTGGCTTAAAACTAATTATATAGAGGGAACACAGAGAATGACGGTTTCAGAGAGGGCATATGGAGAATGATGGTTAAAGAGAGGGATTATGGATGTCTATGGTGGATGATGGTTACAGAGAGGATTGCTTTCTGCATCTTCCTTGGGAGCAACAAAAAGAGGTGATAAAAGCAGGAGATATTTGAAGTGGATGGTGGGAGCAAACAAAAAGGCATCTAAAGATAATTGCAGTCTTTGTCGTGGGCCAATTACTTGTATGGAAGCATAACCAATGACCGATGCCTTTTAGCGAGTCTAATACAAGTGGAGCCATGTGAAAATGGGTTTCACCTTTCCGAATCTGATGTTAGTTTCAGTTATTGAAAGATAGGTTTTGGTAACGTTTCAAATTTATCTAGAAGTCCCAGAACATTCAATTGTAGATGGTAGACCATTGAAGTTGACATGTTTTTAAAAATTTTGGTAGAAATCACGAGGATACAACTTGAAGTTAAACTTAAATGACATTCAGTTGATTCAAAGGTGTCCGGAATAGGACTGATACATATAAACTACTTTTAAATGACGATTTCCTTTTTGAGATTCCAAGGTTCTAGCGATTGTTTAATTTGAATCATGAAGGATGTGGTCGGGCCCGGTCCTGATCTACACTGTTCTTGATATCTTACGTCGAACCTCTCAAAGCCACACACATGCATGTAATAGATGCCTTGTATGTCAAGCATTTTCTTTGCATATCATAATAGTTCATTTTCGTGATTCGTCATATGGGGTTTTAACATGAACTTATTCTTTATACTCTTGATGTCTCTTTAGTTGGGACCCTCATGAACAAATAAGGGAATGCCACGTCAATGAGCTAGTTGATATCATTTTTACAATGGTTGCATTTGCATGCGTCAACATATTACATGGCAAAAACATACTAAGAACTGTCAAAGATACGCAAATCTGTAGACATTTTTTTGTTTGTTCTTTCCTTTTATTTTTCTGTCAACCATTTGTACTTTTTAGACCTAACAGCAGCGCTAAAAGTTATTATTTTTTGGGACTTGCAGGAACTGAAGCGTAGGGAGGATGCTATAGCACGAGGTTCTTTTATTTTTCCAACCAATGGCACTTTGTCAATGTAAAGATAGTTTTCTATTATAAATATATATACACTTCTTATGCTGACTGGAGAAGTTTCACATTACTTCAGCTGGGATTGTTATTGAAGAAAAGAACTGGCCACCAATTTTCCCAGTCATACATCATGACATTCCTAATGAGATTCCTATCCACTTACAGAAGCTGCAGTACGTTGCATTTGCATCATTTCTTGGTATGCTTTCTCCGCTGATTTTTGTGTTGGACCTGTAAATATCTAATATATACATATGTAAATAACGTGTTCTTATTTCCCCCTTTTTTTCTGTGGACTTGTCACCAGAGGATAGCTTGTGTGATGTTCAAGGCTAAAGTGGACATTTTCATACATCAAGTACTAGTTGGATATCTAGCAAACAGTCTTCTACAATGGCCAAACGTTTGGTCCAATTAAAGGATTGCATTCAAGGAAGATTTTAAATTGATAAACCCTAAGCATTTGAATAGCAGATGATACATCTATTTACGAAAGCCCAAAATTTTTCTCCGTCTTTTTAGATTATATTTGATAACTCTGTAATGATCAAACAGAGGCAGATGCCCAAAAGTCTTACAAACAGTTTTTCGAAAGAAGAAGAAGAAGAAAGATATACAAACAATGTACAAAATGAGAACAAAAGACGTCACAAAAAATACATTATCAGATTAAGTGATGTTTATAAGTATAAATTATTGGTTGATTCCATCTGTTTGAGTTTGGAAATAGGCATTACTAAATTCAAGTTGGGATAAAAGGAACCATTACTCCTCACTTGAGATGGGACTATCTAATAAAAACAAACTCAAACAAAACATTAACCCAATTTTCATGTACTTGCCATTGAAAAGTCTCTCAACACATAATGAACCATTGACTTACTGAAATACACAAGTGCAGTGTTAGGCATCATGTGATACCTCTTACTATTGGGAAAAACATGTTTTTGTTCCATGTCTGGCTTTGACATGCCGACCAAAATTCGAATCATTCCATCTAAAACTAGAAAGAAGTTCCTTTAATTTTGGCTTGTAGATTTTGTTGAACTTTTATGCTATTTAACTATAAAGATGCAAATCTCCATCCTATGTGTGCATATTTGCAGGCCACATTTATGCGCTCGAAACATTGAAAAGTCTAGTTTTTTTAGTTTTGGGTAAAATACATAAAAGGATCAAACGTGAGGTAAATATCAAAAAAAGATCCGGATAAAAATGTTACAACATTTTGTGCCATGGATTTCAACATTAGATACTTTTTCAATGACATTCTATTTTTCCTTGAAAATGACGAAACTGACTTGCAGACATGATCTGCACAATTAAGGTTTTGATAAGCAACCATATGCCATCATTGTTGTTATTATTATAACATATATGGTTTTCCTTCTAAGCATATGCTAATAGTAGTGATAAATAGAACCGATAACATATAGCTAACCAAATACCGGTTATTAAACCCTTAAACTACATAGATCATATCTGTAAGGCCATTTTTCTATTTTCATGAAAAAAATAGAATGTCGTTGACAAAGTGTTATACTGTTGAAATCCAGATACCAATGTCACGTTTTTTTACGAGGATTCTTTTTGTCATTACCCCCAACTTTGGATCTTTTTATGTAATTTATCCTTTTACCCACTTAAATGGTCTGGTGGTAGTGCAGTGTGCCTACCGCCCAAAAGACCAGGGTTCAAATCCCCCCTTGTGGGGGTTTCGTTAGGTAGTTGACAACCAGTGTAAAAAATAGTCGAATCTTTCAATATGGATTTGGGCAAGAATCCATGTAGCCGACCCTACTTATAGTGGGAGAATGCTTAGACATTTTTTATCCTTTTATGTTCCGTGGAAGAGGGCATGGTATTGGATAAGGTATGTGAATCATAAAATAAGCCCACAGCATAGCAATGCAGTTCTTGTGCTTGTTTGGTTATAAACCTTTTGTTTGGTTATAAACCTTATTTTTTGAACCATTATTTTACACAAATATTCTTTTCTTACACAACTGGGGGAGGGGGGTGAGCGAATCTCCTATGTGCTCTTTCAAGAAAATAAGGATCTCCTATATGCACTTACACTTTAACAACAAACAATGAAAAGAAGACATCATTGTGATGGTGCTTACTTTAGACTATTAATTAGCTTCATTCTATTTCTTAGAACACAAAATTTGCTGGCTGCCTCCTTTCTCTGGTCAATAGAAGTGGTAGCTACGGATGGGTGGCAACGTGTAGACCTCATGGTTTACATACGTAGCATTAGAACCCTCTATTTTGACAATCTTTATCTTCATGCCCCAATCAAGCCAGCCTTAGCAGTAAACATATGCTTTCAAACATATGCTTAAAGTCCAAGTAATATTGTCTGAGTTTATAAAGTTTTTGGGTGCTCATCTTTATGCGTCAGGCCCTTTTTTTTTAAAAAACATATATAAATATATATTTTTGATCCCGACATTTAGATCATATAGTCCTCTCTGTTTTTGTTTTTTTGAAGATGTTGGCTTTTGGAAGATGATGTCATATTATTCTCTTTGAAATCATTCTGCAAAAGTCATATCTGAAGTTCCTCTTGAACAGAAGAAACAGAGAGTTCAACATTATCTTTTTCATAAATGTTTGGATGTCTACTGATCTCCTGTAGACATATATTGTTCCCAAAAAAATTGCGATGCAACAATAAGGTCTACACAAGACATGTTGCCTCATCATCTTCTATGGGTGTGCGGACTTATATTGGTAGCCTTGCGAATTGAAGCAAAATATGGTCCATTGGAAAAGGATTGAGAGGTATACTTCTCGAGCAAGAAACTTGGAAGTGCCTGATGACACCTTATCCTTGTTTAACATAAGTGGAGCTCCCAACAGGAAGAAAGAACAATAAAAGAAATATGATAGGATCATTATATTCTTTTTTGTCTTGATGCCACTTATCCTTTGTATATGGTAGGCAAGTGCATGCACAATCCTCTCAAATTTTAACTTGTTGGAAATCTGCTATTTTCCGATATCTCTGGGACACTTGTGAGAGGTTGCTATTCAATGAAAAAGACTCCAGATCAAACGGTTCATTGAACTAAAATTTGGTATGGCTACAAGAAAGTACGCAGCTAACTCTTCCTTTGCTATCTTTTTTGGTATTGAGGATCAATAGGATGCTTCATTCTTGCATAATATACACAGATGGATCTTTAGGATACTTATGACTAACTTTCAGCATTTTATTTTGTCCCATTTTATCTGGTTGAGGGTAATTTGTTTTTTTAAGTGCCAGTTAGGGTTGTTTGTTGTTCCTCTATTACAAGTTTAAATCCAATGTTTTTTTGTTGGAGAATAATATACATAATGACACCGATGGAGTATTGTGTCTTGTTTTCATGCAAGAGTAGTCTTAAATCCTTGTTGATTTTTGTTTTGTTTGTCCCTAAAAGTATTTGTAACAGTCTGACTAAATTGACTATAATATAATGATTATTACTGACCGATTTTAAAAATCAATTTACACTTTAATATTCACAGGATTGGTTGGTTGCCTTTTATGGAATGTTATAGCTGTTTCAACAGCTTGGATCAAAGGCGAAAGTGAGTACAAATATTGCATGCCACCACAAATTCAGTTATTAATTTCTTGTTGCATTTTGTAATTGATGATAACATGTCATTTCTGAAGCTCTAGCGCCTTTACCTGTCTTACTGGTACTGTTTAAGGTTGATTATTACTTTCTCTAGGTGTGGTAATCTGGTTGCTTGCTATCATCTACTTCATATCTGCAGTCCCCGGAGCTTATGTTTTGTGGTACCGTCCACTTTATAATGCCATGAGGTATAATCATCGATCTTTTTTATAAAACTTTGGAATTGGAACTAAGTTGTATGTTAGCTTCCTTTATATTGTTATTTTCTTTAGTAGTTGTATTCTGGTTTAATTTCAGGACTGATAGCGCATTGAAATTTGGATGGTTTTTCTTCTTTTATTGTGTATGTTTCTTTTCTTGCAAGAGAACTTTATGATGTTTCTTTGACATAAGACACTTTAAATTTGTTTTCTCTATCTCATTTTTCTGCAGTTCCACATCGGCTTTGTCGTATTTTCCTCTGTTGCCCCACCTATTGTCTTCCATGGGAATTCTTTAACGTAAGTTTTTCATAAGCATTTAAGATTGGGTCAACATAACCTTTTCTTGATATTTTATATTGCTTCTGGCAGAAGATCGGCTATTGTGAGTTGAAATTGATACTGTTACTCTAGAAAGATAATTGCTCTTCTAAGTTGAATTATTTAACTGTTAAAAAGCTAAATGGTCTTTCTTAAAGAAAAAAGAAATTCCAATCTCGATGACTGCACTTTCATATTCCAAAATATTTTCGAGGCATCTTTGAGACAAGTTTTGAATTTATGTCCGTGCTATTTCTGATTATATTTCTCTACTGGTAATTGACTACTTGTTTCGTTATCTGTTTCAGAGGTATCTTGCCGGCGATAGATCTTGTAAGTCAGCAAGTCCTGGTTGGGGTAAGCAGTCATTGCTCTTTTAATTCATGCAACATTAATCCCTTGT
This sequence comes from Ottelia alismoides, assembly GCA_037367405.1. Lineage (NCBI taxonomy): Eukaryota > Viridiplantae > Streptophyta > Magnoliopsida > Alismatales > Hydrocharitaceae > Ottelia > Ottelia alismoides. Next base: position 120,954 of record JAZKJV010000061.1, read on the forward strand.
ATACTTGTTATAATTGTTGTATGTTAGAAAAAGGGTACCAACCTCATTGCTGCTAGATGAAAAGATAACTGATGTTCAAAAAGAGGGATGGGCTTAACTGGCATTAGGGATGAAAACTGATTGAATACGGATTGGATATACCTGTTTCCATATCGATATCTGCTTCATCTCTATCGAATACGAGTACGGATATGGATATGATTCGAATATGTATTAAGGAAACCATATCCTTAAAAATATGGATACAAATCTGAATCGGATATTTATCGAATCCAAATACGGATCGAATGAAGAGTACAATCCAAATATGGATCCAATAGACATGGAATCCGAATACGGATCGAGTAAAGACCACATACAAATACGGATTGAATTTTATCAAAGTTCATTGTTAGAGATTACAAATGGTGTGTATTTAATATTCCACTATGACCCCATCGAGGGTATTTATGTACTTCTATCTTTTTGAGCTCTCTAGGGTTTAGTCCTATATAAGGACCTTTGGACCTCTTGAATAATCATCTCATAAAATTTCCTTCACATTGTATCAGAGCAGCGGTCCTAGACCGGTGTTCTGGCCTAATCCTCCCCCACCCACCCATTCTCCCACCCCTACCCCATCACGTGACGCCTCTAGCTCTAGAGAGTGCCGCCTCGGCCTCCCCAGCGGCTCTGGCGCTACCGAGCGCCGCCCCAGCACCTTGGCCTCCTTACGACCCCTCCCTCGGTCCCCGCATCGCCCCATCGCGCCCGAAGGGGCCTTCGCACTTGCGTGCTGCCCACCTCGGGCCTAGCGGCGCCTCGTGCCAACGCCTCAGAACCTCCCAACGCTCCCTCCTGGCATCGCCACGGGCCCCTAAGCGCCACCGCAAGCACCTCAGACTCTCCCAACATCCCCTCCCTGGCGTCGCCTTAGGCATCTCCCTGTGGTCCCCTGTATCGCTGCCTTCCTAGGAGCGACATCGTGGGTCCCTGCACAACAATGTGGGTCCTTGCAGCACCGTGGGTCCATGCGACAGGCCCCCAACCCTGACTGTGCCATCCGGTCTCTCATGACGCGTTGGAGTGTTGTCTCCACGACCTTGTGTTGCCATCCCGTTGTCCTACAACCGACCAAACGTGCAACCTACCCATTATTTGGTGAAGTATTGCTATGTATTGCTTATTGCTGCATGCTTAGGCACTTGATGCTCGATTAAGAACAAGATACATTCTTTAGGTCACTTCTTGACCTAAGACGCCACCATGATGACCACCGAGCCCAAGTACATGTACCCTACTTTTTCTTTGATGGTACAAGGCACTTCTATCAAACTGAAGGGTTCTGAAATTTATGTTCTATGGGCTCGGTCCTTCAAAGTATTTATCGATGGCCAACGCAAAAGCTATGTCCTTACAAAGGATCCATGTGAACCCCTCCCAGGATCCGGGTATCCGTTAATCACACACTCGCATTATTATTCACATGAAATCGCATGAAGTTGCAGAAAAGTAGGGAAAATTTTTCGCACAATTATGACATTCATTTCCATCACATAACCACAAAGTAAAAGAGACAATGGCACCAAATTTTTTTCATTAATATTCATATCATTTACAGCATGTACCAGGATCTTCCATTTTACAATATATATCCCAAAGTGTGATACAAAAGAGATAGCATATCTGAACAAAAATTGAGACAAAGTAATTCATACCGTCTAGTGTATACTCTGTCTCCAGGAAGCATGTATAGCTACTGAGCTGCTACTAAACTGCAGGCTGTTTGCCTGCCAAACACGTTAGGAAAGAAGAGGCGTCAGCAATCGCTGGTACCTCCCAAAAACTTATAAAAATAACTAGACATTTAATATGTGCAAAAGCAAGCAAGTAGAAAGGTGGTACAAGTAAAATCTAAATCTACTTGCGTAATTAAAAAGGGGTTTCAAGTTGTTTGTAATGCATTTCTAATGATTTCCCCAGAACCCAACATTTTCCCACATATGACACATTTATATTGTAGTTGAATATTCATGAGTATAAGAGTGTAAACATATATAACATTTTCTAGCAATCTCAACTTTTGATCATAACCTCTCCAAATCTTAACTTCAATTGATTCAGATATAACTCTAGATGATGTAGATATAGATATGGATGATCTAGATGTAGAATCGCCAAGTCTGTTGGCGAAGTAAACTCAAGCGGTGAAGAAGCCTACAAATAGCTCTTCCGTCTCGCCCTCTAATTGGAAGCGCGGTCCAATAGAGGGATAGGTCTACTCCCAAACTACGCCACTGAGACGGGTGAGAGAGACTCCCTAGAAAAGTCACTCTAGAAACCTGCCTGACTAGTACAGGCGAACGAGCTCGTACGAAAAACTGAAAAACAAGGATGCCCCGCCTGGGTATCCTAAAAGACAGGGTCAGCGGAACTGGTCTAAAGTCAGGATCCCAACGAGGCGTAAAAACACTGCGAACTCGCGTAAAAACTGTGTAAAAGACTGGGATCCTAGACCCACGCACTTGGCGGCCGCTGCCCTAACTGGGCTTCCTATTCTCCCGTCCAGTTGAGGGTCACCGCGCCCTCGCATGGTCAGGTGTGAGGGTCACCATGACCAGCACTATTCACTTTAGTCGTTGATTTACCATTTTCTTCCCTTTTAAACTTTTCTCAGTCTCTTCCATAGATGAGTTAGTGATTTAGGTATTTGTCACAACTTTCCTCTGGTGATATACCTAGTAATATTGGTATATCGAAACTATTCCATAAGGTCATGAAGTTATCAAATTTAACAATAGTCAGTTACTTTCTCACTTTCTTAAGTCATTATTTAAGAAAATGATTATAATTGGTCAAGAGCTGGAAGTTGTCACTTCAATTCTGTATCTTTAGATATAATTACATTTATACATAGGTATTATTCTTCTTTGTCCGAAATCTCATTAATTGTAGTTTTATATTATCGAAACAAGTAAATCTTTATAATCAGATTATTTACCCCATAACCTATGAATTTAGGGAAGGAATTACTCATGTACAATTAATTTCATGTAACAACATTTCTTACAACTATGATCTCTTTCTTAATTGAAATAAGGAAATGACTAATTCTAGAACTATATATATATATATTTCTAATATTTTGAACAAGGGTACAATGTTCAATAAGCAATTTATTAATATAATTTATGTTTTATACGTACACTGGTTGATTTGATCATATGCTATGTTAATGATTATCCGGGTACTATGATACAGTATATTTATGGGTGCTATGGTACATGTGTACTAAAATATTGATTCGATACATGCAAAAACACCTATACATATAAATTAATCGATAATTTCATAGCCACAACTTAAACACAATGCAGTAGGATTAGGTGCCCTAAATTTGTATATCCATTACCCCTAAATCTTTCTACAACTAAGACTAGGATTCTGTAATCAATATTAATTTTATAAGGATAAATGTTCTCAACTAAATCAATTACCTTCACAAACAGAAGCTAAAAAAATACTGGTTATGTTTAATTTTTTTCAACAGACTTGTGTAAGGATATGATCCAACGATTTATATAAGAATTCATAGACAATCTCATATAGTCAGATGTATAGGCAGATTCTCCGAGGTATATGTAAGGATTCATTTTTTTTTCTAACATTTAATTATGAGAACAGTACTCAGGGTAGAGAATTTAATTTCCTTGATTGCAATCATTCACTTTTTTTTTGAGCAGACCCATATAAATTACAATCAGATATAAATTTTCATTATATTTTTAGACATTCATTGAATCCAAGCAGTAGAGATTTCAATCAGATCTGGATTCCTGAAACTTTTGAAGTTTATTTTATACATCCCAATCCCAAACCCTAGAAATTAGAGAATCAAATGTGTAGATACACATGCATGGCAGTAAGGAGATTGGGAGGGAGTGTACCTCTTGATCTCTAAACTAGAGATCAAATTGCATGCATTGGGAAGATGGAGGGGTTGTAGCAGAATCTGAATTGAAGCTCCAACACTCCAATATCTTACAGCAGCTCAATAGGAGAGGGTCTTCTAGCTGCTGAAATTGGAAACTCCTTCTTGGAACAAATGGTAGGGCTTGGTGGAAAGGGCAACAACTTTGTTGTTCCAAGAACAAAGGAGCATCTCCAACCGAGACTCTTGATTCTTGAAGAGGAATTGGGTTTTTAGAAGAAGAAAAAAGAACGAGAGAAGAGCCCCTTCGGCTGTGAAAATAGAGAGGATTATAAGGATTAGGAGATATATATATATATATATATATATAAGGAAGGTAGATGGGTTTAATTTATGCCAAGTGGAGGAAGCATTTAAACCAGGTGGAAGGAAATAGAAAGGATAGTGGAGCTGCTGGAATTTCCAGCAGCAGTCTGCTGCTTCTGTATTTAAATATTTTATTCTGTTATTATTTTATTTTATTTATTATTTATTTAAGATACGAAAGTCGTCCTTATTCGCACCTCGAGTGTCTATTTTCGACTCGCAATATCTCGTTTTGATCGTCTCTAAATGACGATCGAAATGAGTATAATATTGATATACTTTCGGTCGAGTTTTGAATATCCGAAATTTTCGGATACAGATTTTGTTAAGGTTAAATTTTACGATTTAAAAATATCAAACGACCTCCGATTGACGAACGGTCGATTCCGTTGGTCTTGTATCGTCAAATCGGATCTCATGATGGTCTCGGTTCGTTTCGCGGTTTCCGAATTTGCGTTGCGGCTTTTTCGCGGCACACATTCCGATGCGATAGATTTTCGGTCGATTTCGCCCAAACAACTTTTGATTCACGACCAGTTGATCGATTTAGGTTGTTTATACCGACCAACAACTTTATTGGGTTTGCCGGACCCAAATCGTGTCGGGTTCGGGTTTGGTGGATTCCCGGATGTTACAATTATAAAAACCTCAAAGGGAGTCTCGTCCTCGAGACTCGAGTTAAGGTTATTAGGTGTCTTGTTTGAATCTTATATGACCATAAAAACCTCAAAGGGTTTTGAACCTATAAAAACCTCAAAGAGAAAACAAGCAATATTTGAACAAATATTTTATTACAAAAGCTTGCTTCGGTTATTACCTCAGAAAAGCTGCGGGTATCGTGCCCGCATGTCGGCTTCGGTCTCCCACGTCGCCTCTTTGACGTCGTGTCGGTGCCACAAAACCTTGACCAATGAAATCTCTTTGCTGCGAAGCTTCTTCACAGCATGGTCAAGTATCTGAACTGGCTCCTCCCCATAAGTCAGATTCGGCTCTACATCGAGATTCTCGTAACTGATGACGTGTCGAGGATCGTGCACGTATTTCCTCAGGTTGGATATATGGAAGACATCGTGAATAACAGAAAGATGTGGAGAAAGGGCTACTCGATATGCCACTTTCCTCACTCTCGCAAGAATCTCGAACGGTCCAACATATCGTGGTGCGAGCTTGCCACGAACACCAAATCTCTGTACTCCCTTCATGGGAGATACACGGAGAAATACCCAATCTCCAACCTATAATTTATAGGACTGTCATTAGTATGAGATTTAGTTGAACACACATATATATATAATAATTGAGTGGATGAGTAGAAAATAACTAGATTACCTGAAACTCTAAGTCTCTCCTCCGACGGTCTGCATAACTCTTCTGGCAGCTCTGTGCCGTCAGAAGCCTCCGTCTCACAAGATCAACAACTCTCGCAGTCTCCTCCAAGAGATCTACGGAATATAAAGCATGATCACCTACCTCACGCCAACTGAGAGGTGTGAGGCATCTTCGCCCGTATAGGGCTTCGAATGGTGCCATGCCAATACTGGAGTGATAACTGTTGTTGTACGTGAATTCCACCAAAGGCAAATGGTCCTTCCAGGACCCTTTCCACTCCAAAGTGCATGCGCGAAGTAGATCCTCAAGCGTCTGAATGGTGCGCTCACTGTGCCCGTCTGTCTGCGGATGATAAGCAGAACTCATCTTCAGCTCTGTATGTAGTGCTGACATGAACTGATGCCAATAATGAGATGTAAATCTCGAATCCCTATCAGACACCACCTCTCGTGGTATACCATGTAGCATGATAATGTTCTGCACATAGAGCTTGGCCAATCTGGATGTAGTGTAAGTCGTGTTGACAGGTATGAAATGTGCTGACTTGGTCAACCTATCAACAACGACCCAAATGGAATCATGGACTCCTGGCGTCTTTGGCAGACCTGTGACAAAATCCATAGAAATGCTCTCCCATTTCCACTCAGGAATGGGGAGAGACTGCAGTAATCCTGGTGATCTCCTGTGCTCGGCCTTGACCATCTGACAGGTCATGTATCTGCTAACATGTAGCGCCACATCGCGCTTCATCCCATCCCACCAGAAATGTCGACGTAGATCACGGTACATCTTCGTACTGCCTGGATGGATAGATAACCGTGAACTGTGTGCCTCATCAAGAATGTCTCTGCGAAGCTGCTCGTCATTGGGTACAACGACCCGACCTGCCTTCCATAAAATAGACTCTGCTACGACAAAATCATCAACTTCGTCCTTGACAGCGCGCATGCATCTATCATGAATCCAAGGATCGGTCTTCTGGCCCTCTACAATATGATCCCAAAGACTGCTGTATCGTAGAGGCACAGCGGTAAAAATGGATGCGCTCTCCTGAGGATGCCAATCGGTCAAAGCAGCAAGCGTATCCCATGTATATAGCCAGTTCGCTGTACCATCAGCATGCGCTCTCCTGCTAAGTGCATCAGCCACCACATTTCCCTTACCGGGATGGTAAGAGATCGTGCAATCATAATCCTTTAGCAGCTCGAGCCATCTGCGCTGTCTCATGTTCAGCTCCTTCTGATCAAAGATGTACTTTAGGCTTTTGTGATCCGTAAAAATCTCGAAGTTCACCCCATACAGATAGTGGCGCCAGATCTTCAAGGCGAAGACAACTGCCGCCAACTCCAAGTCATGTGTGGGGTAGTTCCGCTCGTGCGGTCTCAACTGCCGTGATGCGTAAGCAATCACATGTCCTCTCTGCATCAACACTGCTCCTAGACCTTTTCCAGATGCATCTGTATAGACTGCATAGTCCTGAGTGTGAACCCCTCAGGATCCGGGTACCCGTTAATCACATACTCGCACTATTATTCACATGAGATCGCATGAAGCTACAGAAAAACAGGTAAATTTTTTCGCGCGGCTAATTATCCACATGACATTCACATCCACAACATAACCACAAAGTAAAAGAGATACAATTGGCACCAAAATTCCTTTTCATTAATATTCATATCCATTTACAACTTGCACAAGCATCTTCCATATTACAACATATATCCCAAGTGATACAAAAGAGATAGCATTTACATCACCAACTAGACAAAAACTGAGACAAAGTACTTCATACCGTCTAGTGTAAACTCTGTCTCCAGGAAGCATGTATAGCTACTGAGCGGCTACTGAACTGCAGGCTGTTTGCCTGCCAAACATGTTAGGAAAGAAGAGGCGTCAGCCATTGCTGGTACCTCCCAAAAACTTATAAAAAAATTAGACATTTAATATGTGCAAAAGCAAGCAAGTAGAAAGGTGGTACAAGTAAAATCTACATCTACTTGCGTAAGTAAAAAGGGGTTTCAGGTTGTTTGTAATGCATTTCTAATGATTTCCCCAGAACCCAACATTTTCCCACATGTGACATATTTAATTTTGTAGTTGAATATTCATGAGTATAAGAGTATAAACATATATATTATTTTCTAGCAATCTTAACTCATAACCTCTCCAAATCTTAACTTCAATTGATTCAGATATAACTCCAGATGATGTAGATATAGATATGGATGATTTAGATGTAGAATCACCAAGTCTGTTGGCGAAGTAAACTCAAGCGGTGAAGAAGCCTACAAATGGCTCTTCCATCTCGCCCTCTAGTTGGAAGCGCGGTCCAATAGAGGGATAGGTCTACTCCCAAACTACGCCACTGAGACGGGTGAGAGAGACTCCCTAGAAAAGTCGCTCTAGAAAACTGCCCGACTAGTACGGGCGGATGAGCTCGTACGTAAAAACTGAAAACCAAGGATCCCCCGCCTGGGTATCCTAAAAGACAGGGTCAACGGAACTGGTCTAAAGTCTGGATCCCAACCAGGCGTAAAAACACCGCGAGCTCGCGTAAAAACCGTGTAAAAGATTGGGATCCTAGACCCGTGCATTAAGAGGCCGTTGCCCTAACTGGGCTTCCTTTCCTCCGCCCAGTTGAGGGTCACCGCGCCCTTGCACAGTCAGGTATAAGGTTCACCGTGACTGGCACTCTAAGTTATAAGTCATTCCCGATCATCATCAATTGCTTGTCAACTGATCTCTCTCTCTCAATACTTTCCGCGGTTACTTTTATAAATCTAGATCTCTTGATCAACGATCTTATTGATATTGATCCATAGATAACATGTTATACATAAAGGAGTAATTTATGAAAATTATCGGTCCTTAACATCCTAGGTCATCATTTCTACAATTATGAGATTAGGTGTTATCCAGTTCTATACATTCTTACTATTTTTTTTGTGAACTTAATAATCCTAGTCTCAAGGCCAAGCATCATGTAGGGCAACTCAATTTGAAATATCTTTGAAGTAGTATTATCATGACTATAGAGTGTACATCAATCTAATAATCATATAAATTTTCAGACTAGTATGAAATTTTGAAAGTTACAGGAGAAGCTTTTTAACTTAATATGATGGACATATGCAATTGATATAAATGCAATTATATATAAGATTAAGCCAATTAAGTGGAGTCGGACTAAAACTTAAGTAGCTCTAAAGGGGATATCAGAACGTTAATTTCTAACCAAACATGCCTTGAAGACTTCTTTATTGTACATGGTTTTACATAAGATAAAATAATTTATATATGAAGTATCCAACAGATAAACGTAATTAAGAAACTAAGACCATAGAATTTTATAGGTTGGCGAATATATTACTGAGAAAATGTCTTACAAGTACGCTCTTGACAGTATTACCACCCGGCTCATACTTTTATGAAGAACAGTAAACTTTCGAATACTATCTTCTCGTTTGAAACTTCATGATGTACAACTTATTGAAGGTTTAATATTGATTTGATACTTATTTATTGGCAATTATCAACCATGTTATTTAAATAGCACTCATACTGGCACATATTTTTAAGAAATAGGAAGTTTAAATATTTAATGCTATATTACATCTCGTTACCAAACTTGATATTTCAAGTACTACCCAGTTATCCCTTTTTTTTTGACATCTGAAATACAGCTTCCTATATCCAATTTCATCCTGTTATTGCCTTAAGTTGTTAACATATTAACTTTTAGGCACAAAGAATGCTAAGGCTGAGAATTCAATTTAATATTTTCAAAATGACTTCTAATATTCATGACTTCTACAATCATGTTATTGCCTCGAATTATTAATATATTAACTTTCTGAAATACAGTGATTTCTGAAACTTATATTATCCAGAACTTAAAGCAACGGAATACTGAGTTGTATATATCTATAAAAATAAATCAAAGTTCCAATTAATGATAACATAGTCAAAGAAATCTATGAACTCCTTTATGAAAACTGACCCAAGATAATCCTAATCAAGTAAGATCAATGCATGGTGGTCCAGAAAGAATCGTCAAAAGTCACAAAAAAATAGGTTTACACAATGAGATATATCCACTGAGTTCCTATAGATAAATCAACATTTATTTAATGCATCATATACAATCATTCCATACAATTGAGCAGATTATAAAGATCATTATAAAATCACAGAGATGTTGATACCCATGTAAATGCTACGCATAATGAGACATACTGTTTGGTAGATACATGTATGGCAGCAAAAGTAGGGACAAAGGAGTGTACCTTTGATTAGATCTTCAAATTCTAAAGATCTAACATGCATGCAGTGGCTTTTTGGTCACTGGACAGCAGCTCCAGCAGCTTTGCACAAAAAAATGAGAGAAAAAGTTGGGAATTTGGAAGAAAAAGGGAGAAGAATGATTGGGGATGAATGTACCTTGAATTGGGTCTTAAATTTTGAAGAAAAATGAATAGCATGCAAAGGCTTGGAGTTTGGAATGTACCTTTTTTTTCTCCTAAATTAGGATCAAGTTTGCATGCATGCAGTACTTGGAGGAGTCACCATCGAACTGCTTGAAACAGTTCCTGGTTGAAGGACAACTCTGGTCGGCTGTTAATATTGAATGCAGCAAGCAGCTGCACTTGAACCCCAAGAGCAGCAGCAACAATAATTGCTCCAATTAGGAGGGAGCAACATGGATATGCAGGGCACCTTCGGTGGTGCTTCTTGACGAGGGAATTGGGAAAGTGGAAATAAGAATGGGTTTAATGGTGTAATATAAATAAGAGGGAAAGAGTTTTATTGTCTTGACAAGTGTGAAGAAAGAGGAAGCCAAGTGGAATAAGAAAGAAGTCAAGACAAGTGTTAATTTTTTATTATTATTAATTTTTTCCAACGGCTGGAACCAATACAACTTGTACTGTATATTAGTAAAAAATATTATTATTATCATTATTATCAATTTCTTTTGTTTGGAATACAAAAGTTGACCGTATCTGCGCCTCGAGCGTCGAATTTTGACGCGCAATACCCCGTTTCGATCGTCTCTAAACAACGATCAATATGAGTATAATATTCATATACTTTCGATCGGGTTTTGAATACCCGAATTTCCGAGATACAGTTTCGGTTTGGGGTTAAATTTTGCAAACTAAAAATATCAAACGACCTCCGATTGACGAACGGTCAATTCCGTTGGTTTTGTATCGTCGAATCGGATCTAATGACGGTCTCGGTTCGTTTCGTGGTTTCCGAATTTGCGTCATGGCTTTTTCACGTCACGCATTACGAAGCGATCGATTTTTGGTCGATTTCGCCCGAACGACTTTTGATTCATAATAAATTGACCGTTTTAGGTTGTTTGGCATTGACCAACAACGTTTTTGGGTTCATTGGATCCAAAATCGGAGGAGTTCGGGTTTGTTAGAATTTGGATGTTCATATTATAAAAACCTCAAAGGGAGTCTCGTCCTCGAGACTCGAGTTAAGGATATTCGGTGTCTTGTTTAAATTTCATATGTTCATAAAAACCTCAAAGGGTTTTGAACCCATAAAAACCTCAACCTCAAAGGGAGTCTCGTCCTCGAGACTCGAGTTAAGGATATTCGGTGTCTTGTTTAAATTTCATATGTTCATAAAAACCTCAAAGGGTTTTGAACCCATAAAAACCTCAAAGAGAAAACAAGCCATATATTTATAATATATCTAATTACAAAAGCTTGTTTTGATGATTATATCAGAAAAGTTGCGGGTATCGTGCCCGTATGTCGGCTTCGGTCTCCCACGTCGCTTCTTCGACGCCGTGACGATGCCACAAAATCTTGACCAATGGAATCTCTTTGCTGCGAAGCTTCTTCATAGCACGATCAAGTATCTGGATTGGCTTCTCTTCATAAGTCAGATCTGCACGTCTAGATTCTCATAACTGATGATGTGCCGATGGTCGTGCACATACTTCCTCAGGTTGGATACGTGGAAGACATCATGGATAGCTGAAAGATGTGGAGGAAGGGCTACTCGATATGCCACTTTCCCCACTCTCGCAAGAATCTCGAACGGTCCGACGTATCGCGGCGCCAACTTGCCACGAACACCGAATCTCTGCACTCCTTTCATGGGAGATACACGAAGAAATACCCAATCTCCCACCTGAAATTTACAGGGATGTCATTATTATGAGATTAAATTAATTTTGTAATAACGGGAAGAGAAGAAGATTGGATACCTGAAACTCCAAATCTCTTCTCCGACGGTCTGCATAACTCTTCTGGCGACTCTGTGCCGTCAGAAGCCTCCGTCTCACAAGATCAACAGCTCTCGCAGTCTCCTCCAAGAGATCTACGGAGTAGAGAGCATGGTCGCCTACCTCCCGCCAACTGAGAGGTGTGAGGCATCTCCGCCTGTATAGGGCTTCGAATGGTGCCATGCCAATGCTGGAGTGATAGCTGTTGTTGCACGTGAATTCCACCAAAGGCAAATGGTCCTTCCATGACCCTTTCCACTCCAAAGTGCATGCGCGAAGTAGATCCTCAAGCGTCTGAATGGTGCGCTCACTCTGCCCATCTGCGCTGTCTCATGTTCAGCTCCTTCTGATCAAAGATGTACTTTAGACTTTTGTGGTCTGTGAAAATCTCGAAGTTCACCCCATAAAGATAGTGGCGCCAGATCTTCAAGGCGAAGACAACTGCCGCCAACTCCAAGTCATGTGTGGGGTAGTTCTGCTCGTGCGGTCTCAACTGCCGTGATGCGTAAGCAATCACCTGCCCTCTCTGCATCAACACTGCTCCTAGACCTTCTCCAGATGCATCTGTGTAAACTGCATAGTCCTGAGTGCCTGAAGGAAGAGCTAGAATGGGCGCTGTAGTCAATCTTTCCTTCAGTGTCTGAAAGGCCTGCTCACATGAATCGTCCCAAATGAGTGGAACTCCTTTATGCGTCAGTCGTGTTAGAGGGCGAACAATGCGTGAAAAACCGCTGACGAAGCGTCTGTAATAACCTGCTAGCCCAAGAAAGCTCCGAATCTGCGTGACAGTCTTGGGCTGTTCCCAAGACATAACTGCATTTATCTTTGCAGGATCAACCACGATACCTGCTCCAGAAATGACGTGCCCCAAAAATGAGACCTGGGATAACCAGAACTCACACTTACTTAACTTGGCATATAGCTTGTGCTCTCGCAATGTATCCAAGACAGTTCGTAGATCATTCCCATGATCCCATTCATTCCGTGAATAGATGAGCACATCATCGATGAACACCACTACAAACTTGTCCAAGTATGGACGGAAGATACGGTTCATCATATCCATGAAAGCCGCAGGTGCATTGGTGAGCTCAAACGGCATCACCACAAACTCGTAATGTCCATAGCGAGTCCTGAAGGCTGTCTTCGGAATGTTCGACTCGCGAATCCTCAGCTGATGGTAGCCTGAGCGAAGATCGATCGTCGAGAAAACCGAAGATCCCTGGAGCTGGTCAAACAAATCATCGATGCATGGCAAAGGATAACGGTTCTTCACCGTTCTCTTGTTCAGCTGCCGGTAATCGATGCATAGTCTCATGGATCCATCCTTCTTCTTGACAAATAGAATCGGAGCACCCCAAGGTGAAGTGCTCGGCCTCACGAATCCCAAGTCAAGCAACTCCTGCAACTGCACCTTCAGCTCCCTCAACTCGGCTGGTGCCATGCGATAAGGTGCCATAGAGATCGGCTGTGTTTCTGGCAGCAGTGTGATTTCGAACTCGATCTCTCTCTCAGGAGGAAGCCCTGGTAGCTCATCAGGAAATACGTCTGGATATTCAGATACTACTCGGATATCCTGTATCATCGGCTCCTGATCAGACACCTCCCGAACAAAAGCAAGATATGAATCGCAACCCTGGTCAACAAGTCGCTGGGCTCGCAATACTGAAATGTACTCCATGGTGGAGTCATGTGTAGTACCCTCAAAAGTGAACTCGGGTAGATCTGGAATCCTGAAGACAACCGTCTTCCTAAAGCAATCAACAAGTGCATGATGAGCGGATAACCAATCCATGCCTAAAATCAAGTCGAACTCATCAAGCTGTAGGAGTAGACAGTCTGCGATCATCTCATGACCGCCAATCAGTATGGGCAAGTGCCTGACTATCAAAGATATGACAAATAACTGGCCACCTGGCCCTCGGATGTGATATGGAGACGATAGCATCTCTGAAACTCTATCTAAAGAAACAAGCAACCTCGAAGCAAGGAAAGAGTGTGTCGCGCCGGAATCGAATAAAACATGGAAAGGTCGGCCCAAGACTGAGACCATACCTTTCACTACTGTAGCCGCTGAACGTGCCTGCTCCTCAGTAACGGCATGTAACTGTCCCTGCCTGGCTGATGCTGCACTAGAACCTGCCACACTCTGCGTCTGTCTTTGCTGCGGTCGCCTGAAGTTGGAGTTCCTGCTACGGAAACTCCCTGAGCGCTGTGCCTGAGGCTGCGACTGTGAAGGTTGTGGCTGAGGCTCACCAGAAGCCTGTGGGCACTGTGCTCGGTAATGTCCCCACTCATGACATCGATAGCATCTGACTGGCCTGGTAGGTGGAGTAGCTGTGCCTGTGCTCCGAGCTGGTCCGGCTGGTGGTCGGTCTATTCGCTGCGACCCAGATGGTCGAGCGGACTCTGTGCCACGTCCGACAAGTGCTCCTCCTAGAGTAGTCGATGGAGAAGAGCGAACACTGCCTGTGAAGGACGAACCTGTGGGTCGGAATCGTCTGTCTGACCTCTGCTGCTAAAACGGTCGACGTATCGGTCCAAAATATCGCCGCGGTCTAGGTGCTGCTCCAGACGAGCTCCCGAAACGTCTCCCCCTGATGTCCTCGAACTTCTCCGCAGCATCGGTAGCCTCGGAGATAGAAGTGATGTGTAGTCCTGCCAGCTTCTCCTGTACCTCCTCTCGCATGCCACCAATGAACTTTTCCAGATTCTCCTCTGGAAATGTGCCAGCTGCTCGTGTATGTCGCGACAACTCTGTATATCTGATAAAATAATCCCTGGCTGTCATCTGTCCCTGACGAAGCTCTGCAAACAGTCGGCGCTGGGACTCCTTCTACTTCGCAGAAAAGAAGTGGCCTCGGAACTTTGTCTCGAAATCATCCCATGTAGGCTCTCGGCCTAACTCAGACACTACCGCATCCCACCATCTCTCAGCAAAATCTGTCAATGAATACTCAATGAAGGATAGTCACGTGTCTCGTGGTGCGCGAATCATCCTGAGCACCTTCATCACTCTCTTCAGCCACTGCTCAACATCATCTGGTGGACCTGTGCCCTCGAACAAGGATATGTTGGCCCGCTGATAAGAAGTGAAGACCGACTGGTGCCTGTGAATGGCTGAATACTCGTGTGCATCCTCGCCAGCAAAGTCAACAGGGTCCTGCTCCCTGTCTAAGTCTGCATCCTCCTCAGCTCCATGCTCTGGAATGTCCTCTAGTGGATCGTCAGGATGCGGCTGCTCCACCTCAACGGACTGGTGCTGGTCCTGTCGTATTCCATCCTGGGATGGATGGTACGTGAAATCTGACAGGTCCTCAAATCTCATCTCTATGTCCGTCTGCCTGTCAGCAATCTCAGTCTGCTGGGCCAATATCTGCTCCTGCTGGCCTCTCATAGCAGCCTGTTGCTGCTGAAGATCGATAAGTGCGCTCAGTATGCATGCCAGCTGATCAGAAGTATCCTGACCTGGTCGAGATGCCATGGCTCTGCATGAGAACCATAATTAGTCATAAGGATGCCCTAGACAGATATTTATCATAAATGCTTTTCTCTTCTTGGGATATAATATGAAAATTAATGAAATTGGTGACATCTGTGGTTATTGAATATGAATGTCATATTCCCTTCTTGGACTCACGACATGCCGAAAGACTGTCGCTATCCGAGAATTTAATGCGATCGGAATTGTAATACCGCGAATGTGCGTATCGGGGTACCACGGCTCTGATACCAAACTGTGAACCCCTCAGGATCCGGGTACCCGTTAATCACACACTCGCACTATTATTCACATGAGATCGCATGAAGTTACAGAAAAACAGGTAAAATTTTTCGCGCGGCTAATTATCCACATGACATTCACATCCACAACATAACCATAAAGTAAAAGAGATACAATTGGCATCAAATTCTTTTTCATTAATATTCATATCCATTTACAACTTGCACAAGCATCTTCCATATTACAACATATATCCCAAGTGATACAAAAGAGATAGCATTTACATCACCAACTAGATAAAAACTGAGACAAAGTACTTCATACCGTCTAGTGTAAACTCTGTCTCCAGGAAGCATGTATAGCTACTGAGCGGCTACTGAACTACAGGCTGTTTGCCTGCCAAACATGTTAGGAAAGAAGAGGCGTCAGCCATTGCTGGTACCTCCCAAAAACTTATAAAAAAACTAGACATTTAATATGTGCAAAAGCAAGCAAGTAGAAAGGTGGTACAAGTAAAATCTACATCTACTTGTGTAAGTAAAAAGGGGTTTCAGGTTGTTTGTAATGCATTTCTAATGATTTCCCCAGAACCCAACATTTTCCCACATGTGACATATTTAATTTTGTAGTTGAATATTTATGAGTATAAGAGTATAAACATATATATTATTTTCTAGCAATCTTAACTCATAACCTCTCCAAATCTTAACTTCAATTGATTCAGATATAACTCCAGATGATGTAGATATAGATATGGATGATCTAGATGTAGAATCGCCAAGTCTGTTGGCGAAGTAAACTCAAGCGGTGAAGAAGCCTACAAATGGCTCTTCCGTCTCGCCCTCTAGTTGGAAGCGCGGTCCAATAGAGGGATAGGTCTACTCCAAACTACGCCACTGAGACGGGTGAGAGAGACTCCCTAGAAAAGTCGCTCTAGAAAACTGCCCGACTAGTACGGGCGGACGAGCTCGTACGTAAAATCTGAAAACCAAGGATCCCCCGCCTGGGTATCCTAAAAGACAGGGTCAGCGGAACTGGTCTAAAGTCTGGATCCCAACGAGGCGTAAAAAACTGCGAGCTCGCGTAAAAACTGTGTAAAAGACTGGGATCCTAGACCCGCGCATTAAGCGGCCGCTGCCCTAACTGGGCTTCCTTTCCTCCGCCCAGTTGAGGGTCACCGCGCCCTTGCACAGTCAGGTATAAGGTTCACCGTGACTGACACTCTAAGTTATAAGTCATTCCCGATCATCATCAATTGCTTGTCAACTGATCTCTCTCTCTCAATTCTTTCCGTGGTTACTTTTATAAATCTAGATCTCTTGATCAACGATCTTATTGATATTGATCCATAGATAACATGTTATACATAAAGGAATAATTTATGAAAATTATCGGTCCTTAACATCCTAGGTCATCATTTCTACAATTATGAGATTAGGTGTTATCCAGTTCTATACATTCTTACTATTTTTTTTTTGTGAACTTAATAATCCTAGTCTCAAGGCCAAGCATCATGTAGGGCAACTCAATTTGAAATATCTTTGAAGTAGTATTATCATGACTATAGAGTGTACATCAATCTAATAATCATATAAATTTTCAGACTAGTATGAAATTTTGAAAGTTACAGGAGAAGCTTTTTAACTTAATATGATGGACATATGCAATTGATATAAATGCAATTATATATAAGATTAAGCCAATTAAGTGGAGTCGGACTAAAACTTAAGTAGCTCTAAAGGGGATATCAGAACGTTAATTTCTAACCAAACATGCCTTGGAGACTTCTTTGTTGTACATGGTTTTACATACAACAACAACAAAGCCTTTTCCCACAATTAAGTAGGGTCGGCTACATGGATTCTTCGCCTCCATTCAGATCTATCTTGGGTCAATCTCGGACTTATATCCAGCAAACTAAGATCCCTTCGTATAGTCTCTTTCTAACACTTCTTGGGCCGTCCTCGCCCTCTCTTAGCTGGCTCAACATCCCAACACTCGCATCTCCTAACCGGTGCATCAGTTGACCTTCTTTGCAAATGACGAAACCATCTTAAGCGGTTTTCTCGCATCTTATCCTCGATCGGAGCTACACCAACTTTCTTTCTGATTGCATCATTCCGAATCCGATCTTTACGTGTATGTCCACACATCCATTTTAGCATTTTCATTTCTGCTAAGCCATTCTCTGCACATGTCTATGGTTCACAGGCCAACATTCAGAACCATAAAGCATAGCAGGTCTCACGGCTGCTTTGTAAAAATTTCCTTTAATTTTAAAGGCATTTTCTTATCACAGAGAACAGCGGAGGCTCCTCTCCACTTTAGCCAGCCTGCATTTATTCTATTAGTAACATCTCCATCAATTTCTCCATCATGTTGCAAAATAGATCCCAGATTTCTAAAAGAATCTCTCTTCTGGATGTTATCGTCACCAATCTTCACCTCGATTCCTTCACCATTGCTTCCATCAAAGGTGCATTCCATATATTCCGTCTTAGCCCTACTTATACGAAAACCTTTAGTCTCCAATGCATGTCTCCAAACCTCAAGCTTCTCATTTACTCCATCTATAGTCTCGTCAATCAACACAATATCATCAGCAAATAACATACACCAAGGTAACTCATCCTGAATGTGACTTGTCAACTCATCCATAATCAAAGTAAGAAGAAATGGACTCAAAGCTGAACCTTGATGTAAACCAATGTTGATATCAAAATAGTCAGTCTTCCCCGTCGGGGTCCTTACACAAGATAAAGCCCTATCATACATATCCTTTATGAGATTAATGTATAGGACAGGTACTTGTCTCTTCTCCAAAACTCTCCACAGTATCTCTCGTGGGACGGAATCATAAGCCTTCTCCAAATCAATAAAGATCATACGGAGATTCTTCCTTTTAGCTTTATAAATCTCCATTGTTCTCCTCAGCAAATGGATGGCTTCAATTGTTCTCCTCAGCAAATGGATGGCTTCAATGGTTTTACATAAGATAAAATAATTTATATATGAAGTATCCAATAGATAAACGTAATTAAGAAACTAAGACCATAGAATTTTATAGGTTGGCGAATATATTACTGAGAAAATGTCTTACAAGTACGCTCTTGACAGTATTACCACCCGGCTCATACTTTTATGAAGAACAGTAAACTTTCGAATACTATCTTCTCGTTTGAAACTTCATGATGTACAACTTATTGAAGGTTTAATATTGATTTGATACTTATTTATTGGCAATCATCAACCATGTTATTTAAATAGCACTCATACTGGCACATATTTTTAAGAAATAGGAAGTTTAAATATTTAATGCTATATTACATCTCGTTACCAAACTTGATATTTCAAGTACTACCCAGTTATCCCTTTTTTTTTGACATCTGAAATACAGCTTCCTATATCCAATTTCATCCTGTTATTGCCTTAAGTTGTTAACATATTAACTTTTAGGCACAAAGAATGCTAAGGCTGAGAATTCAATTTAATATTTTCAAAATGACTTCTAATATTCATGACTTCTACAATCATGTTATTGCCTCGAATTATTAATATATTAACTTTCTGAAATACAGTGATTGATTTCTGAAACTTATATTATCCAGAACTTAAAGCAACGGAATACTGAGTTGCATATATCTATAAAAATAAATCAAAGTTCCAATTAATGATAACATAGTCAAAGAAATCCATGAACTCCTTTATGAAAACTGACCCAAGATAATCCTAATCAAGTAAGATCAATGCATGGTGGTCCAGAAAGAATCGTCAAAAGTCACAAAAAAATAGGTTTACACAATGAGATATATCCACTGAGTTCCTATAGATAAATCAACATTTATTTAATGCATCATATACAATCATTCCATACAATTGAGCAGATTATAAAGATCATTATAAAATCACAGAGATGTTGATACCCATGTAAATGCTACGCATAAAGAGACATACTGTTTGGTAGATACATGTATGGCAGCAAAAGTAGGGACAAAGGAGTGTACCTTTGATTAGATCTTCAAATTCTAAAGATCTAACATGCATGCAGTGGCTTTTTGGTCACTGGACAGCAGCTCCAGCAGCTGAAATAGTTGCTGGACAGCAACTATTTGCACAAAAAAATGAGAGAAAAAGTTGGGAATTTGGAAGAAAAAGGGAGAAGAATGATTGGGGATGAATGTACCTTGAATTGGGTCTTAAATTTTGAAGAAAAATGAATAGCATGCAAAGGCTTGGAGTTTGGAATGTACCTTTTTTTTCTCCTAAATTAGGATCAAGTTTGCATGCATGCAGTACTTGGAGGAGTCACCATCGAACTGCTTGAAACAGTTCCTGGTTGAAGGACAACTCTGGTCGGCTGTTAATATTGAATGCAGCAAGCAGCTGCACTTGAACCCCAAGAGCAGCAGCAACAATAATTGCTCCAATTAGGAGGGAGCAACATGGATATGCAGGGCACCTTCGGTGGTGCTTCTTGACGAGGGAATTGGGAAAGTGGAAATAAGAATGGGTTTAATGGTGTAATATAAATAAGAGGGAAAGAGTTTTATTGTCTTGACAAGTGTGAAGAAAGAGGAAGCCAAGTGGAATAAGAAAGAAGTCAAGACAAGTGTTAATTTTTTATTATTATTAATTTTTTCCAACGGCTGGAACCAATACAGCTTGTACTGTGTATTAGTAAAAAATATTATTATTATCATTATTATCAATTTCTTTTGTTTGGAATACAAAAGTTGACCGTATCTGCGCCTCGAGCGTCGAATTTTGACGCGCAATACCCCGTTTCGATCGTCTCTAAACAACGATCAATATGAGTATAATATTCATATACTTTCGATCGGGTTTTGAATACCCGAATTTCCGAGATACAGTTTCGGTTTGGGGTTAAATTTTGCAAACTAAAAATATCAAACGACGTCCGATTGACGAACGGTCAATTTCGTTGGTTTTGTATCGTCGAATCGGATCTAATGACGGTCTCGGTTCGTTTCGCGGTTTCCGAATTTGCGTCGTGGCTTTTTCACGGCACGCATTACGAAGCGACCGATTTTTGGTCGATTTCGCCCGGACGACTTTTGATTCATAATAAATTGACCGTTTTAGGTTGTTTGGCATTGACCAACAACATTTTTGGGTTCATTGGATCCAAAATCGGACGAGTTCGGGTTTGTTAGAATATGGATGTTCATATTATAAAAACCTCAAAGGGAGTCTCCTCCTCGAGACTCGAGTTAAGGCTATTCGGTGTCTTATTTAAATTTCATATGTTCATAAAAACCTCAAAGGGTTTTGAACCCATAAAAACCTCAAAGAGAAAACAAGCCATATATTTATAATATATCTAATTACAAAAGCTTGTTTTGATGATTACATCAGAAAAGATGCGGGTATCGTGCCCGTATGTCGGCTTCGGTCTCCCACGTCGCTTTTTCGACGCCGTGACGATGCCACAAAATCTTGACCAATGGAATCTCTTTGCTGCAATGCTTCTTCACAGCACGATCAAGTATCTGGATTGGCTTCTCTTCATAAGTCAGATCTGGTTCCACGTCTAGATTCTCATAACTGATGATATACCGAGGGTCGTGCACATACTTCCTCAGGTTGGATACGTGGATGACATCATGGATAGCTAAAAGATGTGGAGGAAGGGCTACTCGATATGCCACTTTCCCCACTCTCGCAAGAATCTCGAACGGTCCGACGTATCGCGGCGCCAACTTGCCATGAACACCGAATCTCTGCACTCCTTTCATGGGAGATACACGAAGAAATACCCAATCTCCCACCTGAAATTTACAGGGATGTCATTATTATGAGATTAAATTAATTTTGTAATAACGGGAAGAGAAGAAGATTGGATACCTGAAACTCCAAATCTCTTCTCCGACGGTCTGCATAACTCTTCTGGCGACTCTGTGCCGTCAGAAGCCTCCGTCTCACAAGATCAACAGCTCTCGCAGTCTCCTCCAAGAGATCTACGGAGTAGAGAGCATGGTCGCCTACCTCCCGCCAACTGAGAGGTGTGAGGCATCTCCGCCCGTA
The DNA here is from genome assembly GCA_037367405.1 of Ottelia alismoides. Lineage (NCBI taxonomy): Eukaryota > Viridiplantae > Streptophyta > Magnoliopsida > Alismatales > Hydrocharitaceae > Ottelia > Ottelia alismoides. Next base: position 142,575 of record JAZKJV010000061.1, read on the forward strand.
TAGGGCTTCGAATGGTGCCATGCCAATGCTGGAGTGATAGCTGTTGTTGCACGTGAATTCCACCAAAGGCAAATGGTCCTTCCATGACCCTTTCCACTCCAAAGTGCATGCGCGAAGTAGATCCTCAAGCGTCTGAATGGTGCGCTCACTCTGCCCATCTGCTCTGTCTCATGTTCAGCTCCTTCTGATCAAAGATGTACTTCAGATTTTTGTGGTCTGTGAAAATCTCGAAGTTCACCCCATAAAGATAGTGGCGCCAGATCTTCAAGGCGAAGACAACTGCCGCCAACTCCAAGTCATGTGTGGGGTAGTTCCGCTCTTGCCTACCGTTCTCTTGTTCAGCTGCCTGTAGTCAATACATAACCTTATGGATCCATCATTCTTCTTGACAAATAGAACCGGAGCACCCCAAGGTGAAGTTCTCGGCCTCACGAATCCCAAATCAAGTAACTCCTGCAACTGTACTTTCAGCTCCCTCAACTCGGCTGGTGCCATGCGATATGGTGTCATAGAGATTTGGTTGTGTATCTGGCAACAATGTGATCTCGAACTCGATCTCTCTCTCAGGAGGTAATCCTGGTAGTTCATCAGGAAATATATCAGGGTATTCTGATACTACTCGGATGTCCTGTGTCATCGGCTCCTGATCAGATACCTGCCGAACAAATGTAAGATATGAATCACAGCCCTGATCGACAAGTCGTTGGGCTCGCAACACTGAAATGTACTCCATGGTGGAGTCACGTACAGTACCTTCAAAAGTAAACTCGTGTGGATCTGGAATCCTGAAGACAACTGTCTTCCTAAAGCAATCAACAAGTGCATGATGAGCGGATAACCAATCCATGCCCAAAATCAATTCGAACTCAAGTTGGAGTTCTTGCCACGGAAACTCCCTGAGCGCTGTGCCTGAGGCTCACTAGATGCCTATGGCACTGTGATTCGGTAATGTCCCCACTCGTGACATCAGTAACATCGGACTGGTCGAGTAGATAGAGTAGTCGCGTCTGTGCTCCGAGCTGGTCCTGCAGGTGGTCTATCTGCTCGCTGCGATCCAGATGATCGAGCGGAATCTGTGCCACGCCCAGCTAGTGCTTCTTCTAAAATAGTCAATGGAGATGAGCGAGCATTACCCGAAAGTGCTTTTTCTCTTCTTGGAATATACTATGAAAATTAATGAAATTGGTGACATCTGTGGTGATTGAATCTGAATGTCATATTTCCCTTCTCGGACTCACGACAAGTCGGAAGACTGTCGCTATCCGAGAACTTAATGCGATCGGAATTGAAATATTGCGAAAGTGCGTATCGGGGTACCACTGCTCTGATACCAAATTTGTGAACCCCTCCCAGGATCCGGGTACCCGTTAATCACACACTCGCATTATTATTCACATGAAATCGCATGAAGTTACAGAAAAGCAGGGAAAATTTTTCGCACAATTATGACATTCATTTCCATCACATAACCACAAAGTAAAAGAGACAATGGCACCAAAATTTCTTTTCATTAATATTCATATCATTTACAGCATGTACAAGGATCTTCCATTTTACAATATATATCCCAAAGTGTGATACAAAAGAGATAGCATATCTGAACAAAAATTGAGACAAAGTAATTCATACCGTCTAGTGTATACTCTGTCTCCAGGAAGCATGTATAGCTACTGAGCTGCTACTAAACTGCAGGCTGTTTGCCTGCCAAACACGTTAGGAAAGAAGAGACGTCAGCAATCGCTGGTACCTCCCAAAAACTTATAAAAATAACTAGACATTTAATATGTGCAAAAGCAAGCAAGTAGAAAGGTGGTACAAGTAAAATCTACATCTACTTGCGTAAGTAAAAAGGGGTTTCAAGTTGTTCGTAATGCATTTCTAATGATTTCCCCAGAACCCAACATTTTCCCACATATGACACATTTATATTGTAGTTGAATATTCATGAGTATAAGAGTGTAAACATATATAACATTTTCTAGCAATCTCAACTTTTGATCATAACCTCTCCAAATCTTAACTTCAATTGATTCAGATATAACTCCAGATGATGTAGATATAGATATGGATGATCTAGATGTAGAATCGCCAAGTCTGTTGGCGAAGTAAACTCAAGCGGTGAAGAAGCCTACAAATGGCTCTTCCGTCTCGCCCTCTAATTGGAAGCGCGGTCCAATAGAGGGATAGGTCTACTCCCAAACTACGCCACTGAGACGGGTGAGAGAGACTCCCTAGAAAAGTCACTCTAGAAATCTGCCTGACTAGTACAGGCGAACGAGCTCGTACGAAAAACTGAAAAACAAGGATCCCCCGCTTGGGTATCCTAAAAGACAGGGTCAGCGGAACTGGTCTAAAGTCAGGATCCCAACGAGGCGTAAAAACACTGCGAGCTCGCGTAAAAACCGTGTAAAAGACTGAGATCCTAGACCCGCGCACTTGGCGGCCGCTGCCCTAACTGGGCTTCCTATTCTCCCGCCCAGTTGAGGGTCACCGCGCCCTCGCATGGTCAGGTGTGAGGGTCACCATGACCAGCACTATTCACTTTAGTCGTTGATTTACCATTTTCTTCCCTTTTAAACTTTTCTCAGTCTCTTCCATAGATGAGTTAGTGATTTAGGTATTTGTCACAACTTTCCTCTGGTGATATACCTAGTAATATTGGTATATCGAAACTATTCCATAAGGTCATGAAGTTATCAAATTTAACAATAGTCAGTTACTTTCTCACTTTCTTAAGTCATTATTTAAGAAAATGATTATAATTGGTCAAGAGCTGGAAGTTGTCACTTCAATTCTGTATCTTTAGATATAATTACATTTATACGTAAGTATTATTCTTCTTTGTCCGAAATCTCATTAATTGTAGTTTTATATTATCGAAACAAGTAAATCTTTATAATCAGATTATTTACCCCATAACCTATGAATTTAGGGAAGGAATTACTCATGTACAATTAATTTCACGTAACAACATTTCTTACAACTATGATCTCTTTCTTAATTGAAATAAGGAAATGACTAATTCTAAAACTATATATATATCTTTCTAATATTTTGAATCAATAAGCAATTTATGAATATAATTTATGTTTATACGTACACTGGTTGATTTGATCATGTGCTATGTTAATGATTATCCGGGTACTATGATACAGTATATTTATGGGTGCTATGGTACATGTGTATTAAAATATTGATTCGACACATGCAAAAACACCTATAGATATAAATTAATCGATAATTTCATAGCCACAACTTAAACACAATGCAATAGGATTAGGTGCCCTAAATTTGTATATCCATTACCCCTAAATCTTTCTACAACTAAGACTAGGATTCTGTAATTAATATTAATTTTATAAGGATAAATGTTCTCAACTAAATCAATTACCTTCACAAACAGAAGCTAAAAAAATACTGGTTATGTTTAATTTTTTTCAACAGACTTGTGTAAGGATATGATCCAACGATTTATATAAGAATTCATAGACAATCTCATATAGTCAGATGTATAGGCAGATTCTCCGAGGTATATGTAAGGATTCATTTTTTTTCTAACATTTAATTATGAGAACAGTACTCAGGGTAGAGAATTTAATTTCCTTGATTGAAATCATTCACTTTTTTTTTTGAACTTTTTTTTTGAGCAGACCCATATAAATTACAATCAGATATAAATTTTCATTTTATTTTTAGACATTCATTGAATCCAAGCAGTAGAGATTTCAATCAGATCTGGATTCCTGAAACTTTTGAAGTTTATTTTATACATCCCAATCCCAAACCCTAGAAATTAGAGAATCAAATGTGTAGATACACATGCATGGCAGCAAGGAGATTGGGAGGGAGTGTACCTCTTGATCTCTAAAATAGAGATCAAATTGCATGCATTGGGAAGATGAAGGGGTTGTAGCAGAATCTGAATTGAAGCTCCAGCACTCCAATATCTTACAGCAGCTCAATAGGAGAGGGTCTTCTAGCTGCTGAAATTGGAAACTCCTTCTTGGAACAAATGGTAGGGCTTGGTGGAAAGGGCAACAACTTTGTTGTTCCAAGAACAAAAGAGCATCTCCAACCGAGACTCTCGATTCTTGAAGAGGAATTGGGTTTTTAGAAGAAGAAAAAAGAACGAGAGAAGAGCCCCTTCGGCTGTGAAAATAGAGAGGATTGGAAGGATTAGGAGATATATATAAGGAAGGTAGATGGGTTTAATTTATGCCAAGTGGAGGAAGCATTTAAACCAGGTGGAAGGAAATAGAAAGGACAGTGGAGCTGCTGGAATTTCCAGCAGCAGTCTGCTGCTTCTGTATTTAAATATTTTATTATTTATTTAAGATACGAAAGTCGTCCTTATTCGCACCTCGAGTGTCTATTTTCGACTCGCAATATCTCGTTTTGATCGTCTCTAAATGATGATCGAAATGAGTATAATATTAATATACTTTCGGTCGAGTTTTGAATATCCGAAATTTTCGGATACAGATTTTGTTAAGGTTAAATTTTACGATTTAAAAATATCAAACGACCTCCGATTGACGAACGGTCGATTCCGTTGGTCTTGTATCGTCGAATCGGATCTCGTGATGGTCTCGGTTCGTTTCGCGGTTTCCGAATTTGCGTCGCGGCTTTTTCGCGGCACGCATTCCGATGCGATAGATTTTCGGTCGATTTCGCCCGAACAACTTTTGATTCACGACCAGTTGATCGATTTAGGTTGTTTAATACCGACCAACAAATTTATTGGGTTTGCCGGACCCAAATCGGGTCGGGTTTGGCGGATTCCCGAATGTTACAATCCACCTGCAGAAACTGACAAAGACTACGACATATAGTTTGTTGACAATTGTCAAGTTATCACCTGGATGACAAACAATGTTGATCCAAATATTGCTGCTAATCTTCTTTACAAAGGCATTGTTAAGGCGATGTGGGAAAATCTTGAGCGCACATGCTCTCAGAAGACGACAAAGTCTCGTCTTTCTGACATATACACGAGGATATGACCAACCACTCAGGGAGATTCGAGTCTTATTGAATACTTCAAGCTTTTTACGAGCCTATTTGAGGAACTCCTTATCTTTTAGCCTGCATGTTGTGATAAACAGGTAGGCGAATGCGCTGAGTGGCAAGTTTATCGATTTCTTTTAGGATTGAATCCAAAATACAAGATGGTAAAAGATCAATTTCTAATGGCGGGCACTCTACCGAGCCTTGAGACAATCTTTGGACGATTACAGGAGATTGAGGCTCCAATTCAGCAATCTATCATCTACATTGCTACAGAGACGACGACCCATTATACCTCCTCGGGATATAGAGGACGTCAAGGAAATTTTGGACGTAGACGTGATCGTGAATCTAGATGCGGTCATGAATCTGGATTTGGGCTTGGCCGTGGTCATTGTCGTGATTCCTCTGCTGTTTGGTATCCAGCTTGTGTGCACTGTGGACGCTGGAATCATCCTTCTGACAGGTGCTGGGCAACTTTTGGCATGCAACCTAATGCCAATAATGCCTATGATGAAGCATCTTCCGATGATTGATGATGCATCTGCTCAGCAAACTGGAGGGATACAAACCCCATTTACTGCTTCTGAATATACTCGTCTGCGGCAACTGCTACAAAACTCTGCTTCCTCTGCTGGCAATAATATCGCGTCCGCCTCTTCTGCTAGTCTAGCTACTACCTCAGGTACAGTAGCAAACTCAGTCTCTACCTCTAAACATGCATGGATTATTGACTCTGGAGTCTCTACCATCTGACGGGAGAGGGAAGCTTGCTCACGTCTTCACAACCGTCCTCATCGATGAAGATCGTTCGTGTTGCTAATTAGGATCATTCCCCGATTACTGCTATTGGTACTGCTGATTTCTCTCCCAAGCAACGGTTGACAAATGTTCATTGTGCTCCTTCTTTTCCTCTCAGTCTCTTATCTGTACATAAACTATGTCGCTATTATGCAAATTAGTTATTCTCCATTTCAGATCAGGGAACGATATTTGCAATAACATTTATTGCATAATGGCTCGCCGTGGGCTCGCATGTCCAATAATGTGGTGGCAGTGGGGCTGGGTGGGGTGTTGGGGCGGCGGAGAGGGGTTGCATGAGGCATGACAGAGTTGGTAGGGGAATTGGGGTGGCGGGATGGCCGGCATATAAAATCGGGGGAAGAGTTGAAGCCTCGTAATCTTCCTGGACAACAAGCGGAATGCTGTTGACGGTTGTTTTTTTTCTTGTTTTTCTTCCTCGGAAATCAGGACAATGGCTTCGACAACGAGAGACTTCGATCCAACATCGCTCAGAGTCCGAAAATCAACAACCAAATCACGTAGATTCGATTGAAATTCGAGCAATACAGACATTAACTCCTTGTTGTAGGCTTCATTGGCTCGCCGTTTACGTTTCAGCGAACGATAGTCTTTCATTTCATGCCGCACGAACATCTGTACGGATCGTAAGATCGTGATGACGATCTGTGAGCCATACTTTGATACCAAATAATACAAATAGGATTTACAATGGTGGAAAATTATATATTTTTTTGGTGGAAAATATTTGATGGAGAAGAAATCAGAAGGGAGAGGAGAGGAATCTCGTCGAATGCGAGGGATTTGGGAAACGGAATCGCTGAGATCACGTGGAGGGAGAAGAGTAAGGGAGAGAGATGAGATAAATCTCAAAAATAATTTCAACTTGAACTGCCTTTAAACAAAGGACTACCGTCCACTTTATATAGGAGGAGTGAGACTATAAAAGTAGAAACAAATCAAAATTCAAATCCTAGCTTATCCTAACTCGGATTCTAAATATCTCTAACTGACCCATGTTTGATTAAATCAAGATCTCAAGCGATCTCTTTATTTAAAATAAAATTGTATGTACTCAATAAAATATAAAATTATTTTGACTCCAATTAATGTACGACAATTAAACCCTAATTAATAAAATTCAACAAAAAAATCCTATTTGATCCCCAATTGACCGACCCGCGGTGCATCGACTCTCTGCCGCTTTGAAAAACTCATCGCCTGATAAGTGACTTTGTCTTCGGTTGCGGTATTGGAGAAACCTTGTTGAATTCGTTGAATAATTTGCTCCAATTCGTATTTTTCTTTTACAATTTCGAATTATGTTTGTAATTCTTTTGGTTTATTCTTTACTCTTACCTTTTTGTAGAAGGTTTTTGAGTGGGGGGATTGAGCACAATACTTCTAGTAGATATTTTGCTTATTTTTGGAGAATAAATAACCACTCAACCAAGGGTTCTCTTCCCCTTCAGCTAGGGTTTCATCTCCCCCATATGCTCGACGGTGTCGGGAGTCTGGGATTGGGTGACACATCCTTCGATAATGCTTCTTTCTCGCGTGATGGCTGCGAATCTCTTCAAGGATCGAGAGGCGGTGGCGATCCCGCGGGTGCGGTTGGAGATGTCGGTAAAATGGGAGCTGGAGGTGCGGGAGATGCTGGCGGGACTGTTGCGGAGTTGGGGTGAATGGGAGTTGTGGTGACGTTGAGGTAAGGTAGGGGTTGCGACGGCATTGGGTAGGGAGGTGGAGAGGGAGGGTGGAGGTGAAGGGGGTGGGAAGAGGAGATGACAACAGTGCGAGGCCGAGGTGGAGGGGGCATCGTTGGATAGAGAGGGGAAGGGTGGAGGCGGATGGGGAGACAGGAGGCAGCGACGGGCCTGTGTTGGGTATTGGGGAACTGCCAGGGGCTGCGGCTGGGGAAACATGCAGCGACGATGGGGTTGTATGGGGTGTCACGGTGTCAAAGAGGGGCCGTGGGAGAGGCGGTGGGGCAGTTTGGAGGGCGGAAGGGGACTGCAACGGGGTTGGAGGGGTCACCTGAGGTGCGGGGGAGTCGTCGAGGAGCTGCTGGGGGCTTGGAGATGTTACTTGAGTCGATTTCGTCGATGGTGGCTGATCTGAAGCGGTCTGAACAACATGCTGGAAGTCGTTGACGATATTTTTTTCTTGTTTTTCTTCCTCGAAAATCAGGCTAACGGCTTCGACGCGGGAGACTTCGATCCTGCAGCGCTCAGGGTCTGAAAATCAGTAACTAAATTAAGTAGTTTCGATTGAAATTCAAGCAATACAGACATTAACTCCTTGTTGTAGGCTTCGTTGGCTCGCCGTTTATGTTTCGACGAACGGTAGTCTTTCATTGCACGCCTGCGCGAACATCTGTACGGATCGTCAGATCGTGAGGACGATCTGTGAGCCATGCTCTGATACCAATTGATGCAAATATGAATTAGCAACGAAAAAAGTATTTTTTTGACAGTGGAAAATTGTTTGGTGGAAGAAATCGGAGGGGAAGGAGACAAAACTCGCAGGTTGTGAGGGAATTGGGGAAGAAACACGGAGATTGCGTAGAGGGAGAAGGGAAAGGGAGAGAGATGAGATAAATCTCAATTTGATTTCAACTTGAACTGTCTTTAAACAAGGGACTACCATCCCCTCTATATAGCACGAGTGAGATTACAAAAATAGAAAGGAAATCAGAATTCAAATCCTAGCTTATCCTAATTTGGACTCTAAATATCTCTAACCGACTAAGTGCTAAATATAATTGACTAAATAATTTGATTTGGGATGTTTAAAATAAAATTGCAACATGCTCAATAAAATGTAAAATTAGTCGACTTTATCTAAGGAACGGAAATTAAACCCTAATTGTTAAATTTCAACGAACGGAAATCTTTAATTGAGCTCCAATTAGCCATCCCGCGCTGAATCAGTATCATTATATTACTAATAATGACTAAGTATCAACTACTATTCTCTCAAAAAAAGTATTAATATAGTAACATATAAAATATATGTATGCATGATTTTATTGATCAGCTTTAGAGTTGCTTATCTCCATTGCCAAAAGGGGGTGAAGCTCCTGTTCAAAACAAAGGTCTCGTTGCCTAGTCAACGAGCCTAAGGGGAGGTCAAAGGGGAGTAAAGTATGCCCCTAGTAGGGATGTAACGACAACACCTCCAACCGGAAACAAAATATATAAATCGTAATTTATTTTTTATACTAGGAGTATCTACAAAAACATAATACTGAACAAATCGTCTAAAAGTTAAAAAGAATGATATTGAGAAATATCGACACAATATCATTGGTAACAATCAATATTGGCAGATATCGGAGAAAGTTTGAATTGAAAACTTCAAATGTTGATTGATACACTCGATATCTCACGAGATATCAGTCATTATCTGTAAATCGATATGCATTCTAATATTGGAATCCCCTCCCCATCGATATTGATACATCAACTATATATCACCGACATATTGCGATATTTAGTACTCATGGATTGGAGCGTGGAATAATGATCCATGGAGGAATTATATAGAGGTCAAGCTCCCTTCATTGGGTATGCATTAATCAGGGCTACAACACTATTTTGGTGTTTCCATAAATCAACAGAATATTATGGACTTTTTGCACACAATGTGAAATCACGCATTCTCTCGTGGGATCTAAGAAACGTGTGATGAACTATCATTGAACTAAACGATGTGAAATTACTAGTAAAAACAACAAATGAATTCCCTAAATGCTATCTATCTCACTATGGTTAAGGTTCTAGCCAACAGACTGTATGATGTTCTTGGTACTATTATCGATGCAGCACACATGGTTTTCATCCCTTGTCAGCACATGATGAATGGTGTTACGTTGGCTCCTGAGATTATGGCAAAGTGGCTGAGGAAGAAGACAAAGGGTTTCATGTGGAAGGTAGATTTTTCGAAGGTATATGATTATGTGGATGGAGGTTCATTTGAGTCCCCCTCAATCGAGGGTTTAAATGTCAATATCGATATCTATATCAGTCGAATGTCGATATGATATTTCAGCGATATGTCGTTGATATAACATCGAAATATTGCCCATATCAGCGCCGATTTGTAAAGGGTCGAAAAGGTGCCCATATTGCCATATCGTTATCAATATCTGTCCTTTGACAATACTGATATATTAGCGATATATCGTTGATATATTGCGATATTTGAAACCCTACCCTCCATTATAGGGGCTTCTCGAGTGAATGGAGTGCCTGGATGAAGAGATGTGTCATAATGTCTTCTTACGAGATCGTGGTGAATGGAAAGTAGGAGGATGGTTTTTTCCAACCGCAACGTAGAGTGAGGCATGGGTGTCCTTTGACCCCCTTGCTATTTGTTGTGGTAGCTAGCTATCTAACGAGGATGGTGTCTAAGGCAAGGTAGGTGGGAGGTTTAGAGGTCTTTTGTTCATGGGACATCTCCATTCCTATGCTCCAATATGTTGATGATACCATTTTATGTGTGGAAGGGGAAGCGACATTTGCAGAGAGGATGTGCATTGTTCTTGAGCTATTTGGGTTGGTCTCTACTTTAAAGATCAATTACGTAAAATCTGTTCTAGTTCCTTTTGGGATTAAATAGGAGGAGGTGACTTGTGAGGTAGCTTTACATACGTAGAAGGGGGGGGCTACCCATACTGTACCTTGGTCTATTGCTGATGGGTGGAAGGTTGCAGGATGTGGTCTGGGCCCCTGTTATTGAGAAAATGGAGAAGCCGTTGAGTTGGCGTACGACCTATCTTTCTAGAGGTAACCGTCTAGTCCTATTGAAGGCGATTGTCTCGGCTATCCCTACATTCTTTTTGTCTACACGTCTTCTGCTCTTCGAGGTGAAGCTGAAGTTGGAGGCATCAATGTGAAGGTTTTTTGATCCACATTTAGAGAGTTCGTTGGGGTTGTGACGCAGGCGGAAATCAATAAGGTATGCGAAGATATTATAATTGCGACGTGCTTCGCGTGGTTGAGGGAGGATCGAGGTTGAGAGGAGAAACCCTAGAATTTGGGGAAACGGGAGGATAATAGTGGAGGTACTCTCCAAGTCAAAACTCACAATTTAATTCATAACCTGCTTATAATAGACTACACCACCTTTATATAGAGAGGTTGGTCCAATTACAAAATTGGTAATGGAATAAAATTGCAATATAATGAAATACTAATTGGACTCTAAAATGACTCACTAACTAAATTAATCTATCATAAATATTGAGATTATAATCAAATCTCTATTTATTTAACGTAAATAAAATTAACCAACCAACTAATTTTAGACGGAAAATCCTAATTTTAAATAATCCCAAAATCGTGATGGATTCAATCCGATTCGACCTGTCAATTTTGGAATAATTATATCAATTCTCCATTGCTTGAAAAAATTAATCTCCTGGCGAATTTCTCGATCTTCGATCCATCGTTGGAGAATGTGATATGAAATCGTGGCTTCGATCTTCCCAATTGAGTCATTTTCCTTTCCTTTGAACATTACGTTTATAATTTTTTCCACGAGAGGGTGTGGCTGTTAAATTTCTACCCCTTCATCCCAAATAGACCTCATCCATTTGCTTTATTCAACTTTTCCCTTTTAATAAAGTAATTTTCAAGGAGGGCCTTTCTGGAAAAAGTTCCAAATCTATTTCGCATCCCTAAATTGATGATATTTGTTTTTCCATGGAGAGGAGCACCCAACCCGTACTAGGGTTTCGACTCCTCTACATCAATGGTGATGTCGATATTTACGATGGCGTGTCCTTCGCTCAACACGTTCCTCACGGTGGTGGCTATAGCTCGGACGACGATGATAGTGGCCCCGATGGTGATGATGTCTTTGACGGCGATGGCGATCTTGAGGTAGATGACCGTCGCTGCGTCAGCGTAGGGGGTCAGGTGGGCGACAAGTGGAGGGGAAGATCCATCGTCGAGGTCGGGTCTTCCTCCTTACGACACACCAAGACCTACACCGACTTAGGTGTTGGCTACCGTGTGCACAATGCACGGTGAGCGAGCAGGGGCGTAACCGGTGAGACAGGTGGGGCCTTCAAGTCCAAGACCAATGGTGGGGCTGGTGTTGGTGGGCTACTGGAAGTGGTTTGTGGAGGTGGCACATCGATTTCCGGTGGAAGTTGACGGCTGCCAAGCAGGGAATGATGGTGGTTGAGAACTCGGTTGGATGGGATAGGAGGGTAGCGACGGCACAGGCTGTGGACGCTGAGGCACTGGAGGGGTCTTTAGGCCACAACGTTGACCATGGATAAATCAACGGCCTCCTGGACAACAGCTTTGGATGAGAGTAGATCGATGACTTCGTGTTCTTCATCTGTAGGACCTTCATCGTAGATGGGTCATGTATCCTTGTTTTATTGTACTGTAGTTGTAATAATAATAATTTCTTCTGAATTGAAAATACCTTCATTCTCTTGATCAAGATCGGGTTGCACAAAAGATGTAACGATCTGATTTTGTTGTTGATGGCTGATTCTTCCTGGATTAATGTGCCCTTCCATTGATATACTTTCACGCTCGACAATACTCGTTGCTTGATCTTCTTCAAACGCGGCCGGAACCTTGTTCGAGACACATATCGAACATTAGGCGCTAGTACTCAAACTAATTGTCGAATCGTAAGAACGATTCCTTTTTCATGCTCTGATACCACTTGATAACAACTATAAAGCCTTTTTCCACTTTAAGTAGGGTCAGCTACATGGATTTTTTGCCTCCATTCGTATCTATCTTGAATCATTCTGGGGCTTATATCCAAAAAACTAAGATCCTTTCGTATGGTCTCATCCCAACACTTCTTGGGCCTTCCACGCCCTTTTTTAGCCGGCTCAACTTCCAAAACTCACATCTCCTCACCAATGCATCAGTTGACCTCTTTTGCAAATGGCCAAACCACCGTAAGCCATTTTCTCGCATCTTATCTTCAATCGGAGCTACACCCACTTTAATTCTGATGGCATCATTCCGAATCCGATCTATACGTCTGTGTCCACGCATCCACCTTGGCATTTTATTATCACAGAGAACAGTAGAGGCTCCTCTCTACTTTAGCCAACCTATATTTATTCTATTTGTAACATCTCAATCATTTTCTCCATCATGTTGCAAAATAGGTCTCTGTTGACGCATATAGAATACCTGTACCTCTTCGTTATTTTATTTTTCAGCTGTCTTCTTTATGTAATTTACCCATAGGCTACTCTCCTATATAAGAGAGCCTAGGGCTTATGGAATAAACAAGCGATTCATTTTTTCCCAACATGGTATCAGAGCGACGGTCCTAGACCGGAGTTCTCGAAACCCTAACCCTAACCCACCCCACCCGCCGGCCTCTCCCTCTCCTTCTCTCTCTCGATCGGCGCCGCCTCCACGCCGCCTCTCCTCCTTCGCGTGGCGCTGCTCGCGCGCCTTCTCCAGTGCGCCACGCGCTCCTGCGACGCATCTTCCTGAGCGCGTAGCACGCCTGCGTGCACGCTCTCCTGCGCACGACTGTGCACGTTGCGCATGACTGCGCATCTTCTTGCGCCTGCGCCACCTTCTCCTGCGCACGTTGCGCGCCCGCGCGTGAAGAACACATGCGCGCATCATACAGCGCTGGTGCGGGTGTACGCCTTGCAGCACCTGTGCGCACATAGCGCCTGTGCGCATAGCGATCCTGTGCACGGTCAACTGCGCGTAACCGTGCGCTCCTGCGTGTGATCATCTGTGCTCCAGCCTACTGCACGCGTGCATCTCCGCGTGCATCTTCGTCATTCTTGCGCATGTGAAGACCGTAGCACGCGCATATTCATGGGGATAGTTGCTTGAGGTCTACACATGCAACTAATCCCATCTATGGTATTGTAGACAAAACACATTGTTTGTCAATCGTTCCAATCTTCATTTTTCAATATGTCGGAGAGCAAGGCAGATATCCCATCTATTGGCGCATTCCGTGGTCCAACGCCTATTGTCAAAATGGACGGTACCAACTATGAACTGTGGGCAATGCAGTTCATGAGCATGATGAAGTCTACGGGTAAGAAGCACATTCTTACCGAACCAGAGCCTGCTGAGAAGACTGGAACCTATGCCTCCTGGGAGGCTGATGACGCATACGCCAAAGTCTGGCTATCTGGCACGTTGGCAATTGAGATTACCAATGATATCCTCCATCAACCCACAACGAAGGATATGTGGGACATTCTGGCGGCCACATATTCCCAGGCGAAGAACGAGACAAAGATTCTGCAATTCCAGCATGATATCTTCACCATCAAGCAGAATGGTCGCCCCCTACATTCTCTCTATACATCACTGAGAGGGATGTTTGAGAAGCTATATAGCTTCATGCCCTTGACAACCACGCCAGAGCAGCAGAAGACATACATGAACGCTACTATGGTGGGCGTGTTCCTAGCTGCACTTGATCCTGAATACGAGGCAGCACGATCACAGATTTTGGCCGACTCTACAATTCCGCCAATGGAGGAAGCCTTCCATAGACTGAGTCGGATTACAGTTCCCTCAACTGCTGCAAGTCAGAATTCTTCAGCCATGGCAGCAACCAGAGGTCGCGGTTTTCATCACCAGGGCCGTGGACGTGGACCCCGTGGGAGGGGTGGCTGCACTAGGCCAACATGCACCTACTGCCACCGTGTTGGACACAATGAAGATACATGCTATTCAAAGCACGGATTTCCTGCATCCGCACGAGCTGCTGAGCAGATAGAGCCCCCATCTGCTGCTACCTTGGATCAACGGTTCGATGATTTAGTTGCCCGTCTGAGGGGCATTATCCCACCATCTGGTCCAGCACCGACTACAGAGAGTCATTCTGATGCCGCTGCCTCTACCTATGCATCTACCAGTGCTTCAGGTAGTATACTTGCACTCTATAGTAGTAGATCTGATACATTGCCATGGATCATGGACTCGGGCGCGACACATCACCTAAGTGGCGACCAGAGCCTAATTACAGGATACACTCAGATCCCTCCAGGACGGACAGTAGTGATTGCCAATGGCACACATTCCCCCATCACTGGTCAGGGGGAGATTAGACTGACATCCTCTATGCAGCTCAAGAATGTGCTACATGCACCTGATTTTTCAATGAATTTGTTGTCAATTAGTCAGATTACGAAGGACCTCCATTGTTGGGCAATTTTTGATCCATCTTCTTTGATTTTTCAGGACATCCGTACGGGCAACGTGATTGGTCGTGGCTATGAGCAAGGAGGCCTTTACCGTCTGAATCAGACCCCATTTGCCGGAACCACATCCTCTCCTGCTGGACAAGTATCTCCTCTACTGTGGCATCTGCGTTTTGGTCATTTACCGCTTCAGAAGTTGCGTCGAGTTCTACCCTATGGTCTCTCTCACACACCTATCCAGTGTGAGGCATGTCAGTTGGGAAAGCATCACAGGTCGTCCTTTCCCAGTAGTCCAGGTCGGAGTAGTAACTCCAAGTTTGAGTTGTTTCATGTCGATGTCTGGGGTCCGAGTCGTGTTCCCGATCATCAGGGACACAGGTTCTATATTGTATTTGTGGATGATTTCTCTAGAGTGTCATGGGTGTTTCTGATGAAAAATAAATCTGAAGCAGGAAATATTATTATCCACTTTCTTAATGAAATTCAAAATGTTTTCTCCACATCTGTCAAGCTTGTGAGAAGTGATAATGCTTTAGAGTTGTGCACCAACATTCTGGCCAATTACTACTCCTCAAAAGGGATTATTCACCAAACATCTTGTGCTCATACATCTCAACAGAATGGGATTGCTGAAAGAAAACACCGTCACCTTCTTGATGTCACAAGATCACTCCTTATTCAGAGTCATGTTCCCTACTCCTACTGGGGTGATGCAGTTCTTACTGCATGTTACCTAATCAACCGTATGCCTTCGTCTGTCTTGAATGAACAGATTCCTTTTTCACTCATTTATCCTGACAAGGATTTGTTCACTCTTACTCCTCGAGTGTTTGGGTCAGTCGCATTCGTCCATCAGTTGTCGCCTGGTACTGACAAGCTCTCTCCTAGGGCTGTCAAGTGCGTCTTCGTTGGGTACTCCAGAACTCAAAAGGGGTACAAGTGTTTTGATCCTGTGCGTCGGCGGTATATGATCAGTGCAGATGTTACATTTTTTGAATCTGTTATGTATTTTTCAGCATCAGGAGACAAGCAGCTACCATCTATACCTCCTGATGCCATCTACATGACACCACCACCTCAGATACCGACACCAACGCCACCACCACCACCGCCACCACCACCACCGCCACCACCACCACCACTGCCACCGCTCGTCTCACCACTACCATTCCATTACACCCGCAGGCCTCCTCCAGCTCATGGTCCTGACCCGTCAACTAGCTCGCCTATGGTATGTAATGAAGATATTAATGTTGATGGATCTGACGACATTTCTCAGCAGGATGTATTGCAGGAGCCTGATGAGAATACAGATGATTTGGATGTTCCAATTGCTCTAAGGAAGTCAAAGAGAAGCTGTGCCAAATATCCATTATCAGCAGCCGTGTCTTTTGAGAGGCTATCTGGAGACTTCAGGACGTTTGCGTTGGCACTTTCAGCTACAGACATTCCACGGAATCATCATGATGCTTTGCAGGATGCTAGATGGCGGCTAGCAATGGAAGAAGAAATGGCGGCACTTCAATCCAGAGGAACTTGGAGCTTGGTTCCTATACCTCCAGATGTCAGCCCGGTGAGCTGCAAATGGGTGTTTACAGTGAAGCACAATGCAGATGGCTCCATTGACAGGTACAAGGCACGCCTTGTTGCACGTGGCTTCACACAGACATACGGGGTAGATTACCTTGACACATTCTCGCCTGTGGCGCGCCATTCCACTCTGCGGATCCTGTTATCAGTTGCAGTTGCTAGAGACTGGCCGCTTTATCAGCTGGACGTGAAGAATGCATTCCTGTATGGCGACTTGCAGGACGAAGTCTATATGCAACAGCCACCTGGTTTTGCTGTTGAGGGGGAGTGTTCCAAGGTATGCAGGTTACATAAGGCCATCTATGGCCTTAAGCAGAGCCCCAGAGCGTGGTTTCAGAAGCTTTCAGATCTTTTTGAGAAACAAGGATATAAACGCTCCAATGCTGATCATTCTTTGTTTGTACAGAAGACAGCTAGAGGTATCATTGTAATCATGGTTTATGTTGATGATATCTTGATTACAGGAGATGATGAGCAGGGCATTAAGCAGGCAAAAGAAAGGCTGGGGACCGAGTTTGTCACCAAGGACTTGGGAGTCCTTAGATATTTTCTGGGGCTGGAGTTTGCTAGAAATCCATATGGATTAGTAATGTCGCAGAGGAAATATGTTACAGATCTATTGAGTGAGACAGGTATGCTAGGGTGTCGACCTGCTACGACACCAATGGATCCCAGCATGAAGCTCTATGATGATGACACAGAAGAGGTGGACAAGAGAAGGTACAGAGAACTGATAGGCAAACTACTGTATGTCACGATCACTAGACCTGATATATCATTTGCAGTGAGTCGTGTGAGCCAGTTCATGGAGCAACCACGTCAGGCCCATATGGATGCAATACACATGATTCTGAGATATCTAAAATCATCTCCAGGTGCAGGCTTGCTATTTAAGAAAGGAAAGGAGATCTCTATCACGGCATGTGCTGATGCAGACTATGCAGGATGGCCCAAGGACAGGAAGTCCACATTAGGATTTGCAGTCTATGTTGGAGATGCCCTAGTCTCGTGGAGAAGCAAGAAACAGACAGTGGTAGCTAGATCCATTGCTGAATCCGAATACAGGGCTATGGCCCAGGCTAGCACATAAATGATGTGGGTGAAATCTTTATTTACAGATCTATGTCTTGATATACTGCTTCCTATGATGTTGGAATGTGACAATCAGGCCGCCTTGTTCATTGCAAACAACCCAGCCTTTCATGAGAGGACCAAGCACATTGAGATTGACTGTCACTACATACGTGACATGGTTCAGAAGGGGTTCATTGCTACATCTCACGTCACATCAGAGAATCAGACTGCTGATATTTTCACCAAGGCATTACTTCGAGGCCCATTCCAGAAGTGTGCGTCCAAGCTGAGCATGATTGATATCTATGCTCCATCTTGAGGGGGAGTGTTGACGCATATAGAATACCTGTACCTCTTCGTTATTTTATTTTTCAGTTGTCTTCTTTATGTAATTTACCCATAGGATACTCTCCTATATAAGAGAGCCTAGGGCTTATGGAATAAACAAGCGATTCATTTTTTCCCAACAGTCTCAAGTATCTAAAAGAATCTCTCTTCTGAATGTTATCATCATCAATCTTAACATCGATTCCTTCATCATTGCTTCCATCAAAAGTACACTCCATATATTCGGTCTTAGCCCTACTTATACGAAATCCTTTAGTCTCCAAAGCATGTCTCCATACCTTAAGCTTCTCATTTACTACATCTCTCCTCTCATTAATCAACATAATATCATCAACGAATAACATATACCATGGTATCTCATCCTGAATGTGACTTGTCAACTCGTACATAATCAAAGTAAAAAGGAATGGACTCAAAGTTGAACCTCGATGCAGACCAGTGTTGATGTCAAAATAGTCAGTTTTCCCAGACTGTATCCTTACACAAGATGAAGCTCTATTATGCATATCTTTATGAGGTTAATGTATAGGATAGGTACTTGTCTCTTCTCCAAAACTCTTTACAATATTTCCCATGGGACAAAATCATAAGCCTTCTAAATCAATAAAAATCATATGGAGGTTCTTCCTTTTAGGTCTGTAAATCTCCATTGTTCTCCTCAGCAAGTGGATGACTTCAATAGTTGAGTGACCTGACATGAATCCGAATTGATTTTCTTTTACTTTGGAAACTTGCCTCAACCTTCTTTCGATCACACGTTCCTAAATTTTCGTAGTGTGACTCATCAGCTTGATCCCTCTGCAATTTGAACAATTTTGAATGTCTCATTTGTTCTTATAAAGAGGCACCACGATGCTTCTCCTCCATTCTTCAGGTATTTTCTTGCTTCGCCAAATAGCATTGAGTAAATTCGTAAGCCAAGTCAAACCACGCTCACCTAAAACTTTTCAAACTTCTACATGAATGTCATTAGGTCCTACTCCTTTATCATATCTCTTAACTTTCAAAGCCTCCTTGATGCAGGCGGAAAATGGAGAAGGGATGATAAGAGATTGGAATCGCGACACGCTTCGCGTGGTTGAGAGAGGATCGAGGTCTAGAGGAGAAACCTTGGAACTTGGGGAAATGGGGGATACCGGTGGAGACACTCTCTAAGCCAAAACTCACAATTTAATTCATAACCCGCTCTGTTACAATAGATTTTGATCCCTTTTATATAGAGAGGGGGTCCAATTACAAAATTAATAATGGAATAAAATTGCAATCTAATGAAATCCTAATTGGACTCTAAATTGACTCACTAACTAAATTAATCTACCATAAATATTGAGATTACAATCAATCTTAATTTATTTAATATAAATAAAATTAACCAACCAACTAATTTCGGATGAAAAATCCTAATTTTAAATAATCCCCAAATTCGTTACGGATTCAATCTGACTTGACCTTGTCAATTTGAGAATAATTGCATCAGGTTACCTTTGGTAGGTTGGAAAACTCTGGTGCTTAGAGAGGATGATGGTGGGTTGGGGATCCAAAGTTCATAGATGATGAACAATACCCTTTTGGCGAAGTGGGTGACTAGAATTTGGGGACGAGGGTTTGATTTGCTTTGTAGGATGCTGCAGTTAATATGACGTTTCTTGGGATCCTTCTTCACATATTACCGCTATTCATGGGCCTTCCAACTTTTGGACGGGAATTTGCTCGGAGCTTCCCCATATGATCAACTCTTGTGACAGTTCTTGGTGTTAGTCACGGTTTTTGGTTCTAGACCGAAGATTGGACATTTCAGGGGGGTCGTTGCACGCTCGTTTCCCCTGTTTGTTCACTTTGGGCCTCTGTAAGGGATTGTTGGGAGGTCTGGAGCTTGCTCCCTCTGTTCATTCTGAGCTTTTCAACCAACGATTTATATAGTTCTTACGTCTCCTAAAGGTACTGCCAACATGTGAGATTTTCTGACTTTGCAGATCATTGATCTTGGGCTGATGGACATTTTACGGTTCAGAAGGCCTACGAGGCCTTCTATCTGACGACAGTATTTGATCTAGCGAGCGCTTTGTATTAGTTTACCGACATATGGAGTTGGAAGGTCCCTCTATAGGTGGGGATTTTTATTTGGTTTCTTAGAAGGGATCGCCTGTTGACTGCAGAGTGACAAGCCATGTTTTTCCTTGGAGCTGGTGGCACGCGCCAGTGGCATCTTGCTTTCGATGAGTATGTCGAGCACCATTTCTTTTTTTTTGCCCGATTGCAAGGGAGGTGTGTGCAGCATCACATGTTGGGCTGAATTCAACTGCTGATTGGGCTGGCTTTTGGGACTCAATGGATGAGTTGGGCAATGTGAACTGTTCTACCAAGGTTTGGGTGGCGGCTATTTTTTGATCCATGATAAAAATTCTAAAGACCTTTTGATCCTTATAACTATATTTTGATATATAATGTGGATTTTTAGAAGGTTTACAGGTAGGCGTCTCTCGATGCCGCACCCTCTTTTTCCTAAAAAAGACGAATTCCCAAAACAAAGAAGCTGTGGAATCAAACCTGATATATGCTGAACATCGCGCATAGATCAGAATTTCATTAGGGAGGAGTCCTAGATTCAAACTGTTTTTATACCATGTTCAAAAACTTAAATAAATAGAAGTGCAATGAATACGATATCAAATTTTGGATTTGCATTGATAAAATTGGTCAAAATGACCGTAAAACTTCCCAGGAGATGCATTCTAGTAGCTGTGTTTATGGATTGATTTTTCTTACTGAAATATGTTGTACAGGGCCATATATATAGGCACCACTCGCAACCAATTCTCTTACGATAGTTGATGGGAGAATAAACACATGACCCCCTCCTAGAATAGATGGATCTTTCCACAGGATCCACTTACTAGATCAACTTAACCACCTCTCTTCTCAACACTTAGCAATAAGCATACACTTGCTACCGGCCACAACTGCAATTGGGGGAGGATCAACAAGAATCCAGGTGCCTCACAATAGAAGGGAGCTCATCAATCACTGCCTACTTTATTCATTGTTAAATAGACTTGCTGGTGTGACCAACATATCTTCATGATATGCGATGCAGACATTAACTATATTGATGTGCCAATGATGTTAGACTCTAACACATCTATATGCTATCAGAAGGTTTAAGTCATGAGTCGGATGGTGTCTTATCAGAATATTAGTCTGCAATATGGTATATCCTGACATATAAACAGCCAGTGGATTTACTTTATGCATATATGATAGTTTAAGCATGAGCAAGAGAAGAGCTTTAGTCTGATTGGGATGACAAACACGAATCTGACTATAATGATTGGCACAATCTTTGTCAGACTTGTGGGCACATGGACGTGAAGAGGCAACACAAACTTACCATTAAACATAGAACTCTTGACGGACCTGTTCCGAATCATGAAGTATAAACTAAAAGGATGTAAGGTCAATATTGGCACGGTAACACTGTGCAGTATGATCACAACACTTGTATCCCTCTCGAGTGAGTCATGGAATACCACATAAAGGTAAACTTAATGGCTAGGAGGAATAGATTTTCTCTGGTGCAATAAGGTGACAAAAACAACTCATTCGAATACTCAAGGAGAAACAACGGATATGTCCTTATCAGTATAGTATGAAACATCAAGTTTGTCCATCAAGAAATGATGACGGCATGCGAATGAAGTAAAATGTAGTCGAGACGACAGTCCCCATTGTGTACGAGAGAGAATGAGATGACAGAGAAAGGGTTCGACAACATCAAGAGATATGACAGCCAATTCTCTTTATCAAACTGTTCTGTTGGGAAGTACATGGAGGTCTGGTGGATATCCAGAAAAAGCCACGTAATGAAGATGCCCATAATTATAGTATTATTAGACCGAACAATTCGTCCACGCCCGAGGCTATCTTTGTGCATTGAGGAGAAGATGGCCTGGAGTTCTACGTCCGAGAAAGACCAAGGCTGGGGCCAGCTGGGGCTTCCACCTCGTCTATGTAGCTGGCTATTATTTCTCCGCCTCACAATGTGATTTCGATGGAGGTTATTGTGAGAGATCCTGGGGTGGTCTGCAAGGAGGGGAAAAATGATTGTGCAATGAAGGTGGTTTCCTGGAATGTAAGCGGTTTGGGTGACCTAGAGAAGTGGAGTGCGGTCAAAAGAATGATATCAAAGTGGCACATGGATGTTTTCTTCCTTCAGGAAATGAAGGTGCATGAGTGGTTGAGGCAATTGTGGACTTCTGTAGGGGGGGCATACTTTTCTGAGTTTAGGGCCTCATTGTCTATTAGCAGTACGAGCAGTTTGCTGGTGGCGTGGAATGGTGATCTATTTGAGTCGAAGCTTCTAGGGAACCATGTGGTGTCTGTTTTGCTTAGAAATAGAAGATCGGGGCTCAGTACAGTTTTTTCTTGTGTCTATGGGCCCGATGATTCAGGGATTCGCCGGTATCTTTGGGCGGACCTGAGGGCGGCCAGACTTTTCTACCCTTTTGATACCTGGCTCGTTGGGAGTGATTTCAACGTCACGATCTTTGCTGCTGATCGTCCTCTTCTGCAGGGTGGCAGGATGTTGTCTTTCAGGATTTTGCGGAAGTGGTGGGTGACCTCCAGTTGGACATTTTGGATGATGCGGATTGTCGGTACACGTGGCATAGTTCCAGGTCCAAATCTGGAATTAATCGGCTTCTTGATTCGATGGACCTTATGTCTGATTTCCCTTGGCCTATGTCTCCACTTTGTCCTGCTCGAGATGGGACCTCACCTCGATCTTGTGGGCCTCGAGGGAGAGCTTGGTTCCACGTGCTTTCTTCAGGTTCGAGAAGCCCTGGCTTCTTAAGGACGGGCTTCAGGGAGTTGGTGGAGACCTTCTGGGGATCGATGGAGGTAGATGGGCCGACAACCATTCGTTTATTCTACAAGCTGGTGGTACTGAGAAAGAAGCTCTGCGAATACAAGAGAGAGGTGCAGGAAAGTTGTCTGATGCGACGTGTTAGAAAATCGGAAGCGGAAGCAGAAACATGGAATAAAGATAATAAAAGAAAAGAACAACGGGATTTTACGTGGAACCCTACTCCGTGAGGAGCGGGATGAAACCACGGGAGAAGCCCTCAAAGGGGCGTGTTTTTCTATTGCTTTTCTCAATGGATACAGGAGGTCTGGTGCTCCTTATATAACCTCTCCAGAGCCTCCAAGTCCCACCGTTGGACGATGTGGGACTAAACACTAGATGGGGTAAATGGATCTCCTCCAGGATCCATTTACCCTGCTACAACATAATGGACGCATACAACGAATGCTCCAACACTCCCCCTCAAGCTGGAGCATGAAATGCTCATCTTGGACAAACAGAAATAAACTCAACTCAACGCTACAGGACACTACGGACAATATCAACCCAACGCGCACATTGCTGCAGTCGAGGACGTTGCTTCTCATGCCGTGCAGGTAAGGAGGATGACCGGGCTGGAGTGTGAGTCAACTGAAGACTCAGAATTTGACCATCGAGTTTGAAACTGTGCCTGGAGTCTACTCGTCGGAGAACTGAGTCTCTCCCATCTGGCTCAGAGAATGGTGCACTGCTCTGGTGTACCTATGATACCACATGAAAACCCTTACCCTCAATGGCATAAGGAATGGTCCTCTACTCTGGAGTCCCTATGGCTCACATGAAAACTCTGGCGTGACAACTAGAAGAAAGATGGGGACCACGAACAAATGATGGCAACATATGCTCATCTGAAAAAGACCGCACACTTGTGCGTGTCTGAAACTGGAGACTCGGAAACAATGATCGTCGAGTCTGAAACCGAACTGTAGAGTCTGATCAACTGGCTGGTCTGGAGACTGGCATCTAAATCTGGAATCTGGATCATGAACGGACCTGTGACTCTACATATACTCCTCCTTTCTCCCATACTGGTCGGAATGAAGACGTCGATAGTTGGGAGAAGACAAGATGAATGGGGAGAAAATGAACATTCAAATCTTTCTTGCGGTTTTTTCATTTTTTTAAGCAGTCACTTTTTTTGCAATTTGCGTACGGCCTTTTCAAATGTACGCGCCTTTTCGCATTTTTTTTGAAATTTCACGTACGACTTTTTCTTGTACGCAGCTTTTCTTTCCATTTTTCTTTTTTCTTTTTAAATTGGCCCAACAAGACAACATATATACATATATACATATATATATATATATATATATATATATATATATATATATAAATTTACGGCTCCTCGTGGGCCCTTTCACCCTCTTTATTTTCCATTACATCGATTGGGGCCCAAAATAATAAAAAACAATTTCACCTTTTATATGGAGGTCGTCAGGCTCTAGGGTTCCTGTGAACCCTCCGCTCCCTTCGATAGGGATTTCACAGCGCTGCCCCTGACGGGCTCTTTCTGGAGGAAAAAAAACTGCGCCGCCAGTTCCTGAGGTGTGCGAGGATGCAGTCGAGGATGCTCGCATGGAGACGCTCTCGCTTGGAGGGGCGATTTGATGTACGTGAACGGGCTGAAGGAGCGATTGGATCCTGGAGAAGTGGCTTGACCTGGGACGTGCGTCGCCCCTTTGTGCTGCTTGGAGGGTTGTATGCGAGCGGCGCCGCCTACGCCTGCTGCGGAAGGGAGACGTGTCACGCAGCAGGGGTGAATCGCTAGGAGGCGAGATGTCGTTTTGGAGATGCCGCTAGGGCTGGCTGGCGGGGCTAGTGCTGGCTGGGCTCCGCCTGAGATTTGCCCGTTGGGGGTCTTCATCGTTTCACGCCGCCAAGGCTCGCCATGAGAAGATGGGACCTTATGGAGGAGGTGCCGTAGCAGCACGCGGGGATGCACAACACCGCTAGGGGATGAACTGTTATGCGTGATGCGCCGCCGAGGGTTTCTGGCCTTGCCTGGGGAGTTGCGTGCATAACAGATCTAGGGTTCGAAAGAACCTTAAAAAAATTTCTCGAACAGAATATGAACAATAATCTTCAACCTCGAATCTCGAAAAATAAAAATTATGAAAACCTCGAGAATCGAACCCAATCTCATACCATGTTAGAAAATCGGAAGCGGAAGCGGAAACATGGAATAAAGATAATAAAAGAAAGGAACATCGGGATTTTACATGCAACCCTACTCCGTGAGGAGCGGGATGAAACCACGGGAGAAGCCCTCAAAGGGGCATGTTTTTCTATTGCTTTTCTCAATGGATACATGAGGTCTGGGGCTCCTTATATAGCCTCTCCAGAGACTCCAAGTCCCACCGTTGGACGATGTGGGACTAAACACTAGATGAGGTAAATGGATCTCCTCCAGGATCCATTTACCCTACTACAACACAATGGGCGCATACAACGAATGCTCCAACACGATGTAATGAGGCCCAGAGGGTCGTTTCAGATCTAGATCGAGTTGACGATACTCGGGACTTCTCTATGTTGGACTTGGTAGAGAGGGAGGCTGGTCAACAAATTCTTCTTGAGGAAGGCATAAAGCAGGAGGTGGAATGGAGGCTGAGATCCAGACAACGATGGATCAAGGAGGGGGGCGCTAACATAAGGTTCTTTTATGCAGTGCGTAGTAGGAGACGTCACTGGAATTCCATTTAGAACCTCTTGGTTGGCAGGGTCCAGGCTGAGGGGGTCCGGGAGGTGGGCAAGGTGGTGGTTGGTTACCTTCGTAGCGTGTCACGTTAGGCTCCGAACGACGGTTGTCGTTGGCTTGGCAGGGGTGCCTCCTTCCTCTCGCTTGGCCAACAAGATGCTCTTGTTAGGGACTTTCATATGGACGAGTTGAAGGTAGCTATTTGGGAACTCAATGTGATGGTATACCAGACCCAGATGGTTTTCCTGTGTTATTCTTTAAGGAGTTTTGTGATATGCTCCGAATGGACTTGCTGATGGTGCTGGGCGAGTTTGCTACGAGGAGCCATGGCTTTGACGGTATCGACAAGTCTCTTCTTTTTCTCCTCCTAAAAAAGAGGGGGCTTGTAGAATTGAGGATTTCCATCCTATTACTATGTCGAATGTGGTTTATCTGATTGTCGCTAAGGTGTTGGCAAATTGTCCGAGCCTCGTCCTTGAGGATCTGATTGCCGCGACTCAGACTGCCTTCATCCTAGAATGACTGATGATGGAGAATATGCTCATGGCTTCTGAGACGGATGGCGACCGGAAGAATAGAGATGTGGAGGGCCTTCTCTGGAAGGTGGGTTTCTCTAAGGCATAAGGTAGTGTCAAGTGGGTTTTCCTTTGGTCGGCGTTGGCGAAGCATGGCTTTCCAGAGATGTGGATCTCTTGGATGAAGAGATGTATCACTACATTTTCCCTTGCGGTTCTGGTCAATGGGTGCTCGGAGGGGGGCTTTTTCTAGCCTCAATGGGGAGTTCGTCAGGGATGCCCGTTAGCACCAATGTTATTTGCTCTTGATATGAATGTCTTTACCACTATGATCGTCCATGTGGTGCTTCATGAGAGGATAGCATGGTACTTGAGGGGGGGTTTATCTATCCCCTTGCTCTAGTATATATGCGGATGATAACATTTTCTTCATTGAGGGAGGTTGTGATGAGGTCATGGTAATGGAAACCATGCTCGACGTCTTTTGTGAGTTATCTGGGCTGGTTGTGAACAGATCTAAGTCCACCGTCATATTGTTCAACCTTTTGGAGTCAGAGATTGACGAGTACATGTGGATCTTGGTGAATCCACATGGGTCTTTACCCATCACCTACCTTGGTTTACCCTTGACTTGTGGGTGCTTGAAGCAGCCCGACTGGCTGTCGTTGATTGAGAAGCTGGAGCAGAAGCTGGCTGGATGGAAGGCCTTCTGTCTCTTGCATGGGTAGAATCTTGTGCTTCTTAAGGTGATATTGGCGGCAATCCTAATCTTCTTCATTCATCATTGATCCTCCCAGTTGGGATTCAGAATCGTCTGGAGTCGTATATGCATTGATTTTTCTGAAGCCCTTCCAATGGATAGTAGAGAGGGCTTCACATGAATTGGAAGGTGGTTACCTCACTAAAGGAGCAGGGTGGTTTGGGTGTTCTCAGACTGGAGGATATGAATAAAGCTTTGCTGTTGAAGTGGGTGGAGAGGCTTTGGGGCTACGATGAGGACCTCACTTGTAGACTTCTTCGTGACATTTAATTCCAACACAATTGCGGTTGGAGGCTTCGTTTTAACGCAACCACTCAACCTTTTGGAAGGGTATTTCCTTGGTGTTACAAGAGATTATGATGCAGATGCATCCGGTGGTTAGTACTGATGGGAAATCCTTTATGTTCTTAAAGGATAATCGACGCGGGGAAGGACCTCTTCTGGAGTGTTTCCCTCTCCTTTTTGCCCTCGCTGGGAATCATGAGATGTGCATGAGGGATGCCTGGGTGGATGGGCAATGGATGCCTTGCTTCTACTCTCTGCTTTCTGAGCAATGGTTCAATGAATTTATGCAGATGATTGAGGAGATGATGTCTACATCGGACCCAACTGGTAGATGAGACCACTGGATTTGACGTGATGGCTTCTTCTCCGTGAGGAAGGCCTAAATGACCCTCATGAATGGAGGCGACTTGGGCATGGGGGATAAGGGAGAGGGATTGTAATTTGATTTAGACTCTGAGGGCATCAATGAAGATTAAGGTCCTCCTTTGGCTCAACCAGCTTGGACGGTTGCTGACTAAGGTGAGGAGACCTTCCTTCATCCAAAGAGATAACACTTTGTGCTCTATGTGTACTACTAAGGAGGAAGATTTGGACCATCTTTTCTATTCCTGTGCTCGAATTTGTGAGATTTGGTCAGAGATGAACATTTCATGGGTGGACCCTTCCTCCCACGTAAACTTTTGGAACTCCTTGGTTTGTTACGCCCATTCTGCACGATCTGGGCTATCTGGCTCTCTCTATCTCTCTTGTAATTGTCTAATTTTTCATTCACGTAGATTTTATGTTGATAATGTTGTCCATTTAGTACAGTGTGCCTACCACTCAAAAGACCAGAATTCAAATCCCCCCCCCTCCGTGTGGAGGTTGCGTTAGGTAGTCGACAACCGACGTAAAATATAGTCGAATCTTTCAACATTGATTTGAGCAAGAATCCATGTATCCGACCCTACTTATAGTGGGAGAAAGCTTTGCCATTTTAGTGTTGTCCATTTAGCTAGATCTCTCATCGAGACCTGCTTCCTATAAGTTTTCTTGTAACACTTCCTTTTTTAATAATAAAGCTTGGGACGGATACCTCCGGAGTATTTCCCCATTTTTGACTCAAAAATGTCCATGCCTGCCATAGTAGGAATTTAAGCTTAATGAGAAATTCAATACTTTGCTACGACCACGGCCTTTAGTTTACATGCCCTGTATGGGTGATCATAACTGAAGGATATGGTTAGATCCTCAAGCGCACCATGGAAGCGTGAGCATCGTATCGAATATGATGAGGAGCGACTAGTCGCACTAGTTGCTCGATGCAGTGGAATTTAAAAAATTTTCATATGACGAAACCACATGATCCAAGAACACTTCTCGGATCGTTTCGTCTAAACCACAAATAAGTAATAGGATTACCTCTTGAAGCGTGGTTTCGATCGAGTCTCTAAACGAAGAGACCTCCTGTCTCAAGTCCGATCCGACGGAGGAGATGCTTGTGAGCGCGGGGATGAACCGCGTGCTTCTCGCAATCCATGTTGATGATCCAAGCGGCGGATCTCCTAATCTTGACACACGAGATCCGACGTCTTCTTCACGAGTGAGGCGCACCGAAATAGACGGAGATCCACGAGCAGACGATCAGACAACATAACGACGACGCTGCGGCGATGGAGACTTCTCTCTAGGTCATCCATGGTGGACGTCCATGAGAGGAAGAGAGATGACGTGTAGAGAGAAAGAGAGAGAGAGAGTTTGCTCCAATATTGCATGTCCTTAGAGAGCATGGTATGCCTCTCTATTTATAGGGTTTTGGGATCCATGGATCTCAATCCATGGGACATATAAAATCAATGGATGAGATTGATTTATGTCAATCCAATGGTCAAGATTGTTGTTGGTAAAGCCAACAAATTATGATCTAATTTAGATTAAAATATATTTGACAAAATCAAATACAAATCAATCCTAAATTACACCAATCAAATAAGGAGAGAATGTATATGGAGATCACATCTCCATATACTTTCCATGTGGACGGCCACCCATTCCAATTGGGAATTGGGTGCCGCCCACTTGATTCCTCATGGAGGCAATCTCATGAGATTTCATGAGATTGTATATCTCCATGGAAATCTCTCTCATTATTTATTTCCAACAACTTTTGTTGGGATTTTATTCACCAAAAATAATTCACAATTAATTTTGAGAATATTGCAATCTTGACATTGGAAAATTGTGAATCACATTCACAAAGCAAAACAACATATAATTTACATTATCAATTAATTACACAATGTGTATACAATACACATAATAATTAATTAACAAATATAAATTATAATTAGCTCTCTCTAATACATTATAAATCACATTTATAATATATTATGAATAATTGGATATTACTATCCACATTATTCTTATCCACAATAATTAAATCACATTTAATTATATTGGATAACTTATTCTCATGTGCTCAAATAATATGAATCACATTCACATTATTTACATCTTTGATAATCAAATCACATTTAATTATCTAAGATAACTCTCCTTATAATATGAATCAAATTCATATTATTCATGATAATTAAATCGCATTTAATTATCCATTTTCTCAATGCTCGGATACATATATCAACAATAGAATTATCCATGAACTCTTTCAAGGATAATACGCTTTCTCCGCGAATACTTGGAGATAAGGACAGGGCGATTGTATTGTTCCACGTATAGTGACTTGGATATTGAGATTACATCTCAAATCCAGATCTCGGGCCTCTCATAAATGCTTGATTAAATCAAGACCGCAAATCTAATCTTCTCATTGCATCTGAATCACATTCAGACCAATATCCAACATTTGGATCAAGATCAGATTACTTTTCTACTGAGAGGAGTCACTAAAATCCAGACCCGTTTCATCACTCCCTAGGAATGGAAGCATCATGGTTATACAATCGTTTATGATCACATCACCCTCAGGTATTCCCAATACCTGTACATCCTGCATACTGGAAGACTCAGAATAAACCCGAAGTATTAGATCAACTTTATACTGTCTACTTCAGGGTTTTTTATCAGTAAGTTTCTCATTTTGATCATTGGGAGTTGGTATCGATCATATACTTTCCAAAAGCATATATCATACCTAGGTCTTGATCATATACTTTCCAAAAGTATATATCAAACCTACAAATTCAGTTAAGCTTCCAAAGCGAGACGACCGTGCGCACGGAATTTGTTTCTTCCCAATATCTCATGAGTGAGCTCATGTCTTCCGGTTCAATAGTGAACCTGTATGATCCCTTTGAGAGATCGTATTACTCATATGCCCTTATATGCACACCAGCGCGCCGGTGTATAGACCTTGATTAGGTCATCAACCTATTGGTCTGCCAAATGTACATACTCAGACATATAGTAACACATCTGTCTCCGGTCGGAGGATGCATGCCTATATCATGACAGCATACGATATAGGATTTTGGTTATCTCGATCTCGTTAAGTCAACTCTTTGACCTAACTAACCTGACACCTCCGAATCTCTATTCCTATGCAGAGGACATGCATCAAGAGGTCGGTCAGATATCAACCTAACTGAGAAAGGATTGCCATCTCCTACTCAGGCTGGAGATCATCTCTTAATAATCATTTGACGGTGCTCGATGAGTCCTCAATCTAACTCTTTAGATATTCATCCAAGCACCAGCCTCTATGATTCAATAATTGAATCAACAGCTGTATGATCATTAAGATGGCTATGGTACATAACCCTAATTGTACTAAGGGACCTACTATGCAAATTATGTATTCTTCATTTCAGATTAGGGAATGATATTCGCAATAACATTTATTGCATCCGTGGGCTCGCATGTCCAACAATAACAACATGACAACAACAAAGCCTTTTCCTACATTAAATAGGGTCGGCTACATGGATTCTTTGCCGCCATTCAAATCTATCTTGGGTCATTCTTGGGCTTAGATCTAAAAAAAGATACAATTAATTACACGTTATGTCCCTACCTCTGTCATGAGAGGCCGCCATACATTATGAAAGTCTCAGATTGGGAGGTACGTGCAGTGATGGCTATTAGTGTGTTCATCCTATGCCATGCCTCCTATATAATATAAAGGAAATTGTTTTTTAAACCCAAAGGTTTACTCATAAACATATACAATTTGACATGAACATCCACGTGAAACACCAACTTGGAAACATTTATGGCTTCATAAGGCAATCTATGGCCTTAAGAAGAGTCCTATAGCATGGTTATAGAAGCTCTCGGACATGATAGAGCAACATGGCTTCAAGAGACCAAATGTAGATCGCTCGCTCTTTGTATACACGACATCACAAGCTATTATTGTTATTTTAATGTATCCTTGACGACATTATTATTGAGTCCTATAGAATGGTTGTAGAAGCTCTCAGACTTGATAGAGCAACATGACTTCAAGAGAGCAAATGTAGATCACTCTCTCTTTGTATACATGACATCACGAACTATTATCGTTATTCTGATTTATGTTGATGACATTATTATTATAGGAGATGATTTATAAGGGATCAGTGAGGTTACGACGTTCCTTGGATGGCTGTTTGTTACCAAGGACCTTGGAGAACTATGGCACTTTATTGGCTTGAATTTGCCTGGAATCAGAGAGGACTTCTGATGATTGAGTGGAAGTATGTTAGTGATCTCCTTTTAGAGACTGGGATGACAGATTGCAGATCTTTGACTACTTCTATGGATCCCAGCACGAAACTCTATGATGATGATACTTGAGGCCTACAAGATGAGATACACGGAGCTCGTTGGGAAGCTCCTATATGTGACTAACACCGGGACAAATATCTCATCTGCAATGAGCAAAGTTAGCCAGTTTATGGAGCATCTATATCAGGCTCATATGGATGCAATCTATATGATCCTAAAATACCTGAAGTCTTCGCCAGGTATAGGGTTACTCTTTAGCTAAAGGACATCTCTTGAGATCACGGTCTGTGCATATGTTGATTATGCAAGAGGTCCAAAAGTTATGAAGTCAACCTATGGATTTGCAGCGTTTCTTGAGAGCTCACTGGTCTCATGAAAAAGTAAGAAGTAAACTGTTGTTGCTAGGTCAAGTGCTGAATCCAAATACATAGCCATAACACAAGGAAACACTCTACATCATCTACCCAACGAACATACTGCAGACATACTGACAAAGGCTCTAGCTAAGGGGCCATTCCATAAGTATTCTTCCTAGCCGAACATGATAGATATCTATGCTCCAGCTTGAGAGAGAAAGTGCGTTATATGAAATAGTATTTATGCACTTCTTATTTCCTTTCTATGTAATTTTTTCATTGATTACTTTCCCTCCAGGGTTTCTCCTTTATACAAAGGAGCCCTATGGCTTCAAAATGAACATGCCATTCAGTTCTTTTCGCAGTTACTTCACAAGGAACTTGTTTTTCGTGTGTGCATGCACGCGCGTGCGCCTGTGTATGCACATTTGTGTGCGTACATGTGTCTCTCCGTGTGTGTCTGTATGTGCGTGCGTTTCTGTGTGTGTGGAGGGGGTTGGGGTGTGTGTGTGCGTGGGCGTGTGTGCTTGTGTGTGTATGTGCCTGTGTGCCTGTGTCTATGTGCATGCGTGGATGCATGTGTGTGTCTGCGTGCGTGTGAGCTGGGGGAAGGAAAAAACAGGAGGTGTCTTTCAGTGGAAAGGGATAACTTGGATGTGTGTGTGGTTGTTGAGAGGATCGAGTTGGTGGAAATAAAGATGGAGGAGGACGTAGAAAAGGAGGCGATGGAGATGGAACGTTAGAGGAGTAGGATCAATTGTCCCTTCTAACTGGAAAATCTTGCTTGCCTTGATAATTGTTGACACGTCCTATATCAAAATTATTGGTGAGCCGTGGGCAGAGCTGCACAATATGAGACGCCATACTGAGTTATTTGCTTGCTATTTTGCCGGCTTTATGATATTTTCCAATATTTCTCTTAAATTATCTTTATGCTGATGATTTAAATAGCCTCCTGTATCTAATTGAACACCTTTCAAACTTCCGTTTGACAAGTCACTTTGTAATGGTTTTAGTTATCCATCATGCATGATGTTTTGTTACTAACTATTTCTAATTGGTCACAGATATTCTATTTCATGGGCGCTGCATTCTTCATTGCCGAGTCACTTCTAAGTATTTGGGTAATCCAGGTATCTGACAATTGCATGTGTTTTCCTGAACTCGATGATAAATTAGAACTTTGCATTGCCAACACTGCTTTAAATGTTCTCTATTTGTTCTGTATATGGAAAAGTTGCTGCTGTGGGATCTAGAGGTCAGGGGTTCCTGCTGTGGAAACAACCTCTTGTAGAAATATATGCATAGTAATGATGCATACAATAGATCAAACGTGGACCCAGCATGGGGGCTTATGCCCCATACCACTCTTTATAATAATTTTGAGAGAAAATTGATAGGGTGGGACGTGAAAAATTGTAGGGTGACCCTGGAAATGATTTTGATAATAATTTCTCTACAAAATAGATTATGAGGTAATTAACTTTTGGATGTATAAAGATCCTAAATTCTAGGATCTTGGAGAAATTATAAATATTTTAGGAAGTATTGACATTTAGAAACAATTTGACGTAAACTAGATATCCTTTCCACTAGAAAATTCAGCAACTTTAAGCTCGGATGACTAAGTTATTTTTAACCTTTTGAGGGGACTTTGGGCTAGATTGAAAGCTGCCTATCATTTTGGTTCTTATATATTATTGTTTAGAAATCTGGGAAGAAAAGATGACATCCTGAGGTTGGAAGTCTTCCATATTGCATTTTTGAAGAATGTAATGACTGTTCCTCCGAACATTGTTCCTAACTCATGTCTTCCCGAAACACTTTCCGACATGGTCTCAACATAAGCAACAGTACTCCTTTTCACACATTTTGCCGCTATAAAGACTTCCCAACTGATAATTCTCGCCAAATACCGCCTTATACCTGAATATCCATATCGAAGTTACCATAACCTATCCGCCTTCACGTGTGCCCCAAACTTGCGTAGAAAATTTTCATTCAAAGATATTTATTTGTTTCATCATAGAATGCACAAATGACCACATCTCATGGATTCTATCACTCCCTAAAACACTTGGTGACTATGCTACTGCATCTTACCAACCAAACGCCTTGACCTACTTGAAAATGTCTAAACCACCTTGCAGTAAAAAAAGGAATTCCATTAAGTTAAATGCTTTACCTGATGAAGACCTCCCTCACACCAGAACAATGCGCCTAACCAACAACATTTGATTGGAATAGTCAAGACATCAAAAGTGAGCCCCTGAAGCAAGAACACCTTTGTGATGAAGTTTCCTTGGACTTCCTACTTTTTAGACAGTGGCAAATGGATGTGAATGTAAAAAGAATGAGTTCCCAACAAAAAATAGTGGTTATGGATATTTAAATTTGAAAGTTTATCAAATATGGATATGAATCAGGATAGTGGATTCATTTAATTTTATCAAGTATAGATTTGGTTATGGCATGGCAGAATCTGTAAATAGGAATTCTGACGTGGATATAGTTATTGACATGTGTTGATTTTTGTGAGATTTGGGATGTAGAAAAATATATCAAACAAGCATCAAGAATTGAGACACAAGATTTACGTGGTCCAAATCGGAAGGAAAAACTACGGGGTGAACGATCCTTATTGCTCACAGCTTCCAGGTTTTTCTCTTTTGTTTTCTATATGCTTGAACCATAAGGTGGGGTGAGTTATATATAAGTTTCAACTTGGGTAAATGGATCCTCACCCATGATCCATTTACCCATATACAAGCAACTCAACACTACCCCTTAAGTTGGGCTTAGAGATTGTACGTGCCCAACTTGCACACATTCTTCTCAAAGCTACTCGTGGGAAGGCCCTTGGTGAAGACGTCAGCCACTTGATCTTTGGTTTTTATGTAGGGTAGAATAAGCTCTTTAGAGTCAATTCTTTCTCTGATAAAGTGTCGATCGATCTCCACATGCATGGTTCTATCATGTAGGACAGGATTGTCGGATAAATTTATAGCGGCCTTGTTGTCACAGAACAACTTCATAGGCAGCTCGAAAATTACTCCAATATATTTCAAAATAGCCTTGACCCATATCATCTCAGCAACACCCATGGTAACAACCCTATATTCAGCTTCACACTAGATCTAACACAAATTGATTGTCGTTTGCTTCTCCAAATCACCAAGTTGCCATGCCACCCAGAAATATGCAGTAGCCAGTTGTAGATCTCCTTCAGTGCATGATGCATCCAACCCAATCCACATCCGTGTATCCTTCGATTTCAATTTTTGCATCTTTGGTAAATATAAGTCCTTTTCCAGGGTCCTTTTTCACGCAACAAAGGATACCCAATACTTCATGTGAATAACAGTCGGTGCATGCATGAATTGACTCACCACATTGACAATATAAGTAATGTCAGGACTGGTAAGAGTAAGATAAATCAACTTACCCACAAGATTTTGGTACTGACTCTTGAAGCTTTCATCAAGTTGTTTCCCATCTTTGATGCTCAACTTGTGACTTCTTTCAATAGGTGTAGGGACAGGTTTACATCCCAACTTTCCAGTCTCCTTCAACAGATCTAAAGAATATTTTCTTTGATAAAGAACAAGACCATCATTTGACCTAGTCAATTCAATACCCAAAAAATATTTCAGGTTTTCAAGATCCTCTAAGTCAAAAACTGCAGCAAGCTCTCTTTTTAGATAAGCTATCTCATTTCATCATCTCCTGTGATAATCATGTCATCAACATAAACAAGAAGAAGAGCCGTTCCATTTTCACGCTTCTTGACAAAGAGAGTGTGATCACCATTGCCTTGGTGATAGCCCAATCTAATCATCACCACTTTAAGCCTCTTGAACCGGGCTCTAGGAGACTGTTTTAGTCCATATAATGCTTTCTTCAATTTACAACATTTTCCTGTCTTCTCTTGGCCCGGTGGCAAGTGCATATAAACATCTTCCAAGAGATCTCCATTTAAGAAGGCATTCTTAAAATCCATTTGATGAAGCTTCCATTTCTTGATAACGACAAGAGAAAGCACAATCAGTACTGTATTCATTTTTGCCACAGGAGCAAAAGTCTCTAAGTAGTCAATGCCATATTTTTGACTAAAACCCCTTGCAACAAGTTTGGCCTTGAATCTTTCTATTTGACCATTTGGTTTGTATTTTATGGTGCAGACCCACTTTGACCCAACGAAATGCACACCATCTGGATTATCTACAATGCCCCATGTACAGTTTCTTTCAAGGGCCTCCATCTCTTTATGCATAGCCTGAACCCATTTAGGATCTAAACCAGCTTCAACAACATTTTTGGGAATCACAATGGTAGAAAGTGAAGAAATAAATAATTTATAATTTTTGCTAAGTTTAGAGTAACCAACGTATATGTCAATTGGGTATCTTGTACATTCAGCATATCTCGAAGGAGGCTTTATCTCCCTTCGACCTCGTCTCTGTACAATCGAGTCTTCTTAAAAATGATTAACTCATCCTCATGTGCATCTTTATTGTTGTCATTAACCTTCTCTTTCTGAACGCTTCCAAGATTAGATCCTGAATCACCAATGATAGTGGATGAATTTTGATCTTGTATAGTTTCAACATGGTTGGAGTTGATCTCTCTTTGCAAAGTTTGCACCATATTTTCTTGCTGATAATTATTTCTGTAAGTTTTTTCATGCCAATGAGGAGAACGAGACTTCCACCCCTCTGTTTTTGCATCAATTTGGTTGGAGTTACCCATATAACTTATAGAGTCACCACACACATCCAGGATAAGAACATCTTGAACATTTCCTTCACTATTACTTCCATTCTCCATCTGAGGGGAATGCTCAGGAAAGTAAGACTCATGCGCAATAAAGGTGACATCTTTAGTCACATAGATTTTACCGTCTTTAGGATGTGTTAGGAGAATATTCCATGTGCTGGAGGATATTCTATGAGTATATTCTTGTTAGAAGAATATTCTATGTCTATTCTTGTAAACCCGTAAGGGGTATTTATGTACTTTATCCTTTGAACTCTCTAGGGTTTTGTCCTATATAAGGACCCATAGACCTCTTGAATAAAACAAGCTCTTTCATTCTTTCATTGTTTTTAACATGGTATCGGAGCAGCGGTCCTAGACCGGTGTTCTGACCTAACCCCACCGCCAGCCCCCCTCCCCTTCTTCCCTTCTCCCGCGGCACTCTCGCCTTCCCCTACGGCTTCCGCCGCCTCCTGCGGTCCGTCCCCACTGCGTCCCTCTGTGCGGCCTCCCGCCCCTCTGCGGACCTCCGTGCGGCCTCCCGACCCCCCTCCCTATGGAGACTGTGAACCCCTCAGGATCCGTGTACCCGTTTACGACACAATTCGCGAAATTCCATTTATTTCATAACCTCTTTTGTGGTCAACTTAACCGATCTAGTTATGTCGTCAACATCTTATCAATGATAATCTATACCAGAGAAATGATTTATAAGATTAATATAATGATGATAATAAAAAGTCTTCTGAAATTGTAAGTGGTTTGACACATCTAACCATTTTAAACCATTGAGATATCACGACTTCTTTGAGATACTACACTGGAATAAGAGATGATGTTTCTCACATATGCCTTTGATCTCATGTTTAAAGAGGTTTGAGATACAAATTCTAAACATGATGTGATGAAGGGACTCTATAATGATGGATTCAATGGTTCTAAGGTTCTCTCCACCATGATAATCGATGTTGTGAGATGGCCAAATAACAAGATTACACTTACCACAAGTAAAATGTGGGGGTATTGATTTGATCAATAATTTCAGTTGCTCAAGTCGAAAAATCCGATATGAGCCCCTATCAAAGTTGTTTTTCTCTTCTGTCTTGAGAGCCCACAAGAAGGATGACATGATTAGACTGAAACCTAAGGCTTCAATCGATATGTTCGAGAAGAATAGAGGGTTAACTCGTCCCATTCTTTTGCTTAGTCACCTTCTTTTATTTAACTTTTCATCACTAAGTCATCGGGGTAAAGTCTACACAAACGGCTAACGTATATAGAGTTTAATCAGGAAGCATTACAAAAGGATTAGTTCTAAATACTTGGAAATGATACATCTGTATCACTTCAATTAGCACTGTGCATGGTTAGAATAAATATAAGATATTTACACCCTTTTCACTATACCAACCAAATGATCAATTTCTTCCTTTTTAAGTTTAGTTAATTGCTTCTTGGTATCTCCATAATCGTCCTTGTAATTGGTTGTCATATACACACACACATATGTATAGTAACACTAGCTCAAAATAATCACATTGTCACACTATTATAACTGTCTGGTTAGATTTAGTGGTAGCCCTTCAACCAGTATGGAGATGCATAAGACTGGTTGGATGATTGTATTTCAGTAAAGCAAGAATTTCTTAGCCAACTAAGATCGTGTGTGCCAACCCACTTGTTCATATATTTTCACTCATTGCCTGTCATGACTTTAAATGTTAGTTCAACCCATCCTAAATCTTAATCACTGGTTAATTTTACATATTTAAGTACTGTGCACATGGATTTATACGTTTAAGATTATAAAGCTTCCACAAATTTCCAACATATATGTCCTGATATAAACAATTGGGCATACATTAATTAATTTCCATCTCCTATGAAAACATAGCTAATATATAATACTGTTTTATAACTTATTTTCAACTAAGATTCATAATATAAGCAGATTTTCTATTTATAACCTGGAAGTTGGATTTTGGGGATAATAATTAAAGATACTCTATAAAAAATTTAAGAACTCAAAAATTCTGACAACAACTGGATTGGTTCAAAATCAAAGAATAGATGGCAGCACAACCACTTGATTGGTTCAAAATTTAAGAATAGATGGCAGCACATTGAGGATTTATAATTTTAACAAGAACATGGATTAGAGGTGTTAATGTTGATTCAAGAGGAAAGGAATCAAGCACATTTATAAGGAATGATATAACACCACATGCATGGCAGCAAAAGATGGGGAAAGGATGTACCTAAGACTTTCAAATTGGGAGAAATGATGCTTGCATGCAGCAGATTTCCCAAATTCAGCAGTAGCAGCAGCTGAGTGTAAAGCAACCCCAGGCCTCTAGTTGTTTGCAACAACTTCAGGAATCAACAATGCAGTAGAACCCCTTCGTCCCCAGCTGAAATTTTAGAAAAGGAGAGATCTTTGGCTGAAAAGGGGTTGGAGGTCTTGGAGGGAAAAAAAACGAGAAGAGAAAGAAAGGTAGGGTTCGGTATTTATAAGAAGAGGGAGCATTAGTTTTCTCTCTTTTTTTTTTGCCAAATGGAATGGCAAGAATGCCATCTGTTTACTGTTGCAGACAGCAGACTTGTGAGCTGGACTTTAATTAAATAAAGTTTTATTTATTATATATATATTATAACCGTTATAGTTTAGGAAAAATGCAAGTTATATATATATATATAACAACAACGCCTGTACTCAGTACATAATTTTTTTATTGTTTTTTTTAACCGCACAGTCTGTCTGTATTATTATTATTTATTCATTCCTTTTTTTTTACAAAGTTCTCCTTATTTGAAATACTCAAAATAGATCGTATCTGCACCTCGAGCTTTTGTTTTCGACGCGAAATATCTTGATTTTATCGTCTTTCAACGACGATCAAAATGAGTATAATATTGATATACTTTCGGTCGAGTTTTGAACACCCGAATTTTCGGATACGGTTTTTGTTTAAGGTTAAATTTTACGATTTAAAAATATCAAACGACCTCCGATTGACGAACGGTCGATTCCGTTGGTCTTGTATCGTCGAATCGGATCTAATGACGGTCTCGGTTCGTTTCACGGTTTCCGAATTTGCGTCGCGGCTTTTCACGGTACGCATTACGAAGGGACCGATTTTTGGTCGATTTCGTCCGAACGACTTTTGATTCATTATTAATTGATCGTTTTAGGTTGTTTAGTATTGACCGACAACGTTTTTGGGTTCATTAGACCCCAAATCGGACGACTTCGGGTTTGATTGGAAACCGGATGCTACAAATATAAAAACCTCAAAGGGAGTCTCGTCCTCGAGACTCGAGTTAAGGCTATTCGGTGACTTGTTTAAATTTCATATGTCCATAAAAACCTCAAAGGGTTTTGAACTCATAAAAACCTCAAAGAGAAAACAAGCCATATATTTATAATGTATCTAATTACAAAAGCTTGTTTTGATGATTACATCAGAAAAGCTGCGGGTATCGTGCCCGCATGTCGGCTTCAGTCTCCCATGTCGCTTCCTTGACTTCGTGACGGTGCCACAAAACCTTGACCAATGAAATTTCTTTGCTGCGAAGCTTCTTCACGGCACGGTCAAGTATCTGGACAGGCTTCTCCTCATAAGTTAGATCTGGCTCTACGTCAAGATTCTCGTAACTGATGACGTGTCGAGGGTCGTGGACATACTTCCTCAGATTGGATATGTGGAAAACATCATGAATAGCTGAAAGATGTGGAGGAAGGGCTACTCGGTATGCCACTTTCCCCACACGAGCAAGAATCTCGAACGGTCCAACATATCGCGACGTCAACTTGCCACGAACACCAAATCTCTGTACTCCCTTCATGGGAGATACTCGCAAAAATACCCAGTCTCCGACCTGTATTTACAGGAGTTTTATTAATATGTGAGATTATGTTAAATTTATAATAAAAGAAAGAGAAGAAGATTGGATACGTGAAATTCCAAATCTCTTCTCCGACGGTCTGCATAGCTCTTCTGGCGACTCTGTGCCGTCAGAAGCCTCCTTCTCACAAGATCAACAGCTCTCGCAGTCTCCTCCAAGAGATCTACGGAGTATAAAGCATGATCACCTACCTCACGCCAACTGAGAGGTGTGAGGCATCTCCGCCCGTATAGGGCTTCGAATGGTGCCATGTCAATACTGGAGTGATAGTTGTTATTGTACGTGAATTCCACCAAAGGCAAATGGTCCTTCCAGGACCCTTTCCACTCCAAAGTGCATGCGCGAAGTAGATCCTCAAGCGTCTGAATGGTGCGCTCACTCTGACCGTCAGTTTGTGGATGATATGCAGAACTCATCTTCAGCTCTGTCTGTAGTGCTGACATGAACTGATGCCAATAATGAGACGTAAATCTCGAATCCCTGTCAGACACCACCTCACGTGGTATACCATGCAGCATGATAATGTTCTGCACATAGAGCGTGGCCAACCTGGATGGAGTATAAGTCGTGTTGACAGGTATGAAATGGGCTGACTTGGTCAACCTATCAACAACGACCCAAATAGAATCATGGCCTCCTGGCGTCTTCGGCAGACCTGTGACAAAATCCATAGAAATGCTCTCCCACTTCCTTTCGGGAATGGGGAGAGACTGTAGTAATCCTGGCAGTCTCATGTGCTCAGCCTTGACCATCTGACATGTCATGCATCTGCTGACATGTAGCGCCACATCGTGCTTCATTCCATCCCACCAGAAATGTCGACGCAGATCACGGTACATCTTCGTACTGCCTGGATGGATAGATAACCGTGAACTGTGTGCCTCGTCCAGAATGTCTCTGCGAAGCTGCTCGTCATTGGGTACAACGACCCATCCTGCCTTTCATAAAATAGACTCCATCACAACAAAATCATCAAATTCTTCCTTGACGGCGCGCATGTATTTATCATGAATCCAAGGATCGGTTATCTGTCCCTCTACAATACGATCCCAAAGACTACTGTATCGTGGAGGTATGTCAGTAGAAATGGATGCGCTCTCCTGAGGATGCCAATCTGTCGAAGATGCAAGCATATCCCACGTGTATAACCAGTTTGACGTACCCTTCGCATGTGCTCTCCTGCTAAGTGCATCAGCTACCACGTTTCCCTTACCGGGATGATAAGAGATCGTGCAATCATAATCCTTTAGTAGCTCGAGCCATCTGCGCTGCCTCATGTTCAACTCATTCTGATCAAAGATGTACTTTAGGCTTTTGTGATCCGTGAAAATCTCGAAGTTCACCCCATATAGATAGTGGCGCCAGATCTTCAAGGCGAAGACAACTACCGCCAACTCCAAGTCATGTGTGGGGTAATTCCGCTCGTGCGGTCTCAACTGCCGTGATGCGTAAGCAATCACCTGTCCTCTCTGCATCAACACTTGCTCTTAGAATTTCTCCAGATGCATCTGTGTAGATTGCATAGTCCTGAGTGCCTGAAGGAAGAGCAAGAATAGGTGTCGTAGTCAATCTTTCCTTCAGTGTCTGGAATGCCTGCTCACATGAATCGTCCCAAATGAATGGAACTCCCTTCTGCGTCAACCGTGTCAGAGGGCGAACAATGCGTGAAAATCCGCTGACGAAGCGTCTGTAATAACCTGCTAGCCTAAGGAACTCCGAATCTGTGTGACAGTCTTGGGCTGCTCCCAAGACATAACTGCATCTATCTTCGCAGGATCAACTGCGATGCCTGCTCCAGAAATAACATGCCCTAGAATTGAGACCTGGGATAACCAGAACTCACACTTGCTCAACTTGGCATATAGCTCGTGCTTCCGCAATGTATCTAAGACAATCCGTAGATCATTCGCATGATCCCATTCATTCCGTGAGTAAATGAGCACATCATCGATGAACACCACTACAAACTTGTCCAAGTATGGATGGAAGATACGGTTCATCATATTCATGAAAGCCGCAGGTGCATTGGTGAGCCCAAACGGCATCACCGCAAACTCATAGTGTCCATAGCGCGTCCTGAAAGCTGCCTTCGGAATATCTGACTCGCGAATCCTCAGCTGATGGTAGCCTGAACGAAGATCGATCTTCGAGAAAACCGAAGATCCCTGGAGCTGGTCAAACAAATCATTGATGCGTGGCAAGGGATAACGGTTCTTCACCGCTCTCTTGTTCAGCTGCCGATAATCGATGCACAGTCTCATGGATCCATCCTTCTTCTTGACAAATAGAACCGGAGCACCCCAAGGTGAAGTGCTCGGCCTCACGAATCCCAAATCAAGTAACTCCTATAACTGCACCTTCAGCTCTCTCAACTCAGCTGGTGCCATACGGTAAGGAGCCATCGAGACGGTTGCATATCTGATAACAATGTAATCTCGAACTCAATCTCTCTCTCAGGAGGTGATCCTGGTAGCTCATCAGGGAATACATCTGGGTATTCTGATACTACTCGGATGGCCTGTGTCATCGGCTCCTGGTCAGATACCTCCCGAACAAATGCAAGGTATAAATCACAACCCTGATCAACAAGTCGCTGGGCTCGCAACACTGAAATGTACTCCATGGTGGAGTCATATATAGTACCCTCAAAAGTAAACTCGGTTAGATCTGGAATCCTGAAGACAACTGTCTTCCTAAAGCAATCAATAAGTGCATGATGAGCGGATAACCAATCCATGCCTAAAATCAAGTCGAACTCATCAAGCTGCAGAAGTAGACAATCTGCGATCATCTCGTGACCGCCAATCAGTACGGGCAAGTGCCTGACTATCAGTGAAATAATAAACAACTGGCCACCTGGCCCTCGAATGTGATATGGAGAAGAGAGAGTCTCTGCGACTCTACCTAAAGAAGCAAGTAGCCTCGAAGCAAGGAAAATGTGTGTCGCTCCAGAATCAAA
This sequence comes from Ottelia alismoides, assembly GCA_037367405.1. Lineage (NCBI taxonomy): Eukaryota > Viridiplantae > Streptophyta > Magnoliopsida > Alismatales > Hydrocharitaceae > Ottelia > Ottelia alismoides. The sequence goes on from JAZKJV010000061.1 coordinate 186,411, forward strand.
TAAAATGTGGAAAGCTCGATAAGAGCAGTCAGTATGTGCGCTAGTTGGTCAGTTGTCTCCTGGCCTGGTCGGGATGCCATGGCTCTGTATGAGAACCATAACTAGTCATAAGAATACCATAGACAGATACTTATCATAAATGCTTTTCTCTTCTTGGGATATAATATGAAAATTAATGAACTTGGTGACATCTGTGGTTATTGAATATGAATGTCATATTTCCCTTCTCGGACTCACGACAAGTCGGAAGACTGTCGCTATTCGAGAACTTAATGCGATCGGAATTGAAATACTACGAATGTGCGTATCGGGATACCACTGCTCTGATACCAAACTGTGAACCCCTCAGGATCCGTGTACCCGTTTACGACACAATTCGCGAAATTCCATTTATTTCATAACCTCTTTTGTGGTCAACTTAACCGATCTAGTTATGTCGTCAACATCTTATCAATGATAATCTATACCAGAGAAATGATTTATAAGATTAATATAATGATGATAAGAAAAAGTCTTCTGAAATTGTAAGTGGTTTGACACATCTAACCATTTTAAACCATTGAGATATCCCGACTTCTTTGAGATACTACACTGGAATAAGAGATGATGTTTCTCACATATGCCTTTGATTTCATGTTTAAAGAGGTTTGAGATACAAATTCTAAACATGATGTGATGAAGGGACTCTATAATGATGGATTCAATGGTTCTAAGGTTCTCTCCACCTTGATAATCGATGTTGTGAGATGGCCAAATAACAAGATTACACTTACCACAAGTAAAATGTGGGGGTATTGATTTGATCAATAATTTCAGTTGCTCAAGTCGAAAAATCCGATATGAGCCCCTATCAAAGTTGTTTTTCTCTTCTGTCTTGAGAGCCCACAAGAAGGATGACATGATTAGACTGAAACCTAAGGCTTCAATTGATATGTTCGAGAAGAATAGAGGGTTAACTCGTCCCATTCTTTTGCTTAGTCACCTTCTTTTATTTAACTTTTCATCACTAAGTCATCGGGGTAAAGTCTACACAAACGGCTAACGTATATAGAGTTTAATCAGGAAGCATTACAAAAGGATTAGTTCTAAATACTTGGAAATGATACATCTGTATCGCTTCAATTAGCACTGTGCATGGTTAGAATAAATATAAGATATTTACACCCTTTTCACTATACCAACCAAATGATCAATTTCTTCCTTTTTAAGTTTAGTTAATTGCTTCTTGGTATCTCCATAATCGTCCTTGTAATTGGTTGTCATATACACACACACATATGTATAGTAACACTAGCTCAAAATAATCACATTGTCACACTATTATAACTGTCTGGTTAGATTTAGTGGTAGCCCTTCAACCAATATGGAGATGCATAAGACTGGTTGGATGATTGTATTTCAGTAAAGCAAGAATTTTTTAGCCAACTAAGATCGTGTGTGCCAACCCACTTGTTCATATATTTTCACTCATTGCCTGTCATGACTTTAAATGTTAGTTCAACCCATCCTAAATCTTAATCACTGGTTAATTTTACATATTTAAGTACTGTGCACATGGATTTATACGTTTAAGATTATAAAGCTTCCACAAATTTCCAACATATATGTCCTGATATAAACAATTGGGCATACATTAATTAATTTCCATCTCCTATGAAAACATAGCTAATATATAATACTGTTTTATAACTTATTTTCAACTAAGATTCATAATATAAGCAGATTTTCTATTTATAACCTGGAAGTTGGATTTTGGGGATAATAATTAAAGATACTCTATAAAAAAATTTAAGAACTCAAAAATTCTGACAACAACTGGATTGGTTCAAAATCAAAGAATAGATGGCAGCACAACCACTTGATTGGTTCAAAATTTAAGAACAGATGGCAGCACATTGAGGATTTATAATTTTAACAAGAACATGGATTAGAGGTGTTAATGTTGATTCAAGAGGAAAGGAATCAAGCACATTTATAAGGAATGATATAACACCACATGCATGGCAGCAAAAGATGGGGAAAGGATGTACCTAAGACTTTCAAATTGGGAGAAATGATGCTTGCATGCAGCAGATTTCCCAAATTCAGCAGTAGCAGCAACTGAGTGTAAAGCAACCCCAGGCTTCTAGTTGTTTGCAACAACTTCAGGAATCAACAATGCAGTAGAACCCCTTCGTCCCCAGCTGAAATTTTAGAAAAGGAGAGATCTTTGGCTGAAAAGGGGTTGGAGGTCTTGGAGGGAAAAAAAAAACGAGAAGAGAAAGAAAGGTGGGGTTCGGTATTTATAAGAAGAGGGAGCATTAGTTTTCTCTCTTTTTTTTGCCAAATGGAATGGCAAGAATGCCATCTGTTTACTGTTGCAGACAGCAGACTTGTGAGTTGGACTTTAATTAAATAAAGTTTTATTTATTATATATATATTATAACCGTTATAGTTTAGGAAAAATGCAAGTTATATATATGTATATATATATATATATATATAACAACAACGCCTGTACTCAGTACATAATTTTTTTATTGTTTTTTTTAACCGCACAGTCTGTCTGTATTGTTATTTTTATTCATTCCTTTTTTTTTACAAAGTTCTCCTTATTTGAAATACTCAAAATAGATCGTATCTGCACCTCGAGCTTTTGTTTTCGACGCGAAATATCTTGATTTTATCGTCTTTCAACGACGATCAAAATGAGTATAATATTGATATACTTTCGGTCGAGTTTTGAACACCCGAATTTTCGGATACGGTTTTTGTTTAAGGTTAAATTTTACGATTTAAAAATATCAAACGACCTCCGATTGACGAACGGTCGATTCCGTTGGTCTTGTATCGTCGAATCGGATCTAATGACGTCTCGGTTCGTTTCACGGTTTCCGAATTTGCGTCGCGGCTTTTCACGGCACGCATTACGAAGGGACCGATTTTTGGTCGATTTCGTCTGAACGACTTTTGATTCATTATTAATTGATCGTTTTAGGTTGTTTAGTATTGACCGACAACGTTTTTGGGTTCATTAGACCCAAAATCGGACGACTTCGGGTTTGATTGGAAACCGGATGCTACAGAGACCTTCCCTGCGGGCTTCTGCCGCCCCCTCTCGACGCGGTCCAATCGCTTCCTGCGGCCTGCCCCCCACCTCCGACCCCTCCCTGTGGCCCTGTAGCTCGCCGTTGCCCCATGCGGTCTCTCGCCGACAACGCCGCTAACTACGACCCTCCTGTGGTCCCACGCACCGCACCCCTGTTCAATGTTGTGCTAGGTCTATATGATTCCTAACACTACGAGGACTATATAGTTACTTTTTCTTGACCTTTGCGACCACCATGGCATCTGTAGAATCAAAGCCCCTGTATCCGACTTCTTCTATGATGATCCAGGGCACTTCTATCAAGCTCAAGGGTTCAGAGAACTATGTAATGTAGTCTCGTTCTTTCAAAGTTTTTATTGGTGGTCAGCGAAAGAATTATGTTCTTACAAAAGATCCGCCCAAGGAGATGGAAAAGGACTATGATACCTGGTATATAGACAACTGTCAGGTGATTACTTGAATGACCAACAATGTCGAACCAAATATAGCCTCCAATCTTCTCTACAAGGAAACAACAAAAGCGATGTGGGAGAGTCTTGAGAACACATACTCACAGAAGACAACAAAGTCCAGACTCTCGGACATATATACGCGGATCTGGTCTGCAAATCAAGGAGATACAACCTTAATCGAGTACTACCGACTCCTTACAAGCCTGTATGAAGAGCTTCTCATTTTTCAACCTGCCTGTTATGACAAACATATAGGTGAACATGCGGAATGGAAAGTGTACCATTTTTTATCAGGACTACATCCACGGTACAAGTCGGTCAAGGATCAATTTCTGACTGCTGCAGCTCTACCCTCTCTTGAGACTATTTTCGGACGTCTACAGGAACTTGAATCTCCTTTACCTCCTCTGTCTGTTGAGACTACATCACACTTCGCTAGAGGACGCCCGACCTACCAAGGGGGACGTGGACGTGATTTCGGCTGTGGCAGAGGCCGTGAGTCTGGACGGAGGCGTGACTCTGGTCGTGGCCGTGGGCGTGATACTACTACTGCTCGATATCCTCGATGTACACATTGTGGACACCTTAATCATCCGTCAGAACGTTGCTGGGAGAAGTTTGGAATGCCCACCAATGCTAACATCGCCTACGAGACTGTCTCCAATGATGATACCTATGGTACTGTAGACACCTCTCATGGTCAACCTTCCAGTGACAATCAGCCTTTCTTTACTGCATCTGAGTATGCTCGCCTTCAGCAACTATTACAGAACTCAGCTACTGATACTCCTACTTCTGCCTCCACTGCTAGTTTGGCCACTACATCAAGTAATATTGCCAACTCCGCCTCTACATCTGCTCATGCATGGATCATTGACTCGGGAACATCTACGCATCTCACGGGAGAAGGGAGTCTTCTCACCTTCTCAGGACCATCTTCCATTGTGAAGACTGTTCGAGTTGCAAATGGTGCTCATTCACCTATTACAAGTGTTGGTACCATGGAGTTTTCCTCCAAACTCTGACTTAATGGTGTTCACTGTGCTCCTGACTTCCCTCTCAGCTTATTATCTGTTCACAAGCTGTGCACTGAGCTTAACTGTCGAGTTACATTTGATGAATTCTGTTGTTATTTTCAGGACATCCGGACGAGGTAGATTTTTGGTGGGGGACATGAGAAGAATGATCTTTATTATCTTGATATCCCGTCTGACTCTAGTTTTGCTGGCGCTTCGTCAATCTCTGCTGATCCTCTTCTTTGGCATCTCCGTCTTGGCCATCCGTCTGCCAAAGCTCTGTCTCTGATGTTCCGTGAACTTTCTTCGCTGAAGCCATTTGAATGCGAAGCATGTCAGTTCGGGAAACATCATCGTGCTTCTTTTCCTGCTCGAAATGAACATCGTCGTGAAGTTCCTTTCTCTCTAGTCTATTGTGATATTTGGGGACCCTGTCCGGTCCGTACTCTGAGTGGACACAAGTATTTTGCCATCTTCGTTGATGATTATAGTAGGTCGTAATGGGTCTATCTTCTAAAAGAGCGTTCGGAGATTAATAAAATTGTCAAAAATTTCTTTCAGTATGTCTAGAATATCTTCTCCTGTGGTATACAACACTTTCGCTCTGATAATTCACTGGAGTTTACCCAACATGACCTAACGGATTTCTTTGCCTCCCAAGGAACCATACATCAAACCTCTTGTACATATACGCCCCAACAAAACGGGATATTAGAAAGAAAACTCATACATCTCCTAAATATTGCCCGTTCCCTCTTTACACAGATGAAGGTTCCTAAAACCTACTGGGGTGATGCCATACTGACTGCCGTTCATCTTATCAATAGAATTCCATCTCCAAACCGCAATGGCTCAATCCCCTTCTCTCTACTTTACCCCAATGAGTCTCCCTTCCCTCTTCCCCTACAGATCTTTGGATGCGTGTCTTTTGTTCATAACTTTCACACTACAAGCAAACTTTCAATCAAGTGCATTTTCCTCGATTATTCTCGTACTCAAAAAGGTTACAGATGTTATGATCCTAATGGACATCGCTATTATATCTCTGCAGATGTAACCTTTTTTGAACAGACCAGTTTCTTCACTCAACCTGTTACAGATATCCCTCTGGATCTCCCACCTCCAACAATTGTCTACAAACGCAGATCTTCACCACCAGATGTCCCTTTACCTGTTTCTTTATTGCAGGATGATATGCCTTCTACAAGTGTCCCCTCCAAACAGGGATCGCCATATCGCGATATATCGTCGATATATCGGCGATATATCGGTATCGACAGGTCACCGATATATCGCCGATATGGACGATATCGGGTATCGACAATAGAAAATGCCTAATGGATACCGGGTTTCGGCGATATGCGTCGATATATCGCCGATATATCGGCGATATATCGGTATCGACATTGTATCGAAACGATATCGATATCGATATTTCCTTCCTTGCCTCCAATACTGTCCCGGATGCTTCCCAAGATCTACCAATTGCTCTTCGCAGAACTAAGAGGCAATGTACTTGTCATCCAATGACTCATTTCACTTCTATTGTTGGTTTATCTTGTGCTAACAGAAGTTATACATATGTTCTCATGTCTATCTCTATTTCGAGAGACCACTACAGTGCTTTGCAGGATTCAGGATGGCGAAAGGCCATGGACGAAGGGATGGATGCTCTTCTTTCCAGGGATACATGGGATCTAGTGCAATGTCCTAAAGGAGCCAGACCGGTGGCGTGTAAATGGGTCTTCACGACTAAGCACTCACTCGATGGGTCGATTTACAGACTGAAAGCTCGTCTTGTAGCAAAGGACTTCACACAGACATATGGAGTGGATTATTTTGAGACATTCTCACCGGTTGCACGCATGGGGTCAATAAGGACTATATATTTTTGTGGTTGCTAATAAGGCATGGCCTATCTTTCAGTTGGATGTGAAAAATGCGTTCCTATATGGCGATCTTGACAAGGAAGTGTACATGATGCAACCTCCAGGTTATCAAGTCGAGGGGGAGTGTGTATGCCGACTTCGCAAGGACATATATGGCTTAAAGCAGAGTCCATGGGCATGGTTTGACAGACTTACTGCAAAAATCAACACCCTTGGCTTTCAGAGAAAAACGTCTGACTACTCTGTGTTTGTCAGAAGACGGGCAACTAGTACTGTTATACTTGCAGTCTATGTGGATGATATGGTTATCACAGGTAATGATGAAAAAGGAATATTAGAGACCAAGGTCTTCCTCCATAAAGCATTTGTTACCAAGGACCTTGGTCCACTTCGTTACTTTCTGGGCTTAGAAGTACTACGCACTATGGAGGGTCTTCATCTCTCACAGAGGAAATACTGTCTGGACACTCTTACTGAAGCCGGATTACTTGGATGCAAGCCCATTGGTATTCCTGTAGATCCTAAGAAATACATCACATCCTCTGATCCTATCTTCGAAGATGTTACTAGATACAAGAGCCTGGTTGGTAAACTTCTCTACCTTACCGTCACCAGATCAGATATTGCTTATGCAGTAAGCAGAGCCAGCCAACACATGGAACAACCTTGTTACAATCACTGGAAGGATGTTCTTCAGATTCTATAGTATTTAAAAGAATCACCAGGAATCAGGATGTGGCCTCTTCTTTAGGGTAAATGGGTACACCGATGTTATTGCATATGCCGATGCTGATTATGCAAGCTCACCAGAGGATCGACGCTCCACAACAGGTTATGCCATGATGGTTGGAGGAAATCTTATTACTTGGAGAAGCAAGAAGCCGACAATTGTATCTAGATCCAATGCTGAAGCAGAATACATGGCGATGGCTCAAGCTACTTGTGAGATCACATGGCTATTACCGTTTCTACAAGAACTTGGTATTGTTATCAATATTCCTATTCCACTATACTGCGACAACAAATCTGCCGCTTATATGCCACGATTACCGTGTTTCATTAACGAACCAAGCATATAGAAGTTGACTGTCATTTCGTTTGTGATGCTATCAAAACTTGAAAAATCATTACTCCTCACATCAGCTCTGAGCTCCAGCTTGCAGATATATTTACGAAGGCACTGCCCAAGAAGCAACTCTCCTGGATTGTTTCCAAGTTGGGCATGATTGATAAATATGCTCCAACTTGAGGGGGAGTGTTAGGAGAATATTCCATGTACTGGAGGATATTCTATGAGTATACTCTTGTTAGGAGATCATTCTATGTATATTCTTGTAAACCCATAAGGGGTATATATGTACTTTATCCTTTGAGTTCTCTAGGATTTTGTCCTATATAAGGACCCCTAGACCTCTTGAATAAAACAAGCTCTTTCATTCTTTCATTGTTTTTAACAGGATGGAAGCATTTATACACTTTCTGAGTGGGAGAGTATCCCAAAAAATTACATTTGATTGCACGTGGATCAAGCTTCTTTACATCATGTGCGGAATTATGAAAATAACAAATACAACCAAAAGTTTTTGGAGGAAGAGCAAACAACTTGCTATGGGTTGTGTTGGAGTATAAGGTGTATGCGCCTATTGTGTTGTAGCATGGTAAATGGATCCTGGAGGAGATCCATTTACCCCATCCAGTGTTTAGTCCCACATCGTCCAGTGGTGGGACTTGGAGGCTCTGGAGAGGCTATATAAGGAGCCCCAGACCTCCTGTACTCATTGAGAAAAAGTAATGCATAGCATGCCCCTTTGAGGGCTTCTCCCGTGGTTTCATCCCGCTCCTCACGGAGTAGGGTTCCACGTAAAATCCCGCGTTATTATTCTTGTTTATTCTTGTTGGAGTATAAGGTGTATGCGCCTATTGTGTTGTAGCATGGTAAATGGATCCTGGAGGAGATCCATTTACCCCATCCAGTGTTTAGTCCCACATCGTCCAGTGGTGGGACTTGGAGGCTCTGGAGAGGCTATATAAGAAGCCCCAGACCTCCTGTACTCATTGAGAAAAAGCAATGCATAGCATGCCCCGTTGAGGGCTTCTCCCGTGATTTCATCCCGCTCTTCACGGAGTAGGGTTCCACGTAAAAATCCTGCTTGTTCTTTCTTGTTATTTATCTTTTCCATGTTTACGCTTCCGCTTCCGATTTTCTAACATGGTATCAGAGCGGGTTCGATTCTCGCGGTTCTATGTTCTTAATATATCCGAGATTCGGTTTATGAAGAATCATTTTATGTTGTTCTTGGAGATTTATTCATCGGAGATTTACGTTCTAGGGTTTTCTTCTTGAAACCCTAATTTCTGTTGTAATCATCTTCGTGGCTGCGTGTTCCTTCTTAAGCAGGCCTCCTTTGGAGGCGATCAGCCTCCAAGTCCATCGCTGGCAACATCTCCAGTCCTCTGGTTCATCTCCAGCCCTGGCAACATCTCCAGTCCTCCCAGGCGTGCAATCATCAGAGGAGCGCATCTTCAAGGCGGAGCCCTATCAGCATGCGGTGACCCCGCTGGTCACCCCCTCTCTAGTCCCAGACAGCCAGGTGATGGCGTCCTCAGGCGGCATCGCACACCGGCGATGAAGCCCAGAACAGACCCACGCGCAGACGAAGCAAAACCCAACGCCTCCACGGCTCCTCAGGCGCGAGCGAAGCAAGTGCTCCATCAGGCGCGCGCGCCTCCACGACTCCTCCCTCTACAGGTGGCGTGCGTGGGAAGCGCCCTCTTTGCGCGATCCAGCAGGCGAACCAGTCCAACGCGTGCGTGCTCCGCACAAGGCAAAGTCCAGATCGTGACCTCCGTCCTCAACCTCGCTTGCGGCGGCGCGTCAGGCGAGATTCCCAAGCGTCATCTCCGCTGCGAAGCCCAGGGTTCCTCCAGATGTTGTGCCGCACCTAGGGGCGCATCTGCACTCGACGCTCTAGCGGCAAGCGACGAAGTTCCAGGCGCCGCAGACGGCGGCGCAGCCCCACGCGCCCCGATCTTCCTCTTCAACCGGCGAGCGAGGTTCTCCATGCGGCGAACCGTGTCTTCACACGGCGGCACTCATCTCTCCAGGGCGGCGCGTGTAACCCCAGATCTCCAAGGCGGCGGCATACGAAAAGCCCCTGCGGGGGCATTGGCGAAATGATAGGGTTCCCACGATGGGAACCCTAGCCGTTCCTTAAAAAAAATTGTTGGTCTCGGCCCATGTGGGCCGCGTATTGTTTCAAAAAAAAAGAGAAGAGGGGAACAAGCCGCATGATGCTTAAAAAAAGGAGGAAGTTGAAAAAAGGGGGAGGAAATGAATTTGTTAAAAAAAAGGGGGAGAGAGGAGTTTGTTTAAAAAAAAAGGAGGTTTGAAAAAAAAATTGCGCGTACATTTGAAAAAAAAGCCGTACGCGAGTATTTTGAAAGAAAAAAAAGGCTGCGTACAAGAAAAAGCCGTACGCGAAGTTTGCAAAATTTTTTTTTTGAAAAGCCGTCAAAAAAATTAAACGGCTTAAAAAAATTCAGACGGCTTAAAAAAAGCCGCAAGTCCATGTTTTACCCCCTGTTTATATTGTCTTCTCCCAACTTTGTCGATGTTCATTTTCCGACAAGTATGGGAGAAAGGGGGAGTATATGTAGAGTCACAGGTCTGTTCATGATCCAGATTCCAGATTCAGATGCTAGTCTCCAGACCAGCCAGTTGATCAGACTCTACAGTTCAGTTTCAGACTCGATGATCATTGTTTCCGAGTCTCCAGTTTCAGACACGCACGAGTGTGCGGTCATTTGTCAGATGAGCATAAGTTGCCATCATTTGTTTCGCGGTCCCCATCATTCTTCTTGTTGTCAGGCCAGAGTTTTCATGTGAGCCATAGGGACTCCAGAGCAGAGGACCATTCCCTTGAGGGCAAGGGTTTTCATGTGGTATCATAGGTACACCAGAGCAGTGCACCATTCTCTGAGCCAGATGGGAGAGACCCAGTTCTCCGACGAGGAGACTTCAGGCGCAAGTTCAGACTCGACGGTCAGATTCCGAGTCTTCAGTTGACTCACACTCCAGCCCGTTCGTCCTCCTCACCTGCACAGCATGAGAAGCAACGTCCTCGACTGCAGCAATGTGCGCGTTGGGTTGATATTGTCCGTAGTGTCTTGTAGCGTTGAGTTGAGTTTTTGTCTGTTTGTCCAAGCTGAGCATTGCATGCTCCACCTTGAGGGGGAGTGATGGAGTATAAGGTGTATGCGCCTATTGTGTTGTAGCATGGTAAATGGATCCTGGAGGAGATCCATTTACCCCATCCAGTGTTTAGTCCCACATCGTCCAGTGGTGGGACTTGGAGGCTCTGGAGAGGCTATATAAGGAGCCCCAGACCTCCTGTACTCATTGAGAAAAAGCAATGCATAGCATGCCCCGTTGAGGGCTTCTCCCGTGATTTCATCCCGCTCCTCACGGAGTAGGGTTCCACGTAAAAATCCTGCTTGTTCTTTCTTGTTATTTATCTTTTCCATGTTTACGCTTCCGCTTCCGATTTTCTAACAGGTTGGATAATAGAAAAAAGGGTTGCCATATTCAACAGTCTTGAGGGCATTTTATTTATAAGGAAGGCACTTATGAGAATAGCTTCTCCCCAAACTCTGTTAAGAAGATTTCTTTGAAATAAAAGTACCCTACTAACTTCAAGTAGGTGTCTGTTCTTTCGCTCTGCTACACTATTTTGTTGTGGAATATAGCTATAAGAAGTCTCGTGAAGAGTTCCTTTAGTAGTAAATAATTCTTGTAATTCCTTAGATGCATATTCACGAGCATTATCAGACCGAAAACGTTTTATCACTTTCCCATACCGCATCTCAATAAGGTTAAAAAACTTTTTCACGGTACTGACAACTAATCCACGATCACAAAGTAAATAAACAAATGTACTTCTGGAATTGGCTTCCATGTATAACTAGAAGTTGAGGACCTACTTTTATCAATTACGTAGATTTGAATCAGTGAATTGAATCTTAGTGCGTGGCTGTCAAATTTTCAATTTATACGCACATTTGAATACCATCCAATTTAGATTCATATCCCATTTCCTTGGATATGGAAATGAAAGCTCATATTTAAGCAGCATCAAAATTAACATTATATTCCATAGAAAGAATTCATATAAATATGAAAATGCCTGCATTTAAACCGTGTTAATCCCTTTTAGCAGAAGCTTGCTAATGTTTGTTCAGGGCCATGGTATCAGCGTAAAAGCGAACTGTCATAACAACGTGGTGTCAATGGAGGCAATGACTCTAGGGAGCCTCCACCTCAACTGCGTTAGAATCACTTGCACCCCAACCATGGAAGAAGTATCACCTGGCAGCACCCCCACCATGGCAAACCCCTTCGCAGACTGGAATATCAACAAGGCCTGCCAGCACCCCCACCATGGCAAACCCCTTCGTAGACAGGAATCTCAACAAGGCCTATGCTGCTGCATGCAAGAAACTTGTCAGGGTCCCTTCAGTCTCATGTCATGTGGCTCGACTGGCACACAACACGAACATATTTCCTATCTACTCCATGGTGGCCCTCATGTTGGATACAATGTGCATCTCTTCTTAGTAGCCTCCATCTAAGCCATGCTCACTTTGTGGCTACTTCTCTCCACCCCTTGACCTCTTTAGGAATACTGTGACGGGAAAAAAATGTCGATCTCTCCAAGTTCAAGAAGGCGGTCAATGAAACCTGAATCCAACTGAAAACTTCCATATCATGTTCGATCAATATTATGGGAATTCTGTAAATAGATTAGCATTCCATCTTTCGCATCACCATTAGATTTACGACAACATCTGCATGTGGATGACATTGAGATCAATGCATTATATGTTAGTTCAGCTTTCGGCCTAAAAGTGCTTTGGTTTGCTAAATTATTTTATTCTATTTCTAACATTTTGCCTGGTCGCAATATATTAGTTTGTTTCCTCATGGGCGCACCTACCCATGCGTTAAGAAAATCCTAAATATTCTGTGCCTCTTAAGCTTCTCACTCATTCATGACCAAACCACTTGACATTCATAAGATGCCTGACTTGTGCCTGCCATAAATCGATCACCATTAGATGCAGAATTACATATCTGATACGTGCTCCTCTCAATTAGTGCGGCTTTGTCTCTTTTCATTTGAGGGAAAATATCCCACATTGTTCCCACCTCTTTGCAGCAAGTGTACATGTACTTCAGAGGAAGTGGAATGGCTGCAGAGTTGAAGAAAGAGGCGGCACGTGGCGCTATGCGGGCTGCTATATGAGGTCATCCAATGCGAACCATAGACCCTGGAAACATTTGGGCTGGATTGTATGGTGCAACAGTTCTGCATAGCTTACTTGGGATCAGCATCAGCCCAATCACCAGCTAACCGGATCAGGCCTATCCACACCTGTTCAGCTTGCATGTGAATTTTCCGATACACATGCGGTGGATTTGTCCTGTTTTCTATTAAATGCATATAAAAACATGCAGAGATACACAACTCATATAAAGTGTTAAGATCATTGCTTCCATTGTTAAGTAACGCTTAATGATATGTTTGTTAGATGACTATTTCATTGTTAAGTTAACACTAAATGATATGTTTGTTAGATGATGATTTCATTGCTTCACTTAAATGTATATGAGATGCACTGGTGTTGTAATTGAATATATATATATATATATATGTATGTATGTATGTATTCGAAGTCTATGTCTGTCTGTGTCAGGCAATTGTTGTGGAATTTCATCATGCTGTTGGAACTGCATGATTATTTTTCGGGGGGGGGGGGGATCGAATTCAAGACAGATTGATCATCTAGTAATTACACAGTAAACTTTTATACTCGTCGGTATCATGGTTTACCTCATTCTTCCAATATAAGGTTTCTTTCTCTAGGGGGTGCTTGTTTTTGACAAAGCAGCGAAAATTAGTTTTTATAGCCAATCGGAAATTAACAAAAATAAAAGCAAATCTATCTCTCCTCGATCAAGTTCTGTGTTTTTTTGCTTCCGTTATGAAATGAACCGGCTTCTTTATTTTTTGAAAGTTTTTCACTATAAGCTGTATCCAAAAAATACAAATGTTGAACCGGCTTCTTTATGTTTGTGCTTATAATGAAAATTGTAGAATTGATAAGATTGCGCACATTTATGTCTGGAGTCACGGAAAATTTATGCCTGGAGTTCAGGGAAATTGATTGCTACGATTTCCAATGAGGAAACGTAGACATTTCTTTTTAGTGTGACCGAAAGGTTAGGTCCACAAAGCTATGTTGAGGAATCTAACTTGGAAATATAAGTTGATTATTCCGTGTTCTTCACAAGACTCTTTACCACTGAATTTATTTGGACATTCACATCTGCACTTAACTGTTTGGTCGATGATGTTACCTATAGATCCAAATATCGGAGATCTCCTGTGAGTCTGTGACAAAATCACTCTGAAAAGATTAGGAAATGTGGTTGAGAACAAAACACATGGGGCTCGTTTGGTTGCTAGGTTTGGGGGTGGGTTGGGTAACTTATTTGAATAGTAGCTGTTTGGAATGGTTATGAAGGTTAGAGAGGGTTGGAATAAAGAATGCGATGTGATGTCACTATAATTTGAGATGGAATTCCAACCCAAGAATAAGGAGGGGTAATTCGGGTTACCCAACTTGGTTACCAAAGGGCTGCGCAATACGATCTTGGAATCTGGACTTTGGGTCTTTAGTGCAGGAAAACAAATTGCTGGGATTTAACGCATCAATGTTAGGTGATGGCTCCGTTTTATGCATCCTCTCCTTGTTGTACCATATCCCAACAAAGTTGTGGGGCCAACGCTCTCGGCGATTTTTTTATTAAACGGGTATTTGGATCCGTTTGTTTCAGGTATTCGTCTGTACATGAGTAGTATATAAACTCCCACAGAGTTATGGTTCCAAGTATCTTATGTATTCCTTCTTTCTCCATTGAGTGAAAACCGATCGTCACTGTCCAAAGACATAGCCCAGTTACGGGTGAAACTTGTAAATTCATGTATTTGTGTCTTACTTGATTGATCGTATTTGTGCGTGTTTGCTTGCATGACTCGCAACAAAAGGGGTTATTTTAGGTTGGTATGAACAATGATAATGACACTATGATGCATAAAACTCGATGGTCTGCATGATTCTAGGTGCTTCATATGAGGCGGTTGTAGGTATAGCTCTAGATGGTCTGAGGGGTGCTGAAGCTTCTACATGACATTGCTTCATGAGACGATTAGGAAGTCTATCACAAACACTCCCCCTCACCCCCCACACACCCACGCATGCACTCACACATGATTCCTTCAAATAGGACGCAGTCCTTTCTGAGTTAAGGAAGGCCGACATTTTTTCACGGGACCCATTGGATAAGCTATATATATATATGATTTTTATCCAGTAGACCCTGTGCTGTTTAGTGATGAAATGGGCCCCTAATTCCAACCATCCGATTTCAATATTTCCTTCCCAAAATGTAGGAACCATAATCGTAATGGAAAGGAAATAAAATTGAAAATTATAAGCAATTCTAAAAATAGTATACATTCATGAAAAGAGGAAGGCCTGGGAATATGATTGTCACAACCTGTCATATTATTCCAACGTGAGGCAATTATTTTGTTCTAATGATATGTATCATTTTTATCATTGGCCATTTATTTCTTTCAAAATTCTGTAGATTAGAATCAGATCGTTTTGAAGAGTTTTTTCATCTTTATAATATTTTTCGATTTGGGATTCAAACGTGACATCTGATGATGATGGACGATTTGCGATTGGATTTGGATCATGAGAAGATTATCTCAGAAGGATCTTGTACAAATAATCTTTTTTAAATATCCAAATCTTGTTCTGAGAACTTTGTTATGAAGCTATGTAATTACTGAATCAAATTTCATTATTATTGTTAGGGATAATTACACCCATAACCCTGAGTAATTCCTCAATCTCAATCATAACCCTGCATAATCGTGAATTACATGAGAAACCCCGAGTAATGCTTAACTCTTACATGGCATAACCCTGGGTTCAGTTCCGTTTGAAATGTCCGTAAACTTTGACGGTTTCCGTTGAAGAAGACAAAATTACCCTTATTGTTCACTCATATTTGCAAAACATGCCAGCCCTCCCCCCTCCCACAGCATCGACGCCCGCCCCTCTCTCCCCTGTCGAGCACCATCTCCTCCTCCCCTGATGTCGAGCTCGTCCCCTTCGCCCCACGGCCCGCCGTCCTCGTCGATCTCCCTCTACCGGAACCTCTCCAGGCTCCACAGATCCCCTGTTGGAAGCTCTCTGCAAGCAAAGCCCCCCATCTCGGTATGCCAATCATGGCCCGCCGCAACCCCATTGACCTCCCTCTGCAAGCAAAGTTCCTACTCCCGTCGTCGCCTCCCCCCCTCCCCCTCGGTGGACCTCTCCAGACCCACAGATCCCCACGCCCCTACCAGACCCACCTATATCCCCTTCTCTTTAAATCATCCCAAATCGAACAAACAATCATCTATTTCCACATCGAGTCCACTCCGTTCCATCGTTCCATTCAGAGCAGTGCATTTTTGCATTGTCTACATTCGATCCATCATTGCATCCAATGGAGCTTTGAATCCATGCGTCTGAACAACATGCATCACAAAGTAGAAGTTTGATCATCTGGTCGACATCGAGCTATCCAGAACCTGCACATCTGAAGCCACGGCTTTATCACTGTCGACTATTGCTTGGATGAAGCATCATCACATGCATATCGATCTATAACCTTCAATTAACCATTCCCGGAGATGTGAAGACCGAGCTGATAGAGAAGCGACGACGGGTGATCTAACTCGAGATCCATCATGCTTCTATCGAGAAATACGTATCATCTGGAAATCTGAAATGAAGAATCCAATCCGAAATGTTTGTTGGAGAAATGAATCTGATTTGATCGTCGGAGACAGAGCATCACATTCGAATATCGAGTAAAGCCACTGAATGTCACCGACATTGTTTTGAGTCACCGCAACATTCAGGGTAACGGACCTGCAGCATCGTCGTCAACCTGGAGAGCATCTTACTTCAAGCGTAATCAGAACCGAGGATGCCGTATGTGTAGAGATATATCCACATATCCATGGATTTGAAGAAATTAGAAAAATATTTTAGTCTGGATTTCCGTCAGATTGAATCTAAGCACTCATGCATTTGAGATCAGCATCACCTGAATTTCATATGATTTTGGAGAAATGGAAACTCCCAGACCCACCGACCTGCTCGAAGCTAATCCCCCGCCGCCCCCTCACAAAGGACCACTCCAGACTCACCCCCCCAAACCACGCGGACCTCTCCAGATCCGCCGCTAGAAGCCCCATGTCGAAAGCAGCCCCCGCCGCCGAGCCTTCCCCTCCCTGCTTCAAGCCCCCGTCGAAGAACTCCCCCTCCCGCGCCGACCCTTCCTCGCTCCCCACCCCGCAGAGCTTCTCCTCCTGCTCGAAGCTGGCCAACGACCTCTCCTCCGTCCGAAGCTCAAAGCCCCACTCACTCCCAACCAAGCTTCCAAACGCCACCAGCCCGCCTACATTTATTTTTTTTCCTTCTATTTTTTTTGTTAATCTTAGCCGTTAGATCATAGTTTGGTTAGATAAACCCACTTATATGGTTGAGTTAACATATTAAACTAACGGAGGGTTATGTGTGTGAAACGGAGTAACTATCCGGGGTTTCACATGTAATTCGCGATTATGCAGGGTTATGATTGAGATTGAGGAATTACTCAGGGTTATGGGTGTAATTATCCCTTATTGTTAATGTTATGTTTATTACTTGAATTTAATCAAAAAATTACTTGAATCTTATCAAAATCACTTCACATTTACTTGTGAATTCTTATAAGTTACTAAAGATATGATATCACTTTTGATATATATTACCGAATCCGTCTCATATAAGTTATTAAAGCTATGATATCATTTATTGAAGCTTGGATATATATTACTGAAGCCATCTACAGAGTTCACATTTACTTGTAATTTTTAGCAAGTTACTAAAGTTGTTACATCGCTTACTAAAAATTGAATATTTATTACTGAAGCAATCTATAGAGTTCGTATTTACTGCAGCTTCATATAAGTTACTAACGCTATAAATACCACTTACTGAAGTTTGGATATATATTATTGAAGCGTATATAGAGTTCGTATTACTTGTTTGCTAATTTATTTTGTATTTCAGGCATGCCAGATGTCCGAACACTTCTTATATTACATGGATGAAAATGTGAAATAATGAGGCATTGATGATCATTGCATTGCTTCCTGAGTGAAGAGGTGAGATGAACATCTTTGACAATATTATTAAGAACTAATCATTCTGTAACTAATAGAAGAGGTAATTAACAAATACAATACATCAAATAAATAAGTGATGCGCAACTATAATTTTAGTAATCAATCACAATGAGTTAGTAATACAGACATGAATATTCAGTAATTGTTCCTATAACTATTAGTAATTTACCTACTCAATTATCTAGTAATTATTCACAAATACTAAGTAACTATAACTTCAGTAACCAAGAACAATGAGTTCAGTAATATGCACATAAGTAATTAGCTGTTGTATGTATATATCAATAATTATATAGTAATAATTCAAAAGTACCGAATAACTATAATTTCAGTAACCAATCACACTGAGTTCAATAATATGGACATCAATATTCAGTATTTATTTGTATAAATATTAGTAGTTTACATACTAAATTATCTAGTAATTATTTAGAAGTATTAAGTCAGTATAACTTCGGTGATCAATAACAATAAGTTCAATAATATGGACATTAGTAGTCGGTACTAGTTGTATGGAAATTAGTAATTTACCTACTCAATTATATAGTAATAATTCGACAATAAATTAGCTATAATTTCAGTAACCAATCACATTAAGTCTAGTAATATGGACATCAATATTCAATACTTATTCACATAAACATTAATAATTTACCTACTCAATCATCTATTAATCATTCAAAAGTATACATTTTCTAATCTAGATGTGGAATGATCTTTCCATAAATAAATTGCATGCCAACAATTGTAACAGCCCAGCGGAAGCATATCAAATGCCACGTCGGATCCGAGTGTTACTCTCGAACATCAATGATATCACATATAGCATATATGAGCCATCTTAATGTTCCTTTATCCAAAAAGAATATATATACATCTCTAATACATATCCAAGATCTTTCGTTCCAGTGGACAAAATGATATCCTTTCTTCGGACCTTGCAACAAGTCTCCAACTGCCATTAAAATTTATCCTTACATTGACCTGCAATAAAAATACAAAAATACGTGGTATGAGCTTAACGCTCAGTATGTGTCGAGATAAGGTCAAGCCAGCTAGCGAAAAATCAAGTCTCCTTATTCTATTACAAATAACTCCATGCACAGATAATTAGCTGGATAAATATTTTCCACAATGGATCCTTATAAATTTTCTATATTCCCCAATATGAAATAATGTACACAATATACAGTATCTGTGGATACATTCCTTGAGTATGATCTTAATCATAACATAATGTGCATGGACTCCACTCACTGCAACAGAATTAAGTTTTGATGACAGAATTTAGTTGACAGATTCCATTGCGACGGATATCTGCCACTAAATCCGTCACGTAAAGTCATGAATACAACAGATCTCACCTTTTTTTTTTTCAAAAAAACCCCAATCTCCCTTTTTGATAAAACCATATTCCCCGTTCCAATCCCAAACCCTACGTTGTTACAACATTTGTCTCCGCTGCTGTCTAACTATAAGCCCCTCCCCTCCACTTTCTCGCCCCCATCTCCAAGGTCCATCTCCATGTGCTTGACACACATGCGATCTGCGACGATATCCACCGTCGTTGGGTCACCTCCGTCGAGGAGATCCGTCGCTCGTCACCATCGGCCCTTCTTCATCGAGGAGATCTGCCGCTCGTCGCCATCAGCCCTTCTCCATCGAGGAGATCGGTTGACGAAGATGCGGTCGAGGCTGCCGCATTGCGGGCTTTGGTCGAAGCGCTGCTTGGAGAAGGCTCGCCTTGCCGAGACGGATCAGAAGAGGAAGAGGCCGAGGAGGGGCAGCAAGAGGAGGTGAGACGACTTCGCCATGGATGGATGGATGGGGATGATGGGATGAAATGGTAGTTGGCAACCTAGCCGCAGCTAGCTGCTGTCGAGGAGATACACCGATAGCCGCATCATCTCAAAGGTATCTTAAACGTAACTAATCGTATATGCAAAAAATATATCCCATTAGTTACCTTTTGTATGAACTGTCACCTTTTTGCCATATCACATGTGCAGGTATGCATCTAGTCTTCCTGCAAAAAAGTAGAAAGAGGGAGAAGGATGAGGCGATGGAAATCCACCAGCCATGACATTGCCATGTAGTCTAGAAAATCTCAAGTCCAACTTAGGAAGGCAATAGCTCAACCACAAATTAAACCCATCTGGTAAATATTTGATCCATGAAATACTTTATTACCACTGTGATTATATTTTAAATTATCCAAAGTTGGGTATTGACCATGATATCGATGTGGTGACATAATGGAAAAGTGTTGTATATAAAGAAATAATAGACGCGGTGACATTATTCCCAAACTACTTATTCCTGGATAAAGTTTCTGATTCCCATGGATTGTGTCTCTGCTCAAATTGATACTTTAAGGCCTCTTTCGAATGCCAATCCATAGTTTGAGTCATTTTTATACATTTCTCATTTTACATATGTTATCATATTTATGTCACTGATATTATCTTGTAACTTTCTTTTACAAACTTGTTATAATCACCAAATTATGATTATGTAATGGAATGATACATGTACTGTAGGATTTGATCCAGGATGTCTCTCTCTAATGTCCACATCATCCCTTAAAATAGCTTCCCTATTTTAATAGATTAACTTGATACATGAGCATTTGCTTTGACAGGTGTAATTGTATTGTTGAAGCATTATCCCTAATTTGATGTGTATATGATGAAATTGATCAACCTATGCTCGTTGTAAATTAGAATAACATTTGCATGCAGCCATTTCAAGTATTTGATCCAGCATTACAATATAAAGTTTGAAGATCTGTATTTAAAGGATTGATAAACTTCTAAAAGAAGATTATGTTCGATTTCATGGCATCGGATATGACATGTCACAAGTTTTCTGAATACGATAAACTGCAAAAACTCATCCGAAGAAGCACAAATGATTAGGTACTTTAATGCTTAGTGAAAATAAGCCAGACATTTTCATTATGTATGCCATTTTCCTGACCTGTGAAGATATATTGTTGAATTGCCATATGCTATTTACACTATTTTCTCTTCAACATCAAATATCGGGCATGTCGCTAGGAACTATCTTAAACTGTGAATTGATTGATTTTTTTACAGATCTGATGCATAGAAATAGTCCCAAAAATTTTACCAGGGGACATCATTTTCTTTATCCCATATTACAAATTGAATAGAGAGATTATTCATGTGACATGATTTGATAAACTTTCTAGACATCATCTTTATTCTAAACTAATCCACGTATGAGATCCACTAGTATTTTATTGTTACTATGTGAATAAGTAATACACTAGATATTAAGAACATTCATTGAATATATCTTAAATTTTTATCTTGTCACGATTAAATAGTAGACTTTCTATTTGCATGTGCACATTTAGACAAGAGATGTCGCAAGCATCCTTTAAGATTTATGATGGAAGTGGTTCTTTTAAAAAAGTTCTTTCATAGATTTTCATAGAATTTCCTTTTAATGGAGGCAAAAGATTGGCATTAACCATCTCAGAAATACATTCTAAATGTCAGTATCTGGCAGAGATCATCCGAGACTATCAACTTACTCTCCAACAATATTCAAACTTTCTATTTATCAGTATATGATGAGATTCATTGTAGTGGGAGCATTGCAATCATGTCAGTAAAGGAGGTCTTGGAGTTTTGAAACTGAATGAGATGAATAGTACCCTCCTCTGTGAGCTTCATGTCTGTATGCACCATGTTCTGGGAGATGGTTCTTTCAAATTCTGGTTTGATGATTGTACAAGCAATGGGCCTATTTGTGACCATTTTCCAAGGGTGTATGTTTTAGCTATAGACAGGGACATGCTGATTTCTGAGGATTGGTCTGATGGTGCCCTGGCTCCATACTTTCCATATCACATTCTTTTAGCTATAGACAGGGACATGCTGATTTCTGAGGCTTGGTCTGATGGTGCCCTGGCTCCATACTTTCCATATCACATTCTTTGGAAAAAAAGACATCTGGAGTTCTTGAAGCTAGGGGAGGATCTTAGCTCCATGTCTTAACCTATGAGTTTGGATTGCGAACACTGGGTGAAGAGAGCCTAAATGGCTATTTGTGGACTCTATTATGTTTAACCATGGACATCTTCAACGTGACAACCAACTCATTTTGAGCATGATGTTGTCCTATGCCTCCGGGACTTCTGGTTAAGTTCACACCCGATGCCTCTGAGACTTCTGGTTATTATAACTACTCATAAGTTTGTGAGTATATGGAAGATTCTTAGCAGTATCAGAATGCATCTAGTAAGTTTTGCTATTCTTTTTCTTAAAGATACATACTCATATTCTTATTGAGTATATAGAAGATTCTTAGCAGTATCAGAATGCATCTGGTAAGTTTGTGATTAAATTTTCATTAAAAGAAGAAATCATGCAATTTCTATATGGGTTTATATCTGCGCAATGATATAGTTATCGGGTAATCATGAATCGTCACTAATGAGGGGTTCTAAGAAGTTACCACCAAGAGATTCCTATTTATCTAGTTTGGCTGTACATGTACAGTCCTTATTTCAACAACCATTTTACTTTCTTACTGCGACAATAATATAGGCAGGCTACAAATCGAGAAGTTTTTTGGAGGTAAAGTCATATGTGAAGTTTGAACTTTTTTTTCAACTGTTCAACCACGAGACCATTTAAGTGAATTGGAGAATTTGGTTTTTGGGTACTTTCATGACTCAACTTTTGTTGAATAAACTCTACTTCTCATTATTCTTTTTTTAATAATGAGAACATGAGAAAATAAAAGATCAGATACCATAGCTGATTGCTGGTATTGGTTGCTGCATTTCATCTAATTATTTGCCTTTTTTGTTTAACTTTTTATTGGAAATATACTTTCACCACGCTATTTACGTTTAATGTGGATAAATCAATAAATTTTAGAGGGAACACTCCGAAGTGTATTGATATGTGTCTGTAAATATGAGTGTGAGTGTGTGCATAAGCATGTATATATATGACGTCATGAATGAGTGTGAATGTGTGCATGCTTTAATGTGTGTATGCATTAGCATGTTTGAATTTGTTTGTATATGTGTAAATTTATGCTTGTGTGGATGTATGTAATGTGTTTGTATGAATGTGTGTACAAGGGAGAGTGGGAACTTGTGATTGTATTTATGTGTGAATGTATATGTGTATTTATGTGTAAATATGTGTTTATGTAAATCCCATGTAAATATGTATTTATGTGAATGTGTGTAAGAATGTATATGTGATAAAAGCTATATTGTTAATTTCACCTTCTGTTTGATATCATTGCTTATATAATACATTATGTGAGATGGAGTAAATGGAAGTCATTTCTACAAAGATCTACTATATGTGTTGGACATTATTCAAATATATAATAATGAAAGTTGTTCTTTACAACTTCTCTACTATCAAACCTGGGAAGGGTTCAATCAGTTCTTTTTGAAAATTATCAAGTCCTTGGCACTCTCCAACAACCTAAAGATTTGCCTTTTACAATGAAGCATGAATTTTCGAGATTGTTACGTTGTGTAACCGTGCATGGGTCGCTGCATACTTATATATCTTCTATTTTCGTGCTATAAAAGCACACGCATGTGCAGCGCGAATAAACCGGCAAGAATTATGTTTTACCCAATTTACGTTTGAGAATTTTTTATTATTTCTGTAAAGCATGCATAGAAATCAATTATATTATGAGAGGACTTATTTGATGATCATGCTTTGACAACTCAGTGCAGAGCATTCTGGACTGCCTTGATGCTCTTCTGGACTGCTTTGATTACTCCCTGGCAGACCATTAAAATACTCTTAAGTCTTTAGCAGGTAAAAATTACCCTCTTTCTTATTATTGTCCCCATCATCTTACGCTGACTTAATTCAGAATCTTGTGATTTTGTTTCCCCTGCGTGCTTATGATCCCTCTGTTATATTCTTTTCACAAATGTGGACTAAATTGTGGTTGTCATTACGTCTTGAATCTTCCCTAATCCGGAGATTGCAACTGAGGGAGAACTCCATGTAGTTGATAGAAGTATGTAGAGTGGATACATTCCATAATCATTTTCTGGAAATCAATCATCTGGATTTGGAGAGGATCTATGGCAAGAATATGCAAGAACAAAGTCCTCCCGTTTTTAGTATGGAATATCAATGAAAGATGGGCTTCTAAAAATGTTTGCAAGTTGTCAGAGAATATTGATAATAAGACTGATATAGTAAATATATATGCTTGAAATCAACCATATTCATGGTGTTGCAGCTTATTACCTACAGGAAATGCATTGCAACATTTGTTGGCCGGTCGTAAGGTTCCTTGTGGGCCATCTGGTCATTGAGGCAGCCTCGATGACCGTCGAGTTGTAAGTTGTTCTCCTTCGCATTACATTTGTCCAGATATTTACATAGCTATATATGCCTTATTTATCATTCAATGGAGAAAATGAGATTACATGCAATTGTAGCCGAGTCATCAAAGTTGCTTGGGTGAACATTTCTCCTTTGGCAATATGGGACAATGACGTATGTATGTAAAAATTTGTAAGCAACGCTTTCTCAGAGGATTATCCCTTTTGTCTTGCCAAGGAATACAACATGCATATTTAGGTCAGCACAAGGTCGGATTCTTTCAGCATTTTGCTTCTCTTGCACTTTTCTTGTCCTCCTCTGGTTACATCAACTTCTCTCTCTCCCTCCACACAAACACATCTGACGGGGGTCTTATTGCTTTTGAAATTGCGGAATCATATGTGAGATGTTTCTTAGTGTAATTCACTCTTATACTTGCAAATCCGCAGGTATTTCTTGGTAATTGGATCGTCAATTGTTTGGTGGGTTCCGTCGAAATTCCACATGGATTTGCCAGCAAGTGATTAAGTGTTCGTATATGGCACAAGGCATAAGTGCAGCAACAACGATGTTCCCAAGACCACCCTATGCAGACTGCAGAGAGGAGTACCACCTACGTGAGATTGGAGAATCACCTCCCCAGCAAGAGCGTCCTCCCATGGTATCCCACCGTCCACGTCCATTCCGAAGAATGGAGGAATTTCTGTCGTGGTCCACCTGCACAACGGCATCCACAAGCCTCAGACAATCCTAAAGCAGAACTCTTTTTGCCTTGATAGATTCAGAATATTCAGATTATTTTGTGTTTACAATATTGATCTGGCATTAGCTTCAATACTCCATTTTTGTTGAATGCAATATATAGTTGTAATGAATTTGAATTTTGTTACTGATTCTCTTTTAATTGTTCTAATGAGGTGTATTGAAATTCTCGTGTCATCTCTCATCAATCAAAATAGGGGATGGTGGCCTTTTCTCTGTAAAAAATGGTCTATTTATTCGTTTTCTATGTGACAGATTTTCTGTCGTGTAATCCTCTGGTGACGGATTATCTGTCATTAAAGTCTTTGGCCACGCAGGTTTTAGTGACATCTTTTCAGTGACGGAATAGCTGTCACAAAACTCATATCCGTCACCTTAGCTCATAAATCTGTCATCATAGATCTGTCACCAAAAATCATTTTTGTTGTAGTGACTATTTTTCTCTTGTCAAATTTACAATATCAATAATTACTTAATGATGATTACATATATATGAAATTGTGTGTTACACCCATACACCTATTGCTATGAGTTTTCACATGTAAGCCCTTATTGTATCCTAACAAAGAGATTTGCATTGTTCTCATTTCCATCATCATATCATATACTTTTTCATATAACATATCATGCACGAAAATAGTATCATGGCATATTCATTCACAAAATACCCTTATGTTAGTTAATAAAATACTTGACTGTTGTCATACAATAGCATCATATGGATCACTCATAAACATAGATATGCATGCAAAGGATGTTTTTTTTATATACATGCATCTCATACAATACTTTCATACATGCCCTTAGGATTTAATCATATTTGCACTTATGTCCTTAACATTAACATTATTGCATGTATGCCCATAACAATAACATAATCACATGTAGGCACTTAGCATTTCACATAACTGCACATAGACACTCAGCATTTGACATAAATACATATTTACGCTTAACATTTTACATGAATACACTTATACACTTAACATTCACATAATCGCACATATGCGCTTGGCATTTCATATAAGCACGTAGCTGGTCACCGAGGATCCGGGCTGTTACAGGTGGTATCAGAGTTGTAGTTCCTCTGAGCATGAGATATCCAATCATAGATGACGTAAGACCTTTAGTATAGAAAAAAAGTAGGAGAAAAAGTAGGAGACCAAGAATTTAGCACGATCTTCATGTCTCTAGAAGATAATATGAGTAGTAGGAGGTTGACTAATAGGAGATAGAACTGATCTTGAAGATTACATATTGTCCTAAGGAGGAGAAAGTGGATTAGTGGATCAGATACACTAAATTGATTATTGTGGGGACCAAAGAAAGAGAGTCAGATGATTATTTATTGTCGATAACAACAATCAGGTGTATGACCTATTTGACAACAATAAAAGGTTTTTCATGTAAAACTTGGGGATTTGAAAATCATTTTTTTGATAAAATTGTTGTCGATTTTATGACAATCCACCTGAAAGAGATGTTGACTTTGTTATCGATGTCATACTGGAAAATACACCCACATGAGTTGGATGAGCTGAAAAATAAATGGAAAGGATAATTAGATAAGGAATAGGTCAGGCTTGTTTTTTTCCTTGGAATTGCTTTCGTTATTTAGACTCTATTATTTTTTTAGGTCGTCACAAAGATAAAGATATTTTCTTCTTCATATATGATCAATTGCAACAATAAACCATATTCTCCAAGGTTTACCTTTAGTTAGAATGTCATTATGTTGCAATTGAGAATGTAGACATATCAAAGACTAACAAGAATTTCTAGTGATTCCTTTAACCTCACAAGGACACATGCTACTTTCTGAAGTGACGAGTCGGATATTTTGAGGTTACCGAGTAAAGTTTGTGATGGTCTTTATTGATAGAATCATAGATATCATAAACATTATCTACTAATTTATTTATATAACCAATAGCCAATACTGATGTTGTGTGTGATTAAGCTAGACTTTAGAATCCGAGACCACTTAGGTTATCCTTGATACATGATTGTGATTACTAGTTCTAATTAATTTTGTTGGATACGACTTTAATGTTGGTCAAGATTATTGTTTAATGATAGCTACTACAAGAGATATAAGTTAATTTAATGAATATTGATTTTTGTGATATGCTAGTTGCTAATGATATATGCAATGCTTGTTACGTACGTCATATCCTGACTTAAGTAGAAATGTCTTTCCCTATGTATCATAGTTGCGAACTTTGATATATTATTGTCATATTCTATGAGTGACAACCCATAAATTGATCCTCATATATTTCTATCAACGTTTATGTGGAATGATTACTCTGACTCTTAGGTGAAGATATTTTTTTTGTGTATTCGTCTATCTTGCAATTAAGATCTTGAAGGAGACAATTATAGTGGAAAAGCTCTAAAGTAAGAGAACAAGAAATCTGATCCCATAAAATGTGAAGAGCAAATAGAAGAATGGAGGAATGAGATTTGAGTCAATTATTATGGGATTTTTTTGAGTCTCTTGACCAGTAAATTTCGGGACGAAATTCTTTTTTAGTGGGGTATATTGTAACAACCCATATTCAATTATTACGATGTTTTTTAAAAAAAGAATAAAAAGAATAACACCTGATTGTTGTTATCGACAATAAATAATCATCTGACTCTCTTTCTTTGGTCCCCACAATAATCAATTTAGTGTATCTGATCCACTAATCCACTTTCTCCTCCTTAGGACAATATGTAATCTTCAAGATCAGTTCTATCTCCTATTAGTCAACCTCCTACTACTCATATTATCTTCTAGAGACATGAAGATCGTGCTAAATTCTTGGTCTCCTACTTTTTCTCCTACTTTTTTCTATACTAAAGGTCTTACGTCATCTATGATTGGATATCTCATGCCCAGAGGAACTACAACTCTGATACCACCTGTAACAGCCCGGATCCTCGCTGACCAGCTACACGCTTATATGAAATGCCAAGCGCATATGTGCGATTATGTGAATGTTAAGTGTATTCATGTAAAATGTTAAGTGTAAATATGTATTTATGTCAAATGCTGAGTGTCTATGTGCATGACATGTGATTATGTTATTGTTATGGGCATACATGCAATAATGTTAATGTTAAGGACATAAGTGCAAATATGATTAAATCCTAAGGGCATGTATGAAAGTATTATATGAGATGCATGTATATAAAAAGAACATCCTTTGCATGCATACCTATGTTTATGAGTGATCCATATGATGCTATTGTATGACAACAGTCAAGTATTTTATTAACTAACATAAGGGTATTTTGTGAATGAATATGCCATGATACTACTTTCGTGTATGATATGTTATATGAAAAAGTATATGATATGATGATGGAAATGAGAACAATGCAAATCTCTTTGTTAGGATACAATAAGGGCTTACATGTGAAAACTCATAACAATAGGTGTATGGTTGTAACACACAATTTCATATATATGTAATCATCATTAAGTAATTATTGATATTGTAAATTTGACAAGAGAAAAATAGTGGAGTCCATGCACATTATGTTATGATTAAGATCATACTCAAGGAATGTATCTATAGATACTGCATATTGTGTACATTATTTCACATTGGGGAATATAGAAAATTTATAAGGATCCATTGTGGAAAATATTTATCCAGCTAATTGTCTGTGCATGGAGTTATTTGTAATAGAATAAGGAGACTTGATTTTTCGCTAGCTGGCTTGACCTTATCTCGACACATACTGAGCGTTAAGCTCATACCATGTATTTTTGTGTTTTTATTGCAGGTCAATGTAAGGATAAATTTTAATGGCAGTTGGAGACTTGATGCAAGGTATGAAGAAAGGATATCATTTTGTCCACTGGAACGAAAGATCTTGGATATGTATTAGAGATGTATATATATTCTTTTTAGATAAAGGAACGTTAAGATGGCTCATATATGCTATATGTGATATCATTGATGTTCGAGAGTAACACTCGGATCCGACGTGGCATTTGATATGCTTCCGCTGGTCACCGAGGATCCGAGCTGTTACAGGTGGTATCAGAGCCAAATTCTGTCTGATAGTGGAAAGGGCTACCCGAGAGGTGGAGCCACCCCTACAAAAAGGTTGGAGGAAATGACTACCCGGAGCGTGCAGCCGCCACTATCACTGGGAATAAGTGATGGGCCATATCGCAACGAGGACGTTGCGAATATAAGTGGGGGAAGTTGTAACACCCCTCCCCCCCCCCCCCCCAAAGTCCCATACCGTGAAACACAAAATTTCCGGGTGGGATAAATAGTGGGGAGCTTACTACCGAACAACCCAGCTTGAGCATTTTGGGTGTGGTTAATCGGGTCCGCATGGGACCGATCCCAAGAGATTGTTAGGGCCAGTAATGCTCCGCTAATGGACCGGGGACCTAAGCCCGGGATGTTACAACAATAATCTAGATGTGGATTTTTTTCTTTCTAAAATCGATCACATCTTTTTAAGGAAAAATTTTAATTTGAATTCTTATTAGGTTAAAAATGCAAATCACATCTTATTGTTGCCAAAACTGTCTCCTATCAAATAAGAGTAACATATTTTGATCGGACTTGATGGACGGCTACAAATAGGTGCCTACTAAGATGCCAATGGGCACAAGGCCTATTGGATAAGCCCCCATCTCTCTATATATAGAATAGACTTGAAATAAGGTGACACCTTTCTTGTATTATTGTGTAACACCCAATAGAATCCTTTCGATTAGGATCAACGGCAATTAACAAAACTACCTTTTTATCCAAAATCACCTACGAAACAACCTTTGTATTTTCTATTTTTAGAATAAATTAATTATATCCCTCTTTTCATGCGATTATCACGTTGATAATTGCTTCCACACTAAGTATTTCTAAAGACACTATTTTATCAAAAGGGGATTTCATCTTTCCTCTTTCTCTTTTTTTTTTTCCAAAATTTGCCGTGCATCAATGCTATACATTTCTTCTGAGGATCTTTTGACGGTGGAGGCTACGTCGAAAGTCGTGATTTGCATGAATGTTGTTTATATTCATCGCCTTCTTGAGTGGTATGTATGCTGTTCTATCATCAAGGTGGTATGTAACTTAACCTGAGCCGACGTTTTCTCTTATTTATTTGATTATGAAATAGTACTGTAAAGAATATTTTTTTTCTTGTTTATTATCATCTCTCCTATGTTAGATTTAAGGATATTTCAGTTATACAGAACAATACGTTTTTTAACAAAAACATAGTTGACAAATAAATAAGTTTTTGTTTTTCTAATTTGAATCAAATTGATTTTGGGTTCAAGTATCCTAAGCAAGAAGAGCATTCTCTACATGGCTTATGTTTATTTAGTTAATTGCTGATTGTTAACAAGTTTTATGGAATTTTCACATAATGTTGTTTTATTTTGCAGGACATCGTGCGATATTTACAAAGGGATTGCTTATTTTACAAAGGAAGTGTGGATTTTACAAAAGCATCATTTACACGGGAAAAAATACAGAAAGAAATTGTGAATCATAATCGATATATTACAAGTATGCAATTCATTTTACAAAACTCATAAAAAGATCAGAAAAGAAAGTTGTGTTTTACATAAAAAATCTGGTTGATTGACACCACATCGATTACGGATAAAATATCAATGTGATGGATTAATATATTGAAATTCTACTAATTATTTTACAAAAAACATACTATTAACAATATATGATGTATTTTACAAAAAATATGGTTGATCTAAATCCCGTTCACTATGGATGAAATACCAAAGTAATTGGATTAAGCATCACATAGTCATCCTTTACATTAGGAAATAAAATTATGACATTGTTATCAAAGCAAGCTATATAATAGGAAACAAAGTTGGCCGAAAAAAATGAAATTTCTTTGGCCGAAAAAAAATGATATTTCTATGCTCACATGACCAATTATACTTTTGTATTTGGGAGCATATTTTTGTAAAATGAACACAATCTTTTGTAAGCTGATATCAATTATTTCATTTTATGAGATTTTATTTCATTGTAACTTTTTGGAAAATTCAAAGCACGTCATATTTCATCTAACTAAATATAGCAAGTTGATGCTGTGGAATTTACTTATATGATATTATTAAAGTTGAAACCTCATTTTAGGAATGCTAGTTGGCCCGAAATCCACTTACCGATTTCAATCCTACCCGCACAGTCACCATTTGTCGGCTTAAGATGTCATCTTTCTATGATCAAGGAAAAATACCGCCTCATCTGAAAGACTCCCTATATATATGATTTGTATACGAGAAAAACTCTCAAGAGAGATGGTTTGGGTAATGATGAACGCTCCATAATTAGCTCCATAATTAACTGCTTTAGATGGTCCATGCATGGAGAAACTTTATACAAAGGTGGTTCAATATATGGTCCATAAAATCAAAAGGCCTCTCGAGTTCAGATGGTATGATGGTGTTGCAAACAAAAGATTAAAGCACAAGAAGTTGATACCAAGATTTATGTGGAAAATCTACGGAGAGGGAAAAACCATGGGGCACACACAAACCTTACTCTCCCTCACCAGAGATTAGGACTTTCTCTTCACTAAGTTAATGAAATACAAGGGGGATGAGTACATTTATAGGATGATGGGTAAATGATTCCTCATCCAAAGATCCATTTATCCATTTAAAGATCCATGCAACTCACCCCCTCACCCCTCCCAAGTTGGGCATACATATCGATCATATCCAACTTGCCCACATGCAGCTCAAAAATCGCTGTAGGTAGCCCCTTTGTGAGGAGATTACCAATCTGATCACTAGATCGCAAGTAAGGAAGAGACAAATGACCAACATCAATCTTCTCACGAATGAAGTGCTTATTAATCTCCACGTACTTTATTCTGTCATGCATTACAGGATGATTGACCACGTTTATTGCAACTTTATTATCACAGAACATCTTCAGTGTCATGTCTGATTCAGTACTCAACTCTGTTAATAAAAGGTTCAACCATATGATCTCAGTGACCCCATTTACAAGCACGCAATACACAACTTCCGTACTGAACATGGAGACCATATTTTGTTTCTTGCTTCACCAGATAACAAAGTTACCAGACAGGTAAACAACACATCTTGATATTGACCACCTATCATCAACAGACCCAACCTAATTTGCGTCAGTGTAGCTTTCAATACTCACATCACCTTGCTTTCTAAATAAAAGTTATTTATTAGGAGATTTCTTAATGTAACATAAAATCCTGTTGGCAGCATTCATACGAGCTGTTGTGGGGGCATGCATGAGATGATTGACCACATTTACAATATGGGTGATGTCAAGTCTTGTGAGAGTGAGATAAACTAACTTTCCAATCAGTTTTTGGTCTGCCTTTGGTAGCTTCATTGAGAGGTTCACAATCTGCTTTGCTGAGTTTATAGTTAACATATATAGGAGTAGAGACTGGCTTGCATATAAGCATACCGGAGTCATGAAGTAAATTGAGAATATAATACCATTGATTTGAACACATACCTCAAAGGAAGTGGGACATCTCAATACCAAGGAAACACTCTAACTAACCTAGGCCTTTAGTTCAAACTATGTATCGAGAACTCTTTTTATGTTGATTATTTCTGCATCACCATCACCGGTCATAATCATATCATCCACATATACCAATAGAGTGGACCTTTTCTTGTCCTGCCTTTTGATGAAGAGGGTATGATCTCCATTAGCCTGTTGGTAGCTGTTAACAATCATCACAACCCTAAGGCATTCAAACCAAGCCCTGGATGGCTGCTTAAGATCATACAACACTCTCTTCAGTCTGCAGCACTTGGCCAGCTCCCCATACCTAGGAGGTATCTTCATGTAGACTTCTTATTTGAGTTTTCCATTCATAAACGCATTTTTAACATCCATCTGATACATTTTCCACGAGAACTGTCTACAAGGCAGATAACAATGACAACATTATTCATTTTGGCTACATGTGTGAATGTCTCAAGATATTCAATCCCATATTTCGAGCTGTACACGCGTGCAACTAACCGTGCCTTGAATCTGTCGACTTTCCCATCAGAATTATACTTGATCGTGTAGATCTACTTCGAATCAATAAGATGTCTGCCTTTCAGAATGTCCACAACATCCCATGTGTCGTTTTTTTCAAAACCGCCATCTCTTTTTCCATTGCACACAGCCACATCGGATCAGATTTTGTTTCAGCTACATTCCGGGGAAGTTCACGAGAGTCCGAAAGGGAATAACATATGTTAGTATATCTTTAAAACTATTCATAGATGTAAAATAGATATCGATTGGATATGGATAATATCTCCAAAACCTTATAAGATAGAATATACAAAGGCGAACATAAATATATGTGGGTATCAAAGTAACATTTGTATATGGATCCTTTTTTATAGAGATACATATACACATGTCACAATAGACATAAAATATATGATAAGGGATTAAAATTATTACCTAAAGCTCTTTGCATCCCTATACATAAAGCATTGTATAACTTTACTTAAAAATATCAGCATTATTTATTGGTATTACTTACCACCATATTAATAGAAGTGTATTTTCGTGATTTGAAATTATGTAAGGTTGTTTTTCGTCAAGGCAGAGCTTGTACTTATGTTTATGCGAAAATGTAAGTTTACGAAGGTGTTTTTTTTCTAAAACTCTTTTACAAACAATGAAATCTAACAAATATTGATAATTAAAAATAGAAAATAGAAACCGTATGAATTAGATAAATAAAGTCTCAATAAGTTACTTCTCCCAATAGAAATCTTTGACTTCGTCCCTAATAATCTTAAAATAAAGATGACTGAACTCTATAAATTAAATAAGTCAAGTAGCATACATGACAAGACCAAATCAATCAAACACAAATGAATGCAATTAAATAAATTGGCTACAGGGACTTGCACAAATGGGCAATATTGTGGTAGAGACCTCAATGTAACCTTTTGACTTGATCCATGTGAGTGACCCTCCCTATATTATAAACTAATTATAAGAATCATCATAGATCGAAAATGCAACATCTCATTTGTGACAAATTTGAGTTATTCTCAATTATAGATAAAATTTCATTTTGAAGAGCCTTAAATTCTAAGCAAGGTACGAGAATACATATTCATGCCTGCTTTTCCTCACCCTACTCGCAAACTTAGCCTGATATAATACACGATTTATCAGTATGTATAAAAGGATCGGGTTCGATGAGCTTGACAAACACATGAGTTTTACTCATTAGGCAAATGAGTCGAGCTCGAGCCAAAAAAACACCTGTGCAGATTTAGATAACTATATGATACCATGTTCTCATTTAAATTTTAACTCAATTCGAAACTCATGTCCCATTTATCAAGTTTGTCAAATTTTAACGATATCAAAATCGTTGA
The DNA here is from genome assembly GCA_037367405.1 of Ottelia alismoides. NCBI lineage: Eukaryota > Viridiplantae > Streptophyta > Magnoliopsida > Alismatales > Hydrocharitaceae > Ottelia > Ottelia alismoides. The sequence continues at coordinate 220,732 of JAZKJV010000061.1, forward strand.
AATTAATCCGTTATGGATGCACTGGTTAACACGAAATTTGAATGACATGTTGTCATCTACTGAACTAAATCCTATTAGATGTTTTCTGAAAATAAACCTAAAAAATAAAAAACATAAGGAAGTGTAACAAAATTTTCTCTCCTAAAGATGACACCATTAAAGCCATTTATTAAATCTGATAATAAATATACCAGAGCAGGATGTAGATATCAACATAGTTAAAGGTCAAGTGGCAGACCTGTTCGACATAGGGTTGGATTTTATTAAAGAAAATGGGTGTTGGACCCATTCAACAAATAATTAAAAAGCCATCTAAACTATATTTTCAAAATTTCAACCAAATACCATCGAGCACCATGCTTCCTTTGATACAATGAGAAACCATCGCCTCAACGGAAACTATTATATTTCTTTAAAACCAACCAACATCGACAGATCCAAATCTCTCATCAATCAATACACTCAATTCAAGACATTGACTTTACTGCACTCGATCTTATAAAATCACACCTTTACATAATAAAAAACAACTAAGAAGACATTGAATGGGGGTAGTTGAGCATGATCCACGACCATATCTCATTATTATCATATCCATCGTCCATAACATCTCCTCTCCTATTATCACATTACACATATTAGTTTTTCCCCAAATGCAAAAAAAATATAAAACAGGATACAGATGAAATTTCACCACCCCCATGCAAGCACAACGATGGTAGGCACGTAAGAAAGCCGGGTACGTAGACGAAGAGCAATGCCGACGTTTAGCATTTGGCCAAGCAGGCGCTGCAGTCGAAGCTGCAGCTGCCACCTCCGCCGCCGCCGCCGCCATTTGCGCCGGAGTTGCCCCATGACTTGAAGCATTTGGGAGGACACTCGAGCTTCTTGTTGTAGCAAGGCCCTGGATTCGTGCAAACCATGCTGGTGGGGATCTGGAAGCCCCCAAATGGCGGCATCCACCCCCCTCCACCACTGCTGCCACCGCCAGAACCGTACCCACCACCACTTCCGTAACCACTTCCACTGCCACCACCGCCACCGCTGCCGCCACCGCTGCCGCCACCTCCGCCGGTGCCACCACCGCCTCCGGCGCCACCACCGCTGCCGCCGCCTTTGCCACCACCTCCACCGTTGCCACCACCACTACCATAGCCACTTCCGCTGCCGCTGCCGCCGCCACCGCCGTATCCGCCTCCGCTACCACCGCCACCGCCATATCCGCCTCCAAAGCCCGGCCACCAGTAGCCGCCATATGGACCAGCCCACCAGTTGTTAGCACCACCGTTCGCTGGCGGCCACCACCAGTTACCACCGTTTGGACCAAACCACCAGTTGCCACCACCATTGGGGCCGGGCCACCAGTTGTTTCCTCCTCCAGCCCACCCGCCGCCAAAGCCTCCGCCGCTGCCTCCGCCACCGCCGGACCAGCTGTAGGTGCTTCCGCCGCCCCACGAGGATCCATCGGCGTCGATCATCACGACCGTCACGAGGAGGAGAAGGGAGAGGAGGAAGACAGCCTTGTAATCCATGTTGCTTTCCTTGCTCCAATGGAGCCTTCAACTTGTTTGAGATGGGATCTGTCTAAGAAACGAAGGACTTTTATAGACATCAAATGGTCAAACCCATTTAAAAAAGCAATTTTAAGAGAATTACACAATTAACCGCCATTATGTTCCTCTTTATGGTTAGCCACTTGGAAATGAAGAATGCCCGCTGAGCCACCTTCATCAAATATCAAGGGGGGTAAATGCAATAACTGTGCATTTCTTGGGGGCCATTGTTAAGTGGAGGATAGGTGGACGTTATAATGCGAAATTAGCGAGGAAGAAGGTGGAAGAAACATAAAGTTATCATGTCAGCGTTCCTCTGAACAAATAAAGAAATAGGAACGATCGAGAGAGAAATTAATGAAGAGACGTGGCTTCATGTAATGGCATCGAGATCAACGTTGGCATGACGTGGCCTTTAATCTGCGTTTGACAATGGCGACTTTTCCTGTTCATCGGTCCAATCTCATCTTAATCTTTTTCTTTCTTTCGAAGGGAGAACAGAGCATTGATCTGATCTAACACCTAATCCGTCAATATATGGACTTGGTTTGAACTCAATTGAACACCGCTAGTTTTTTTCTAAACTATCAATCAAAATTAATTTATCCAAAATTATAACGGTTCAAATTTAATACATAACAACATAATAAGAAACCGTACATGCGCGGTTAAATACAAGTTAATCTCTAACATAGGATCACACAAGCGAGACCAATTTCAGCACTAGTCAAGTGCTACCAAAAAGAAAATACCATCCAACGAGCAATATAATCAACGAGCAATCCTTGTAAGTTAGGGTAAAAGAAAAATGATATTTCCCACAAAGCTTTCCAATCACAAAATCTTATCAAAGATCTCCATGGCAATCCAAAGCTTCTTAATCAACAACACAAAATCTTGAACGAAATAATTTAAATATAAATCTAGATTAATTAGTTAATGATAGGATAATATGGTACTTTTAAAATTTTTATAACAACATCTAAGTTTCTTTAACGGAAAATTCATAACCTACGTATATCCTCATTTCAAGATTTTCATAAACCATTGTAATTTATTTGGACAAAATTATGGACGTGCTTGATATTTTTAATATATGAAACAAAAGGCTTGATATTTAGCATAGCAGAAGCATGTATGCAAATAAATTTTAAAGTATATTTTCTTATTTATTTTTTTAAAAGAAAAATGGTGTCAAATCGTGGAGGTGGACACCCAATATTTTCTCGTTTATGTGGACTTTTCTGATGCTGATGGGCGATGTTTAGAATTATCGTCGTGGATTGGTTTATACGATCGAGAGGCGAATTTTATTTTATTTGATTTCCTTTTCTTTTTTTGGCAACTGAGAGGCGAATTTTATTTCGTTTATTTGTTGACAAATGAGTGGTTAATTCTATTGATTTCCTGAATATATGTGCATCAGTGCACAGATTGGTAGTTTATTTATTTATTTAAAGTGATTACACAACACTCCTCTTGAAAAGAAAGGCTTGCTTGGTAAGAGCCTTTCCATTGGAAAATCCTAACGCAGGATGGAAATAGTTTGTAATAAAAATTGGACGAGTTTTAATTTTTTGATTGCACTTCTTTTTTGGGTGAGCAGCGCAACCACGAATTCGTGTGCATCGCTCGATTGTGATCGATCGGCTCCCTGCTGTTATAACACTATGTTGAAGAGCAGAAAATCCAAACCCCCTTTTGGAAACTAAAGATGAGGATTTTCTTTTACTTGTAAAATAGTTATTTCCATGCGCGTGAATATTCTATTTGGGGGCAGGGAGCCTGCACCCTGGGGTGTAGGAAACTCCCTGCACCCACCCCATTTTTCAATTATTTTTTTATTTTTTTTAATTAAAAGTTGGGGGGATTTACTTAATATGTTAAGGGGAATATGTGTTTCAAGTTTCATGCAAAACAAACATTCCTAACACGTTCATCAAGACATGATCGATTTCAGCAATTCTGAGACCGTTAAAATTTGGTAGTCTTGATGGAGATGATAGAAGTCTCGAATTAAGTTGAATTTGGAATGACAACATGGTGATACATGGTGATCTAAATCCCCTAAGGTTTCATTTCAAAAAAATTAAAAAATAATGAAAAATTAGGCCGGGTGTAGGGTATTACCTGCACCCGCCGAGGTAGGCTCCTTTTTCCCATTCTATTTAGCTGTTGAGTCAAGTTCAAGCAATCTATGACGAAATTCTAAACATCGCCCATCAGCATCAGTAAAGTTAACAGATGTAGACGCGGATGTTATTCAATAACATGATACAATATTAACTATATTATTTGAGATGATCTTTGCGCCAACAATAAACATTTAAATATAGATAGATAATTAATGTTATGATTATTCTTGATCAAATATTTGTCATAAAAATCTGCTTCTATGAATTTTAGAACTGTCATTATTGTTATTATAATCTATTTACGTTCGGAAGACTCGTCATTGCAAAAATATCTAAAATAATATATCAATGGAAAATGGAATTATGGATTAATACAATTAAGATGGAGCAAAAAAAGAAAACATTTTTTTTCGAAGGTATGATAAGCACAATTGTTACTATTAAAATCTTATTTATATAAAAAAGATCAAAGGAGATAGGGATTTTTCAAATGGAGAAAGAGATAAAGAGAGAGCACACACCTCAATTTAGTTAAAGGGATTTCCCTCCGTTTGGTGGGACATTCCTCAAGCAACACTCATTTGGCAAGAGGGATGTGGTAGATGTAACACCTCAACCCCAAACATAGTGACATATCTAAAACTCACGAAGGGTGGATATGGCTTATAAGTGATGGGAATTACTACTTGTCAACTTGGGCTTAAATATTTTGGGTGGTTGTCTACGGGTCCATTTGAGCCTCAACCCAACAAGTTGTCAGAGACAGTTTTCCTTGATAACGGACCGGGGACATAAGTCCGGGACGTTACAGTAGATCATTAGAGTAAATTACAAAAAAAGTCTCTGAATTATACACATGATTTCAATGTCATATCTAAATCTTAAAATGTAACAATGGGATACCCGAACTTTCAAATTTGTCTCAATGTGGTCCTTCACCATAGAAATTTAGTTGATTATTTCGTCATTTTAATCTTAAATTTCAATAGTTACAGACCGCATTGAGACAAATTTGAAAGTTTGGGTACCATATTGTTACTTTTTAAAGTTCAGGTATAACATTGAAATCATGTGTATAGTTCAGGAACTTTTTTTTTGTAATTTACTATATTTTTGAATAAATCCATATTTGAATTGCAGCTCGATTCGGTTGGACTTCTTTATGATGGAGTTCAAATAATCAATCGAACCAAATAGGTGAAAATTGCTTAATCGAACCGGTCCCACCAGTTGAACTGACCGGTCCAAACCTGTTTCAACGACATTGCTCTATGCATTGAGATTCCACGTTCCAAAAGAACGTCAGTCGTAGGGAGATACGATGGGCTTTGGGATAAATAATAGAGAACGATAAACCGAAGTTACAGCAGGTAGAGGTGCTGTAAACTTTTTTTCCTTTGCGAAATCGATCCACCTTATTTGATTAGTGTTCCAATTTCAGGGATGATATCCTATTTTGATCAACACTTCAATCATCCGGACCAGTCCAGAACAAAAATTTTGCATAAGGTCGTTTCGTTGAGACTTCGTTGCATAACGTGACGGGACCATATCCCGTCACGTTATCTGCAGGGGACAAGATAATAAACTACTATGTAGACAGTCTGTATTCTTTTCTCCTACGTTTAACATACGAACATAACGAAGCTGACCTAATGTTTCCCTACGGAGCCATTCGGTAGCGGGATACATGATATAAGATAAGGAGAAATTAAACTGTTGTATCTATCATTTCAATGAGAAATAAATAGTAATTATTTAATATTCTTCGTTCGATTGGATAAGAAAAGGTGCGTGATATAAGTTAGTTAAATTTAAAATAAAAAATGATTTGTAGCTCATGTGGATCCTCAGATTCTCGGGCTGCCATTTCATCCAAAAGAGGCTTTTGCGCGAAAAAAATAGAAATGGCCCAAACGAGCAAAACCAAGTCCATGCAAACGCTAGAGCAAGTACTAATTGGAATCACTGAGCGCTTTCTTGCAAGGCTTTTAAAATCGAACTGGAGATTGAATCAGAAATTTCAACAAAAATATTGGATCAGATTGGATCATGGAATCAAATCAGTTCAATCTGATGATGCTGTTATTATTTTAAAAATCAGATTAAACCAAATCGGTAAGGAAAAATAAATTTAATAAGTTAACTAAACCAAAATAGATTAGAAAATGTATAAAATACACACTCAAACACGCTCGAAATAAATATAAAATAAACAAACAATTAACAAATCTTACTTTATACATAAAATATTTTCTTGAATATGCAATACTAAATGTTATATATATAAATAATATTTGAACTAAATACTCTAGCATAATAACATCTTAATTATATTTGTTATCCAAACCTTTTAAAAGGTTGAGTTGAAGTAGTTGTTTAGTACTCTGTAAAGTGTTATAAAAGGTCACGAGTTTAACACTTATCATAAAGATTATTATATTATATAAACTAAAATTTCAATTGTTGTTGAGTGGTTGATTGAATCCAATTAAACTGAATTGCAAATAGTCGATCGAACTGATGATTGAACCAAAATTATGTCAATTTAACTCGAATCGTGAAAACCAATTAACCAAACTGATAAATATTATTATGTCAATTTAACTCGAATCGTGAAAATCAATTACCCAAACTGATCAATATTTATTTCACCAGTCCAGGCCTGGTCCAACCATCAATAACATTGCTTTATTGCCGTTACCTCCCTTTAAATATAGTTTAGATACGATTTTGGAACTGCGATTTTATCGTAGGATATGGAATCTCGAGATGCCTGATTATATCACGATTAAATCATTTATTATGTCTTCAGGATTTATCTAATATTCCTTATCTTTCTGACCGACGGAAAGAATATAATATAAACCTTACTTATAGCTCATTATTTCTTTATCCCTCGTCCCAATGTCACATCCATCCATCACAATAATTTATAAAAAAATTATATTTCTCTCATTTTCAACTTAAAATACTAATGAATTTTGCTAATTTCACACGTAGCATTGTTACGTATGGATGCAAACAAAGATATACAAGTAATGACATCCTAGTTCAGTTTTAAATTTGGAATGACCGACTAAGGAATATGAAAAATGAAATATCAAATCCTTAAAGTATGTATGAGTATTAATGACTTAATGGTCGAATATATGGTATACATACGCTTAATATATTTGTCTAAACATACGTGATTTGGATATTTAACATTCAAAATACAGAAATTAATTGCATTTAATTCACAATAATTATATATGGTTAGAGTAGACATAAATGGCTAAAAATGTAATTACATATGCTTGTATATTTAAAAATGGATTTCTATCAGTTGTACGCCTTTGAGATATTGCAATATTAGTTATGCCCCTCCCTATTTTGGAATATTAGTTGTGCCCCAAACTTCTTGCCATTCTATCACTTGTGCCCGCACGTTACTTTAGCCGTCAATACGTTGAACTTAACCATGATTTTTTCCATGGTGAGGTTAAGAGGGGCATAACTGTCCAAATAATCCCCCCACACATTCTCCTCCTCCGGACCATTCTCCTCGCCTCACGCCCTCCGTCCTTCGTTGTCCTCGTCGATGCCTGGAACTTTGTCGGCTTCAACTGCAGACAGGGGTCGAGATTCTCACTTGTGGGTTGGCTGTGTACGGTAGACCGGCAGGGAGTCTTTGTGACTTTGATGCTGAGGGGATGGCACCGTAAGGTGATGGTTGCGGTGGAGTAGGGGGCTGTGCTGTGGAGTTGTGGCTGCGGTGGAGGAGCAGTGACATAGGAGGAGGATGGGGGCAGGAGGAGGAAGAGTGGGCGAAGGAGGAACAGAGGGTGGTTGAGCAGGGAGAGGGGGGGGGGGGGGGGTAGAGGAGGAGGGGTTGCCGAAGGAGGGGTAGGGGAGGAGAATGGGACGATGGAGCAACATGGGGATGGAGGAGGGGGTGCTGGAGTGGTGGGGGTGGGATGATTGGGGCGTAGGAGGTGGAGGAAAGACCTTTCAACTTCTTTTTAGATTTTTAATTCCCCTTGCGACCCAAAGTTAACACTTGTTTGCATTGGGGATGAACATTAACTAATCAGAATGGTACACATGAATCAATCTGATTCTATTTCCTTCGTTCCGTTTAAAGAAAGGAAGAATCCCAAAGGTGATATTTCAAAAAAAAAAGAGATATAATTGATATTGCAATATCTCATAGAAGCACAACTGATAAAAATCTTTTAAAAATTAAACAAATATTCATGTGGATATACAAATACTTGTAGATATGAAAAGAATATCGAAATAATATCACGAAGTTCTTATGCATAACAACGTCATCATCGAGCAATAATATCTATATAAAGCATTTAGAGCTCATAGGTTGGAAATGTTGGATCTTCACTTAAACTAAAATGATCGGAATACTTAATTTTTGGGCTATTTAAAAGCAAGTTTTGAGAAGAGTGTAATAGTTATTCACATATTTCTTCATTTCACTCGGACCTTACCTAGTGATGGAGAAACAAACATCTTCAAATTATCAACATCTTCAAATTATCTCTGGGAGACCATCCTCCATGTGAAGGGGCTCGCCGATGTCGGCCTCACGATACACAAAGATCTCATTGGTGTCCATCTTGCAGCAGTCCTGCATGGACTTTAGGGTGATGTCAAAGACGAAGGTCACATCAGAAATGGAGAAGCCGAGATGGGATGCTTAGGAACTATACGTTCTTGTATCGGGTTAAACCACTCCAAGGGTGGTTTAACTCTCCTACCCCATATTTTCTCCCTCCACATGGGTCCCACTTTTTATCTTTTTAAAAAAATTAAATAAATCAATTCTCCATCATCAATTCCATCAAAAAATAATATACTATACCATCATATCATATAAAAATTATAAACTACTCCACTTCTACTCACTTTTTCAAACTCCAATACAATTACATCACAATAACTTCTCACTTTTTCAAACTCCAAAACAATCACATCACCCCAAACCCACTTCTAACCCACCCCCAGTTTAACCCTCTATCCAAACACCAAAACCCAAAAATGAGTTACTTGAGATAAGAAGCATGTTGGATGGGCTTGAGTATCTCATTCTCAATCACAACTCCGTCAGCGGCTCGCCAACTTTTAAGGTAAAGATCATCTATGCTAACTCCAAGGTAATGGAGCTTTCATCTTGATTAGGTCAATTTCAATGTCATCTTTAAACATGACATGGCCAGAGATATGATTTTGTCCAACCAAAAGTTATAATTAGAGAACACTTCATGAGATGGTCTTTGAGTATGATTTTGAATACAATATTTAGATCTACTTGGTGTTTCTTCTTATCATGAAGTATATAACAACATCATCCACAAACACGATCATAAATATATCGAGGTATTCTTGAATAGTCCTATCCATAAGCTCTATAAAGGCTCAAGGCCAAAATGCATGATAAAATCAATTACAGAGACCAATCCTTAATCTGGAAGTTATTTATAGGATGCATTACTCATTTATTCCATGGTAATGTTGACTCAAACGTAGATTAATTTTAGAAAGGCCTCAAAGTCATCTTATCCATAGTTCAATAACCGATGTAGAGACTATGTGACCTAACTTTCCTTATTCACAAAATGAAAAAAATATTCATTATATATAAAAAAGTAGGTCACAGAATCCCTTATCCAATTGTTGTTGTGATCGATTTCTTTAAATGCAATAGATTTCATTCAATAAGGATTGTTCAAAATTGATGCAGTATGTAGGATAACAACAAGGGAGAATCCTTGTGTCAATAAGAGGTAACATGAATGATCATCCGGAAAGTATCCACAAAAAAAATCGAAACATTCATGGTGTAACCGAGATGACTATGAACTATGAGCTAACTAGATATATTGTGTAATAATTAACCAACAGTTCACTGACTTCTCATTTTCTCTTATCATATTCCCATTCTTCTCCAACTCCATAACTTTATAGCATAAACTTCGACTATTTTATTTACAATATTGAAGGTATAAGAATTCTGATCTCTTATTAACATTATCATTCTCAAGAATGTGTAGTCAATCAAGAGTTCCACATGATTGTATCGCTTAAGGTCATATATTAAAGAAAACTGGTTTCTTTCCATTTAGTCCATCACTCCTATGATCTATGTCTTAGGCAAATTGTTAAAATCGTAGACTATGTTTTCGTAGGATATGTAGAAAACAGTAATGCCAATAGATTTCTTGTTATAAAGTATGATATCTTAGAAATCAGGGTCAATTCAATACTAGAGATTAGACCCATAGATGCAATATACTATGAGGATATACGTACAGAAATCAGATTTACAATATGTTTCAAGTTTAAATCGCCGTTTATGCATCCATATCATTATTGATAAGAAAAATATCTGTTTTAAGAACGTATGCATATTAGAGCAAGGAAAAAAAATCCATAAACAATCATCATGGAAAATAATGCTACATAGAAATAGAGGGTTAGAGATCACAACCGAAGCGTCCTAATGTAGGACTCCCCTTAGAGAGACAACGCTCCCCGCTTTACCGGTACACATGACCTTGACGTGCTGCTCCCAGGGTACAACGGTTCCACGCTCGTCGATGATGCGCTCCATGCCTGAGCGTCCTCGAAAGTCACCTTCGTAGACGAAGGTTGAGATCACGAGAGGGAGAAGAGAGGTGGTGGAAATGAGAACCGTAAGTGTTCGTAACCATAGTCCACAGCTTTGAGAGTGATACTTAAAGCCATCAAGTCGGTTACACATCGTGAGAGGATTAAGGGATGGTTCCCTTGGAATTCAAACCTACCCGCGGTTACACAAAACTGATCCGACTTTGTATCACACAACGCCCACGCCCGAGCTTGACCCAGCATGACGCGGCGGGCATACACGCGTGTGATGGTCTAAAGTCTTCTCTAGTCCGTTTCAAGATTGATCTCAGGACTTCCGATTTAAAAATCAAGTGTCAGTTTTGAAACTCCACGATGTGGGACAAAACATCACCTCACAGAGTTGAAACACTGAATTATAGGAATTGAGATACATTAATATAACTTGATATTAACTATCAAGTTGCATCAAACATCCCAACACATTAATTCCAACATATGTCCTCCGGGATTTTTGGAAATAAAAATTCCTATACATGCCTCCTCTTTTGGATGAATTACCTAAATAACTTATTTTTTAACATTAAAGTATCACTCGATCCTAGTATATTTTATTTTGCAACGAACTTTATTAGTAACTTCTTTTACAAATAAACATGTAATAGATGTTATACGTTGATTATCTTATTATTGGATATTTACATAAATGTATCAAACCATGCAAAATTTTTGAGGTATTTGTCCTACAACATAATGCGTCTATAGTGAAATTTTTTTCTAAACATTTACCATTATATTATATGTTTTTAAATATAGAATGATGGTATTGTTAGTTTTGAAATTATTTTTTATAATTAAAAGTAACGACAAATGTTTCGATGCTGGATGTTGCAGATTAAATGCACAAGAATGAACTGCAGGGCCGAATCAACAAAATACATACACACGCATTGCCCTGAGAAGCTCGTTGATTAAAATGACTGTACATTTCAATCAAATGATGTACATATAAAATCTATGGCAACGGCAGCCAGAGAGTAATCAAATACCGTTGCATATACACATTTTAATCACGGGAATCAGTGGCATTCATACTCATTTGATCACGGCGACTGTACATATAAAATCCAGATGTAATATAAAACTAAACTGTGCTGCACGGCCGAATCAAAATACGATATAAAAATAGTGCTCATTCTCGCAATAGTTGATGAATTTGTTTTTTTATATTTTCTATTATTTAACCTACCACCATTGAAGAGCTTAAACAATAACTAAGGGTGCGTTTGGTTCGTGGGTTATCCAGGGATGGATAACCCGGTTTTGTGTTTGTGTGTTTGGTTGGTGGGTTAAGGGTTAGGAGGGTTTGTATGATGTGATTGTATTGGAATTTGAAAAAGTTAGTAGTTATTATGGTATAATTGTATTGAAATTTGAAAAAGTGGGTGGTTGTTGTGATGTGATTGTATTGAAGTTTGGAATAATGAGTAGAAGTTAAGTATTTTATAATTTTTAGATGATATGATGGTATAATATATATTTTTTTGGTTGGAAAGAAAGTGGGCCCCACTAGTGGATTGAGAATATGGGTTTTGGGGGTAACCCACCCAAAGTGGGGGGTAACCCCCTAACCAAACGCATCCTAAGGGTGCGTTTGGTACGAGGGGTTAGGGCGGGTTAAATTGACAGAGGGTAACTCGTTTTTATATTTTGGTGTTTGGATAGAGGGTTAAACTAGGGGTGAGTTAGAAGTGAGTTTGTTGTGATATGATTAGATTGAAGTTTGAAAAAGTGAGTAGTTATTTTGACGTGATTGTATTGAAATTTGGAAAAGTGAATAGAAGTGGAGTAGTTTATAATTTTTATATGATATGATGGTATAATATATTATTTTTTGATATAATTAATTATGAAGAATTGATTTATTTATTTTTTTAAAAAAGAAATAAAATGAGGCCGATGCACGAGAGAGGAAGAGTGGATTAAGAGTATAAGACAACCTCCCTGCACAAGAAGCAACTTTCTCTTAAGATAAACAAAATTTATATATTTAACAGCAGATGTAAAATATTAACCAGGACACCATTTGCTGTCTAAAACTTAGACGAAATAAACCTCACGATCAATACTAGAACTATTAGGACAGACCAGACATCTTATTAGGACTAGATTCCAACAAATAAACCTAGGTAGACCCTTCAATTATTTAGATGGTGCAACTATTGTGGAGCTGCGCCGCTGCCACTGGACTAAGGTGGAGTCGAACCGCTGGGAGTGGGAGGATTTGCTGGAGCTGGACTACCTATGAAGGAGGGCGGAGTGGCAGGAGCCGAACCGCCGCTGGGAGTGGGAGCATTTGCCGAAGGACTGCCAATGTCAGAGGGCGGAGACGCGGGAGCCAAGACGCCGGTGGGAGTGGGAGGATTTGCCGGAGCCAGACTGCCAATGTAGGAGGGCGGGGCCGTCGGGGCTGAATTGCCGCTCGGAGTGGGAGCAATCGCTGGAGCCGGACTGCCAATGTAGGAGGGTGGAGCCGCCGGGGCTGAACTGCTGCTCGGAGTTTGAGCAATCACCGGAGCCGGACTGCCAATGTAGGAGGGCGGAGCCGCCGGGCCTGAACTGAAGCTCGGAGTGGGAGCAATCGCTGGAGCCGGACTGCCAATGTAGGAGGGCGGAGCCACTGGGGCTGAACTGCTGCTTGGAGTGGGAACAATTACCGGAGCCGGACTGCCGATGTAGGAAGGCGGAGTCGCCGGGGCTGAACTGCTGCTCGGAGTTTGAGCAATCGCCGGAGCCGGACTGCCGATGTAGGAAGGCGGAGTCGCCGGGGCTGAACCGCCGCTCGGAGTGGGAGCAATCGCCGGAGCCGGACTGTCAATGTAAGAGGGCGGAGTCGCTGGGGCTGAACCGCCGGTCGGAGTGGGAGCAATCGCCGGAGCCGGACTGCCAATGTAAGAGGGCGGAGTCGCTGGGGCTGAACCGCCGCTCGGAGTGGGAGCAATCGCCGGAGCCGGAGTGCCAATGTAGGAGGGCGGAACCGCCGGGGCTGAACTGCCGCTCGGAGTGGGAGCAATTGCCGGAGCCGGACTGCCAATGTAAGAGGGCGGAGCCGCCGGGGCTGAACTGCCGGTCGGAGTGGGAGCAATCGCCGGAGCCGGAATGCCAATGTACGAGGGCGAGGTTGCGGGAGCCGAGACGCTGCCGGAAGTAGGGGCATTTGCCGGTGCCGGACTTCCTATGTAGGAAGGCGGAGTTGCTGGAGCCGAGACTCCGCTAGGAGTGGGAGCATTTGTCGGAGCCGGACTGCCAATGTAAGATGGCGGATTGGTGGGAGCCAAGATGCCGCTGGGAGTTGGGCCATTTGCTGGAGCGGGACTACCAATAAAGGAGGGAGGACTGGCGGGAGCCAAACCACCGCTCGGAGTGGGAGGATTTGCTGGAGCCAAACTGCCAATGTAGGAGGGAGGAGTGGCGGGAGAAGAAGGTGGAATTACTGGAGCAGCAACAGGAGCTGGACCGCCACCTGAAGAAGGCGGAACTGCCGGAGCCGAACCTCCACCATTAGATGGAGGAAAGACTGGAGGCGAGTTGCCGTCAGACGAAGGAGGTGATGCTCCACCACCTCCTGCAGGAGACGTTGCACCGGGCGGGGATGGAGTTGCATCTAAACTGGGAGGATCAGCTGGAGCCGAACGACCACCGCCGGATGTGGGAGGAGCTGCAGGAGATGCACTGCCGCCTCCTAAGGATGGAAAAGGTCCGCCACCAACGGAAGCGGGAGGAGTCGCACCGCCGTCCGCTGGAGGAGGCGCGCTACCGTTCTTGTACGGTCGTTCCCATGGCCACAGGGGCACGTGACCAGCCTTACTGTTTCATTTCAATATTTACAAAACGATCACGAATTCAGATAATTGAATCAGATCGCATGTCTACTGCTCGATGAATTACTATTAAAACCAATATATAAAATATAATAATTAGCTAAGACCAACAAGCAAAACATAAAGCTATTATACAAGATGGACAATAAGTTGCGTCGCCAATCTCTTTCTCTTTTGGATGAAAGATTAATTTTACTCAGATTTATAAGATAAAGGGCACGTTCTTATCATGAAGTACATATGGTGTTTTGCTTAATATATAGACTTACCGTGGGATGCGATGATATGGGAAGTGACCTAGACCTCCTTCCCTATGAAGGAACGGCCACTGAAGATGAACGCGGGGCAGAGATCGGAACTTATGCAGGTGTAGCCCCTCATTGTGCCCTAACCATTGCGGGGTGTCCGACGATTTGCGGTCGACGAGTTGTCGAGCCTCGGATGTGAGACACAAGGAGAGAGCCACTAAGATAGTGACGGTGAAGGCTAGATACACGGCCATGTTAAATGTGGTGAGGGACGATTGGAATGGAGAATGGGCTGCGTGTATTTATAGCTACATGGAGTTTGTTATCACAATTTGAGATATATGGGGTATATATAACATCTTTTCAAAATTCAGATGATTTCGAAATCCTTGATAGATAATTTTAGACGAGTCGTTAAGTCTTTGAGTAGTGTTTGGTTTCGGCGAGCCGTGGTTTTAAATTCAAATTAGTTCGATTGTTGTTATCCATTAATAGCTAGCTAGTTAACCTCTTCTCAGCATATAATTTCTTAATATGATATTAGCCGTAACCGCCTTGCATTTTTAAAATTTGAATTGTGTTGGATTAGTGATATTAACTTAGTCAAAAATCGCAATATATTAACCATCTCAGTTTAAACACGTTTGACTAATTTAAATATACGCTGACGTAATCTAGTGGTTGAACGAATCATGTGTTTGATCATAAAATATGGTCTTCAGTTAGATACGTACATGCATGTGTTTATACAAGGACGGTATGACTTATGAGACTATAATATAATGTTACAACATACCATAGATTCCTAGAGATATATTTATACCGTACACATGGGCTCTTGGTCAAGATCATCACGAAGAAAGATAGCGTTCACATCCATATGAAGGATAAAGTGACATATACTAAAGCGAATACTGTAAGCATATGAATTGCCATCACATATTTACTTTGAATAGATATAGGAATAATTTTACCCTCCTTTTCTATGAATCCTTTGCCAAGAGTTTTATCCTTATATCTAACAATGGATCGATTAGCGTTAACAACATGTTAAAGATCAACTGCACCCAATAGGTAAGCATCTGCTAGATACATCAAAATATTCCTATATGTCTTTGGAAAGAATACAATCTATTTCATTTAATGACATCCTTCCAATATTTTGCCCGAGAAGAAGGTATAACATCACAATATGTGATTGATTTACACTCAATTTGATAAGTGGTGTAATTTCTTCCCAAATTCTTAGTGATTGTAGTTCATCTACTTAGTATAGGCTTAGTATAAAGATCACTGGATTGGTAATATCTCAGAGAGGTACAACTGATAAAAATCATAAAAACCCTTATGAATAATATGTTTCACTTTTGCATTGGTAATCCTTTCTATATACGTGAATAGAAATAAATGAGATGATTGGGTCATAGAGATGTTAGATTTGAGGGATTCCATTCTCATCGGGAGCACATCCTAAAAATCGTGAAGCATCATCATCTACTTCGGTATATTAGATTGGATTATTGAAAACATATAAGCATAATTATTTTCAATGTAATCCAAGACCGTGTCAATAATTTTAAGATCAAGTGTTTTTCTTTTGTGTTCCAAGACTATCTCCTTTATAAGACAATCTTACAATTTGAGATATGTGAGACTCACTATCTTATTTCTCAAATATTTTAAATGGTTCATTATTTGTGTGCTTTTAGGAAATGTTATTCTCAACATGATTAGTGGTACTAAAAGCTTTCCCCCTCAAGTAGAGTGGTACTTTAGAACTTTTGATGGAAAGCGTAAGTTATGTTTGGGAGGGTCTTATTCTTTCACTTTATTATCATATTTGAATAATAGGAATAAGGGAAGTAAACTCATGAACCATGTTTAAGTTTGTAATATTCAACAAATAAGTTAGATGTATATTCCTAGCCTTTATTTGAATACAATATTTTAAGTTTCTTGTTGGTTTTTGGTTTTTCTATATTCTTAAAGATTTAGATTTTTCTGGAACTTTATTTGTAAATTATTAGCCGATATACTACCATCAGGTATAAATGTTTCAACATCATTGAACTTGCAAATCTATGCATGCACCAACTCTAGAACATATGTGCCTTTTGAAATAGAGTTTGAAAAGTTTTCGAGGTTATTTTTCCATGCAGACAAATATTATATTTTCTACTTCAATCTACATTGTGCTCATTTATTGTCACTACAAGAAAATTGACCTAATGCAATAAATATTTTAATACTCCTTGCTATATCTTCTGTAGTTAAATATATAACAATGAATCTTATTCACCGCTTACTTCTTTAAATTCACAATGAATAACGATATTCATTGTTATATTCCTTGCAACGAATCACAATGATTATTCGTTGGATTTTTCTTCTAATCATTGCTAAATTAATGAACGATTCATATTAATGTTAATGGATAAGTCAATAGAAAAATCATCATGTATATAAACTTTAAACAATAAATATGACTTTCATTGCTAATTATAAGTAAAAAACTGATTCGACAATGAATAATATTCATTTTTATATATTTACCATCGGAAGATATGTCAACAAATAATCTAATTATTTGTTGTTTTAGGTCCAGTTTCTTGTAGTACGTGTTTAATTTCATCATTTTCTTGATATAATTTATTTTAACATAATCTATCCTAGTATGCCATAAATCTCGTGATTGTTGTTACTCAGATCATAAGAATTAGATTAAGAACCAATGTTGATTAATACTCGAAGGAAATTGGGATTACTACATTTGATTTGAAATAAAAAAATTAAAATAATCTAAATAACATTTACTATGAAAATACCATATCTCAAAAAGAGGTTGGGGAGCTTGCATCAAATGCATGTAACTTTACATGCACTGGTACCAAAACGTCCTTTTTTTGAAACGAAACCATGGGTGATCTACTTAAACTAATAGTGGAATACATACTTCATATTTCGTGTAAAACAAACATTCCAACATTTTCATCTGGAATGTCAAAATTTCAGTAAGTCTGAGACTTATTAAAATTCTGCATGTATTGATGAATTGCTTAGGAGTATCGAATTATGTTGGTTTTTTAATAACATCATGGTGATATATGGTGATCTAAATCCTACATGATTTCATTTTAAAAAAATAAAAAAATATAGATGTTTATGACACAAGTACATGTAAAGTTACATGCACCTTAATGCAAGCTCCCCAACCCCATCTCAAAAATGTAGTTTTTATTACGTTTGAAATTATTACCACAATGAGAATCTTATGTTCACACGTAAATATCCATGTATACGTACTAGTTCTCATATTGAGAGCTCCACCACTACATTTCTGATAAGAAGAAAATGATGATTTCTCAAAATAAATGTGAATTTTTTATACCGATATCAACGAGTCACTTATTAGGCTCTTTAATAGTGTAAATTTAGTGTTCAATTGAGACATGCAAACGCCAGACTTGGCTATATGAGCATTGTATTTCTGCCAGACCTTTGATTTATGCATTAGTTTCTTCACTACCGACAAGGTTTATTCTTAGTCTTTTTTTCTTTGTCTTCCCTTCATATTATCACATTAAACTTTCCTAAATTAGGCCTCAACATGCATCATGTATTTATATTTCCAGTGGTCTTTTTCAATAGAGATATTCATCAATAGATTTTCTTATAGGACCATAAATATAGTCTTACATCAATTACAAACTGTTATAGTGGATTGTAAGCAATCGGGACTAAAACTATACAACTTGGATTTAAGGTTCACTTGGGCTCAATCCCAACAAGTTGTTAAGAGTCAGTTATCCTTCATGACGACTCGAGTCTAAGCTTTCCTTTGTTATATCTATTGCCACATTATTAGCGATGGTAAATATAGAATTGTTTGTCCTTTGTTATTTTTCTAAATTTTCATTCGTTGAATTTGGACAAAAAAATAGCGAGATTAGATTTTTAAAATAGCATTGAATTAAAATTGTTGAATGCACCGTCACTGGTAATATAACAAAGAATATAACATTCATCTCTAATTACATATAAAAAATAATTGTGCAATAAATAATATCATTGTTATATATATATATATATATATATATATATATAAACACATAATGTAGTGATAGATTTTTTTTAAAACGTCATTGTAGACTTATTTTGTTGTAGTAAACGAACTCTTAATAATGGCAAATTCCTCTCAATCCTCTGCTGTACAGCATGTGCAGTAACATCAGGGAGCCGCACTGGCACGACACATACCGGAGGCCAACCAAAACCGGCAACCGCGCAGCCGTGCATGCGGCTTGACCGGCACCCCGCTGTTACAGCACCTTTGCTGTACAGCAGGGGATCCGCATCCAAAGTAAACCCACAGAAAGCAAGCTATTCTGCTGTTACCAACTTAGCATAGATGCTGTAGCTTGATGGGTTACAACAGCCTAGGCTCTTGTAGATATGCTGTCTGCGTCTTTTACCATGGAACTCATAGATTTCCCATATCCAATCTTTCTTCGATTTAAAAAAAATGGTAAAGGAACTGTTTTATTCATCAATATTGCCTTGATTTGATCGATCCTTTGACACCAAAAAAGAAGTATCTGAGAATATGAACACACCTCTAACCCAACTTCACCATCCAGAGGAGAAAATATCAGTCATGCAATCACAAGTAAGATGCCAATTATTGTCAAAATCAAACACCGCCTAAAGTTAGAATATACACATTCCCTCAACCACTCTCAACCTCCCTTCTTACTCCGGCGGTACGCCTTGAGGAACCCACGGTGGTACCACTTGAGGACCGCGCCGCAGAAGCTACAAACTACGCTCTTGCGGCTGCTCCGGTGCAGTGCCATGCAGCAGAACCTCGTTGCGATCTCCGTCTCCGCCACGCTCGCACCGCCTCCGCACCTCCCGCAGATCCCCACAGTCGGCTTGCTGCTCCTCATCGTGCTCCTCTGGTCCACCAAGAAGCAGAAGAAGGCCATTTCCTTCACCTTCTACGATCTAATTTCCACCCCCTCCATTTATAAGAGCATACGTAAGGAGGTGAGGAATGGTTGGAGTAAATGAATGCGTAACCGTCGGTTGGAGATCCGACGGATGGTGTAAGAGGAGTTAGGGATGTGATATGTGGTCCTAAGTGCAGGCATGGTAGATGCCATAAATTACAGGCACGTCTATTTTTAATATACAGACGTATGTATTGAAATGGTGAGAAACAACTGCAACCCATTGGATTGGACATGCGAGATTATAAATTCTGAAACAACAGCAACTTACCCACAAGTCAGAGCAGTAATAAAGTCAAACATTACGTTGGTTATTTTGACACAAACAATCAACTACCCTCGGCAAACCATAATGAATGTTTATGTAGGAAATAGGTTTATCGAAAACAGGAGACGACCTAACTCGAAGGTTCCGTTGGACTTTCTGGAGGCCACCGCTGAGATGCATGCGAATCTAACAAAGTCAAAGCGCCGAGATATGTTAGAGCACGATGTGACCATTCAACGACTCATGATAAATAAATAATAATGTCGACCTAATTGGAGAACAGTTATTTAGCATACGGGCTCGAATATCGAAGGCCTGTTTCCCTCAAAATATCACCGCTTTCCGTTTGGTAGAAGATGTAGGGAGCAGATCTTTTGCTGGAGCTTTTGCTATAGCAGGTTCTGCTGCTCCCGAAGATTTAAAGCAGTAAGGGGAAACCACGTGATTATGATATCTGCAAAACGAAGGTATATCTATATGCCTTCGAGGCAAGTGACTTATAGCCAATAAAATTGACTTTTGATATCTTCAAGATCAGATTCGTATGCAATCGATAGCAAGGAGAAGTTGCATTTCTAGTTACTTGTGTGTACATCGAAGAGGAAACTAGTCATGCAATATGGTGAGTCCGAATGTTTTTTTTTTTCAATAATGCTAGGGTGACATCTCGAGTTGGGATTCAACTCCCGAATGTGAGCCCGAATGTTAATCGACAAAGCCCGCCCTTTAGACAAGAGTTCCCGAAGCAAGATTTTGTGTATGGGTCCTATTTGTATTTGGATTAGGATTCATCTACTTAGGAAAATCTATTTGTATGATATGTTGTATAAACTCTCCTAAATTAAAGGTAAAGGAATTCATCACCGTCGTCAAAGATCTGATTGCATCCTACCCCCATTATGTTTATCATAACCGATCCAGAAAAGAAGTTTTTTAAAATAACAGTAGAGCGACGTCTCGGTGTATAACTAAGGAACATTCGAACTTGAATTGTTCATGTGCCAGTCCTTGCATTGTTGTATGCATCCATTGACTCCATATGCCTTCAGACGGAAGATCTTTCAAGTCACCTATGTTCAGTTGTCGTATAGGGCTTGAATTTCTCCACACGATCGATGATTGCTTCGAGATTTGATATCGGCATATACAGCTAGCCCTCTTGCATGTTTGCTTTAGTCGTCCATGTTTGCATGTGCTGCATCGATCGAACCCAGTCACCTGTGGGACTTGGGCGAATCCAAGTTCTCTGGAACCAGATCAAGCTGAAAGGCGTAAATGATGGACAACAAGTGAATATTCCTGTATTACCCCCTTGTTGGTCGAGAGGGATGGATGAGGTTACGTTAGTCTAAAAAATAGTTATCAGTTCAAGGGTACCATACTTTTTCAAGATAAGAAGGGGTAGAGAAAATGCCTCGAATTAGGCTTACAACTTGACCACGAGGTCATACCGATCGAAACCTTTTAATCCATTTGACACAAGTTCTCTTGTCCACATATGGTAATCGGTCCACTTGATCATATGCACTTCAATTGCTCTATATAAAATTCGTTGTTCGTAATTTACATAGGTAAGTTTGCATAGTTGAATATGTTCATAAGTAAGATTCATAGGTTCTTTTAAATGAGGACGGACTATTTTGTTAACATTTTGAGTCTAGACTCGAGTCATTATTGGGTAAAGTTATCCCTGATAATATATCACAGTAACACCAACTTGTCAGATCTACACATCCCTTATAACACGCTCTCACTCTTTATGGGTATTAAATGTGAGATTATATTATTGGTGTTACGATTTTACCTTATTCTATAACTATCACGTCATGAGTTTTATCTAAGCATTAGGGTCTCTTTGATTGCTGGGTTGGGTTGGTTTGGGGTACCCCTGTGAATAGTAAACTGTGAGGAGGGTTGGAAGGAGGGGTACACCGGTATAGCCCAACCCAACTCTGCAACCAAACGAACCTAAGGGTCTGTTTGGTTGCTGCCTTGCTGGGTTGGAGTGGGTTGGGGTAATCTGATGAGAATAGTAGCTGTTTGGGATGGTTATGAGGGTTGAAGAGAATTGGAATAAAGAACGTGATGTGATGTCACTATGATTTGTGATAGAATTCCATCTCAAGAAAAGAGAGGGGTAAATCGGGTTACTCCGAGATAACGCGGTTATCAAACGAGCCTTAAGTGTACAAATATGTTAGACAGAGTTCTCAACCAAGTCTAATCAAACTAAATGCCTGACAATTATCTGACATACATATAATCATATCCTGACCTTTGTTCGGAGATATTTGCAAGAAAAATCACCCTTAATTTCTACGTTGGGGTAGAAACTGGAAACGCGTTTTGCTATAAATTCGAGTTGAATTTCTTGAATGGATTTGCCTTTGAGGTTTCTGCTGCTGCCGAATAGAGCTATACAAGAATAACAAATTACAAAAAATGGCATTTTCTTTTCCAAGCCATGAACTAGAACCGGAAAGCTCAAAGAGCAAACGAATTTATTGGCTCTATGCAAAACTCTCAAAGAATCCCTTTCCCGGAAGAAAAAAAAATCCCAATCAAATCCCAACATTATATACAAATCCAAAACACAGACATTCTCCATCATTTACGTACAGAAACTCCTCTGTAGCTTTTAAGCACAGCTCCGCAGAATGTGCAAACGATGGCCTTCCAGCTCCTCCGGTGCAGCGGGACGTAGCAGAACCTCGTCGCCATCTCCATTTCCGCCACGCTCGCACCGCCGCCGCACCGCGAGCACATCCCTGCCGCTGGCCTGCTGCTCCTCACGGTCCTTCTCTGATCCACCAGGAAGCAGAAGAACACCATCCTCCTCCTCCTCCTCTCACACAAGCACACTTGTTTTCTTTCTGCTACTGTCGATGTGATGGTGTGTGCATATGCATATATGTAGGCCCTGAGGAGGGAAGAGGAGTGCGATGATCGCCATCCTGACCGTTGGTTTCTGGTGGCTGTGGATGTGCTGGTAGAGTGACTAGTCTTGTGGTATGGATTAGAAAACCATGTGTGATGATACTGCTGGTGGAGTTGGTGCAAGTCGGCTCTGTAGGGAGGGGGTAATAAATTAGGAAGCCCATGTCATGTGGTATTCAATTTCTTACTATAGTTATTTTTTGATATTTCATGGCATCAATGCGAAGGGCAGGGCAGATGCTTCATCACACCTTTTGGACTGTTTTGCTGTAAGGTTTGTTGGGAAGTTATTGATGACAGATGAATATCAGGAGAGGGTTTATTATAATGGGTAGAATGAAATAACTTCACCCGGTTTTCTTACCATTAGAACATAGATGCCAACCTGAAGCCCTCCCACTTTCATGTAATTATTTGATTCATACCGGTAAGCACTGGTGCTTCCATGGTGATGCGTTCCACTAGATTCAGGTTGGGTTATTGGTGGAGAAGCATGAAGTGAGGTATTCAGATCGGCATGACCTCTTTAGGCATGTTTGGTTGCAGGGTTGGACAGGGTTGTGTTGGGCAGGGGCACCCCTGTGAATAGTAAACTGTGAGGAGGAGAACCCTGTTTGGTTGGAGGGTAACCCGGATTGGACCAAGCCAACCCTGTCCAACCCTCCAACCAAACAAGCCCTTTGACTCTTGTTGTTTTCTTCCTTTCTAATGTAAATGCCTTGGACAGTAAGGCCCATCTTATATTAGGTTATTTTTCTCTCAGATGCAGTAAAATTATAAAAGGTAGCATTAAACCTGCAAGTAAAGTTCTGGCTTATAGTATTTTAAATAGGCTCGTGTTTACTTCTTATTTCTTTCAATCGCATCTTTTTCATCCATCATCAAGGTAAAAATTTAATGACTTAAGATTGATCTTTGGTGTCGACCACTACTGATGTCAAGATGAATCGCTGAACTAGTTTGAATCTTTGTATAAATTGTTTGGTCATGCATGTCTTTTACTAGGCAATATACATATTAGGAATCTTTTTTTTAATTTAAAATCCTTCGCATGATTCCTTTAGCCATAGTATCATGTCTTCTTCAAATGAATAAATATATATGAAGCTATGATTGCTGGTTAAAACAATGACTAAAAATATGATATGCGGAATTTTTGTTTGTAATGACGTTTCGATCTTAGATTTACGAACTGTTATTGAGAAAAATTGGTCATGACAACTTGTTCGGTACGAGCTTAAATGAATTCGTTGATAACTACCCAAAGTGTTTAAGTCTAAGTTATCAAGTAATAGTCCACAATTTTATAACACTCTCTCATTTTGAGTTTCCAATGTGGGCTATGTTTATGGTGAGGCATTACAACATTATGCCCCATTTATAGTCACAATGTCTTCGTTGCAAT
Organism: Ottelia alismoides; assembly: GCA_037367405.1. Taxonomy (NCBI): domain Eukaryota; kingdom Viridiplantae; phylum Streptophyta; class Magnoliopsida; order Alismatales; family Hydrocharitaceae; genus Ottelia; species Ottelia alismoides. Next base: position 244,774 of record JAZKJV010000061.1, read on the forward strand.
ATGATCCATCACTTTTCCCAGTGATAGCGATAGTTGCACGCTCCATGCTTAGGACCCATCGAGTAGCCCTTTCCACTATCAGAAAGAACCCGCTCTGATATCAATTGTAACGTATAGGGCTTAGATCCTCTGCCTTTATTGAGTTAACTGGATCTGTTATGGGTCCAAATGAATCTGTTAATAACACGCATACCCCCCAAACATAGTGCCACATCTAAAACTCACGAAGTGTGGATGCAGTTTATAAGTGGTGGGGATTACTACTTGATAACTTGGGCTTAAGCATTTTGGATGGTTGTCAACGGGTCCATCTGGGCCCGAACCCAACAAGTTGTCAGGGTCAGTTTCCCTTGATAACGGACCGGGGACCTAAGCCAGGGACGTTACAAATGGTATCAGAGCTAATTTCCCTCTGATTGTGGAAAGGGCTACTCGAGAGGTGGAGCCACCCATACAAAGAGGTAGGAGGAAATGGCTACCCGAAGCGTGCAGTCGCCACTGTCACTGGGATAAGTGATGGACCATGTCGCAACGAGGACGTTGCTGAATATAAAGTGGGGAGGTTGTAAAACCTATACCCCCCAAACATAGTGCCACATATAAACTCACGAAGTGTGGGTGTGGTTTATAAGTGGTGGGGATTACTACTTGATAACTTAGGCTTAAGCATTTTGGGTGGTTGTCAACGGGTCCATCTGGGTCCGAACCCAACAAGTTGTCAGGGCCAGTTTCCCTTGATAACGGACCGGGGACCTAAGCCCGGGACGTTACATGTTAGCAACCACCTAAAATTCTTAATCACAAGTTATCAAGTAGTACTTCCCCACTCTTATAGCCTTCTCTCTATGAGTTTCCGATTTGAAACTATATTTGAGTTGAGGTATTACAATATTTCTGAGATTACTTGTTTTGCATATTATGAAGTAGCTCGCTCTTTGCTAAGGTAGAATAGTTGAGCTTAATTTAGTGGAACATGAACTTTTCTATCTCATTCCACATTGTAAGCCTTGACATGCATAGAGAAGTAGTATGCAGTAGCTACTGCTAGAGGTTATTAGCTGCATCTAAGATATTATATCTATATATTATGACAAATGCCTTCTATTGTGTACCAAAGCTTATAGGTGAAATCAATCAAATGTTATGGTTGTTGTGCAGTGTCTTTACCATTCAAAAGATCAATAGCCAAGTCCTCCAATCAACCAATCTAAAAAAATAATCAATCAAGTTAACTACAAATAAATTTAGGATCCAGATCTAGAGCAAAAAGATGGTTAATAATGTGGCGATGCAATGGATTGGTCTTTACTATCTATCTATCACGCGTCTCCAATAGAAACACCAAACATTGATGATCGGGTTAGATAAAAGCAAGGTTGCAAAAGTCGGTAGTTGATACTCGGTCGGTTGGGTCACTGACTAAGGATTAATCAGCAGTCGGACGACTAATCGATTTAGTCAGACTTTAATCGGCTTTGAATTTTATGATTATTTTAAATATATAACTCGTTTTTATACATATATTTACATAGATTTTCTACATTTATATACTATCATAATAAAATAAAAAAATAATTGAATTTAAATAAAATACTAAGCATATTATAATAAGTCTGCTTATAAAAAAAGCAAAACATATAAGAATATGGTATCTCCAAGCAAAAAATTGATCGACTAGTGTACCTAGTCGAAATTAGTCGGTACTCGGTCGGCCACCCCACTGGCTAGACTAGTCGGACCTACTAGTCGGGCCAGTCGGGTGACTTTTACAACCCTGGATAAAAGCCAACAAGAGGGAGAAAGAAAGAGTGAAGGTGAAGCACCGGTTGGAACAAAGGGCACGAGAGCATTCCACTGTCACGGGTGCTTTGTTTTGCTTAGTATGTTATATCCTGTCAAGAAATTTACTAAATTTAGCAAAAACTATACACCCGATTTCAATGTTGTACAAGAATTTTAAAAGTTAATAATATGGTGCCCGATCTTTAATATTTCTCTCAATGTGGTTTGAGGTTGTTGTGATTTAAGATTAGAAAGATCAAAGATCAACTAAATTTCAATAATCAATGACCGTATTAAGACAAATATTAAAGACCAGCTACCACATTGTTACTTTTTAAGTTCATGTACGACATTGAAATCAGGTGTATAATTCAGGAACTTTTGTGTTTTTGCTCTTTAGTAACGAAGGATTGCTTTGCACCTCTATTTACAAAAAAACAATGATTATGATAAAAAGAGAACGACAACCACAAGAACAATGACAAGAACAACAATCACATGAGTGAAAACCGAAAGGACACTGATGAGAACAAATTAACTACGACATCGGAAGCAATATCAAAGTTCCGAGTGATGATCATAGTGAGCTCCAGTCAATGTAGCACTTGGAGACTTGTTTGAAATGAGGAGCTTATGAACGCTAAAGAGCAAGAGAGATTCAAAAAAAAAATAAATCTCTTGAATTCAGAAAGTGAGCTGTAGACAATGTAGTACTTGAAAACTTGTTTGAAACGAGGAGCTTATGGATGCTAAAGAATCGAAGAGATTGAAAAAATAAATCTCCTGAATTGAGAGCAAGAGTTTATGTCATGAAAAGAGGAGATGAATTGTTTTTTTTTTTGCTAGGTAAATGTAAAACTTATATTTCACAAGTGAGCAGAATTACAAGAAAAAAACTTACAGAAAAGGTACAATCAGAAGTGTAATAAAAAAAGATTCAGGCATACAGATTAAGCCAGAATGAATCTCTATCAATAAAGGGGCCATGAGGAAGACAAAAACTCAGGTCCCAACCTTTAACTTAATCTGGTTGAAGGTGCATACTATATCTGCAATTGTGCGAGCAGCCGGTTGACAAGATGAGGAGCTCCAAAGCCGGTTTCGCTCCCGCCAGATGTGCCAGATCACAGTGGCAAGGAGGACAGCAAAAGCTGATTGTGCTAGCGATGAAGGTAGGGAAGGGGCCGAGGCCACCAAATCCATCAGCAAAGACGAAGAAGCAGCAGGTATGGACAGTGCGGAGCAAGATCCCAGCCAGACTGTGGTGGAGTACGAGCACTGAAAGAACAAGTGTTGGTGTGATTCATTCTCCAAGTTACAGAATCTGCAGGTGGGAGAGAGGTTGATGCCAACAAGAGTGAGTCTGTCCAAGGTAGGCACCCGACCAAGAATAGCCCTGTAGAGCGAGAACGCGAAGGATGGAGGGATGGATCTGTTCCACACAACAGCGCACCGAGGAACCGGTGCACCCCTCAGTCTCATAAGATCAAAGGCTTTGGCAAAGGAGAAGCCCCGGCTGGAGTATGTCCAAGTAGCGCTAGGGAAGTCCCCCGAGATAGCAGAGCGTAAGGTATCACGGCTACGAAGCATCACACGCCAAACCTTTGATGCAGTACTAGTGGCCTGGGCGCTCCAAAAGGAGCCATCCTTAAGGTATTTGGAGCGTAAGAAGTCTGCCCAGATGGAGTGGCTTGCTGAAAGGAACCTCCATACCCATGAATCAATCATGACAGCCTGCAGGGAGCAAAGGGACTTTAGACCCATGCCACCTTCATGCCTAGGAAGACAAATTTTGTGCCAGGAGATGTCGTGACGATTACGACCCCAAAGGAATTGGGCACACAACATATCCAAACGTTTTACCGCAGTGGCTGGGATGAAAATCCCTGCAGCCCAATAAAGAAAATCCCCCTAATCACGGAGGCAATTAACTGAGCTCTACCGGCCATAGATAAACTGATAGAGGCCCAACCTTTGAAGCGCCTTTTGATACGATCCTCGAGAGCTCGCGAGTCACAACTACGAGTATTTTTAGATGCCAGCGGGAGACCCAAGTAGGTGGTAGGTAGAGATTGTTGAAGCAACCCCAAGCGAAGATTGGCATCGAAATCCATGGCAGCCCACCTCGGTCTGAAGATTTTACTTTTCTTTGGATTCAGTTTGAGGCCAGAAATTGCCTCGAAGTTAAGCATGATATCCTTGACCGCCGAGAGGGCACGGAGGGAGCCTTTGCAAAAGAAAAGCAAGTCATCTGCATATATAAGATGCGAGGGAGCTTGACCTCGCCCAAGTTTCATAGGGTAAAACCTGCCTTTAGCCATAGCAATGTCCGTTAATGACGTAAGGAATTCCATGCCAATAGTAAAAAGGAGGGGGCTAAGAGGATCCCCTTGCCGCAAACCTTGGGTACCCTTAAACATACCCCTCGGCGAGCCGTTAATCAAAACAGAGAAAGAGGTCGTGGTAATACAGTTAGCAATCCATGAGACCCATGTCTGACAGAAGCCCAAGGCCTTTAGCGCATCAAGGATGAAGGCATGGCCAATAGTATCAAAAGCTTTGGAGAGATCTATTTTTAAGCAAGCTTTGTTTCGTGAGGTTCTCTTATCGAACCCATGTAGAAGCTCGTTGGCTAGAAGAGTATTGTCGCTAATGGATCTACCTTTAAGGAATGCCGATTGGTTGGGGGAAATGAGGGACGGAAGGACCTCCGCGAGCCTGGTCGCCAACAACTTGGAGAAGATCTTGTAGATGACATTGCATCCGGAAATAGGACGGTAGTCCCCTATAGTGGGAAGGGGAATTAACTTTAGGAATAAGCGTGAGGAAGGTATAATTCACCTCCCTAACCATAGCGCCCCCATTAAATAGGAAATTAACAGCCGCTCTAATAGACTCCTTTAGCAACACCCAATGATGCCAGTAATAAATTGTTTCTTCAGCATTAGATGAATTGTTTCTTCAGCAAGATTATATCTTCATGTACCAGTAATAAATTGCACCTGCCCATCTGTACTCGAAAATAGCACACAAAAATCGAACACCGACATGGTAATTATCGAACAAACCAAAATTGAACATTACCATGTACAGGCTTACTCGGTACACAGGACGAGGCAACATAAATTTTCTACCTTCTTCTAGTTAGAGACAGGCTTACACAGGTGGATCATCCATACAGATGGTGCCACACATGAACTGTGCACTGTATGCCAATGTGGTGATGACAGTTCCCCACTTCACATTAATGTTAGATTCCGGAAACCCAACAAGAAAAGAACACTGCAAGCTGGAGACAGGTCCTCTAGAATAAATTACATCTCCTTGTCTGCTCATTGGCAGGGCTCTCAACAGTGCTGTCCACCTCCCCTCCTCTCCACGTCTGCAAAGAATGGAAGTTGAGGTGCATTCAAGTTGCCAATGGTGGGTGGGTGCCATATATACACTAGCAGCATCTGTACACTGTTTGACTTGGAAAAATATTACTGGTCTTTGACTCTTTATGCAGGCCATATATAGGGATTGATGCATTGTTGCAATTTGCTGTGGGCGGTCCTTGTTTTCTTGATAGGTAATAACAGAAAAAATCACTTCACCTAACCATGGCCTACGAGAAGGTCAGATGCAGGTAGGAAGGGAAACGATAAGAAATACTGACAAGGGAGTCGGCAACAATCCAAAGTAAGACAAGCAAAACCAAATAATGGATGGGTACGCATGTCTAAATTGAGGGTATACCGACTTTTTACTAGTGGTGGATCCAACTTGAATATGCCTTTGACTAGTGCCCTTACGGTTTGGAAGCTTAGGTTATTATTAGCCTTAAATAAAAGATGATATTACTAAAACCGTCTTCTGAAGAAGATATGGGCCAGAGTTTTTGCTCATGGAGCTATATTTTCATTAGAGAGTACAATATGGAATGAAATAAAGAAAATGCATTGTAATGTACTGGGCTTAGGTATCTAATCTGCTGTTGAAGACAACTGGCCTCGACAACTTGTTAAGTGTGAGTTCAGATGGACTTATTGACAACCATCTAAATTACTTAAATCCAAGTTGTTATTTGATAATCCTCTCCACTTAAATGCACTCCCACACTTTTGAGTTTCCGATGTGGGACTATGTTGGGGTGTTATAGCCTACTCTCGCTTATATTTGCAAAGTCCTCATCAGGACATGTTCCATCACTTATTCTCGGTGATAGTGGCGGTGCATGCTCCAAGTAGCATTTTCCTCCTACCTATTTGTCGGAGTGGCTCCACTTCTGGGTAGCCCTTTCCACTATTAGAGGGAACATGCTTTGTGACCATTTGCAACATTCCGGTCTTAGATCTCTGAAATGTTATTGAGGAAAAGTGACCCTGACAATTTGTTGGATTCATACCCAAGTGGACTCGTTGACAACTGCCCAAAAATGCTTAAATCCAAGTTGTAAAGAAGTAATCACCACCACGTATAACTCACTCTCACACTTCCCGATTTTCCGATGTGGGGCTTTTTAAAAGATGTTACAATCTCCCCCATCTATATTCTCCACTTATATTCACAACGTCCTGGTTGTGACATGATTCGTTACTTATTCCTCATGATAGTGATGGCTCCACTCTTCGGTTAACCTTTTCCTCCTATCTCTTTGTAGGGTAGCTCAACCTCTCGGGTAGTTTCTTCTATTATCATAGAAAAATTAGCTCTGATGTCATTTCTAACATTTCAAGCTTTTAGGTCCCCAGACCGTTATTGAGGAAAACTGACCCTGACAAGTTGTTGGATTCGGGTCTAATGGAATCCATAGGCAATCACCTAAAATGCTTAAGCCCAAGTTATCAAGCAATAATCTCCAACACTTATAACTCACTCTTACACTTTGTGACTTTCCAATGTGAGATTACGTTGGAGTGCTACATATATTGGCAAAAATATTAGATTGAAAAAAGAAGCCCCCCCTAAGTTGAGCTTTAGGGTAACTTTTCGCATATTATTTAATATAGACCCTTATTCTTAATGAATCTCGAATGAAGCCAAGGGTTTTTTAATGGGAGTGGATCCTCTGTTGTTACAACACATGCTGTAATGTATGGGAGCTACTCAATGAGGATCGGACGACACTCAAAGGGGGCCGGAGTCGGTTGGTGTGCATCCCCATCCTCATCAAGCAGCTCCTATGCGTTACATCAAGTGCTGTAATAGTGGAGGATCCGCTCCAACGTTTAACGGACATTAATCGCCTTCCAAACCCAAACTAGTTTTTACCCAACAATCTTTTGATTTATACCACATACACAAATATATATATATATATATATATATATATATATATGTGTGTGTGTGTGTGTGTACACACACATAGATATATACACATACATATATACCCTATATAGGATATCTTTCAAATCGGACTTAGTCCTTCCATACCCAAGGAAGGCCAATGGAATGGGTCGTTGGATGATCCTATCTTTTCCATCTACGGCTATCATGAAAACCACCATCTATTCCCAAAACAACTTATATTCCAAACGTCGTTACTCTAAAAATAGTAAAAGATTCCTATTTTTCATGCATTTTATTATTTCTCTAATTGAGCTTTATCATCGTTACCATTTTACAACACAGTGGCATCATTAAATAATTGTATTTTGTGTTTCTTTTTTGCATGACCAAATAATCGAAATTTCGATAACAATCCTCCCTAAAAATAGGAGGTAAAGTGATGTGTGAGTATTATATTTGTATAATATATTATTAATTACCTGTAAATTAAATTGTGATTTGTATTCTAGTTTTTGAGTTTGTATAATATGTACCTTCTTTTGTATACCAAAACACATCGAGGATATAACATCTTAACATAATTGCGTCTTCCTCTTTCGACACGGATTTCTATGGTACGATTATTCCTCCTCATTCCATCTTATTTCACTCTTATTCATATCTTTATCCCACCTTACCTATATTTATTTCACCTTATTCTCCTTATTCCTATCCTCCAGCCAAACAAAGAATAGACCCTTATTCTCCTTATTCTCCATCCTTATTCCTGCTTATTTCCGAACCGAACGGACCCTAAGTGAATGCAAAGATTCCAAAATTCAAGTTCATCCCCATAATCTTTATCTATAATAGATGCATCAATATCCCATGATGATGCCTCACATTCAGAAATCTCAATTTTGTCCCCCAAAAAAGCATCCATCTTCTAGATGCCGTCGATATAATGTCAATAATCACATGATCTAAGCACAAATGGGGAAATAGTGGGTATCATCAAGGTTATCCAGTTTGAGGTATTAAGCATCCGTAGGGAATGCAATTTTGCCAAAAAAAAAGGCCTCCTCTATATTGTTAAAATTAGACTCGTGAAATGAAAGATGATGACTTGAGGTTAAAATAATGAGGTGAATTCTCCTCCAAGACGAATATAGTGAAACACCTTCCAACGTCACAACTCAAGTGCTTTAGACCACAAAAGGAACCAAATGACGTCAGAGAGAGAGGGGGACAAGAAATTAGATCAATTGAGAACCTTAAACCAAACCTTTTTGGGAGTACTTCCTCTGGCACTCAAATGAATCCTTAGGCATTTTAATGGGTTGGGAATGGTCAGAGAAGAAAATATCACGATATATAAGGAGGATATTTCATCATATCGATATCCTTAAACAAGAAATGCCAACTATGATCACAAATATTTAGTTCGCAGATGATCTTCTTATTTTTATGGAATATGAGGAAAGCCGGGTCAAAGAGGTGTTATCTACACTCAAAATCTTCAGTAAACTTTCGGGACTTGAACTCAACAACATAAAATCTGAGTTCGTGACACTAAACCTCTTGGAACATGAACGATCACACCTTGGGATGATGTTGGGTTGGTCTGAGGGTTCCTTCCCTTTCTAATATCTTGTGTTTTTCGCTCTCAAAGAAACAATTAAAAACGATCGATTGTGAGCTTATCATCAGGAAATTTACGGGTAAACTCCAGGGGTGGAAAGCAAAAATCCTCCCGCTTCCAACCAGAGTAAACCTACTCAATTCCTCCCGGACACCCCTTATGACGCATGTACTCTCTTGCCTCAAGACCACCATTCCTAAAAAAAGGTTCTTAGTTTAGTTTAGTTATGTTCTAGTGAAACTTGGAGTACAGAAAAAAAATAGTAGCTTGCTTAAGTTATTCATTTGCATATGCATGGGTAATTTTCCATTGAATTCTGAACTAATGATACTTTTGTTAGAGACTTTATTTTTTAGGATGAAGAAACTCAAAGATCCTTGCAATTTATCTACTATTAATCAGTCATACTTGTCAAAATTTTGGTCAATAGAAACTTCAAGCAGCCTCACATTTTATCTATTATTTGTAGTTTTCTAGGATGGGTTGAGCTATTCTCTACCATTCATGGGAGATGGTTCTGGTTGCCTCCTAATTTTCAAGTAAGACTTTTCAATGATCAAGACGCTTATTTGTTATAAGTGTCATATAAACTCATATTTGGCGCAATTATATATATCATCACAATAGGTGTCATGAACTTATGATTTTGAAAATACTCACAAATTATAAGCTAATTATCTTTTCTTTCAATGTTATATGCTCCTGATTTATCAAATGAACTTCTGCAAATTAGTCTAGCAAATGAGCATAAATATTCTTTATAGACATATTACAATTTTATCATTGATGTTGATGACACTTCAAATTATGATGTTTCCACATCAATCCAATACAACGTTATACAGTCTGATGTTCTCATTATTCCAAAACAGTGTTTAGTCAGTATTAGACCGACGTTTACCTTTAGGTGATTTTATAACACTATAAAAATTTGACCTAAGGAAACAAATATTTTTTCGTTATTATATGATCCATAGTTAAATATATGACAACAAATATAATATGTTACTTTATTCATTAAATTTGGAACAAATTTATTATTCGTTGTTATATTCTTTGCAACGAATCGTATATAACAACAATACTGTTGCGAATCGCGGAAGCGAACACGCACAAACACGATCAAACAAGCAAGAACGCAAACACACGGATTTACAAGTTTCACCCGTAACTGGGCTACGTCCTTGGGCGGCGGCAATCGGTTTCACTATGTGGAGAAAAGAATGAATACAGAGGATACTTTAAAATCCTAACCCTAAGGAGTTTATATAGCACTCCCATACGGACGGATTCCTAAAAATAGAAGGATCCAAATACCCGAATACAAATAGAACCGCTCCATAAAATTTTCGCCGGGGGCGCTGCCCCCACACCCCCGCAGGGGGGGCGCACCTACTCCCCCCAAGACCCCCCCCACACAGGCTCGATGACCGGGCAGCGAGACCCCCGTCTTGTTGGGGTATGGTACGGCAGGGGGATGCATATGCAGTTCTTCAACCTGGGTCAGATGGTTAGGATTCAAGGCATATCAACAATCTCCACCTTGAATTGAATCCTCTGAGAAGCTTCGCTAAGCTTCGTCGTGCCGCCGCCAGCCCCTCCCTGGGGCTACTCCCAACTGTCGACATTGAGCAAGTCCAAACAATGTTTGAACTTACTCCCAGGAACCGCCTTCGTGAACATATCGGCTTGATTATCTGCTGTACCAACCTTCTTCACTTTGATCCTCTTCTCAGAACGAATGAAGTGATATCTGACATCTATGTGCTTGGTTCTCTCATGATGAACATGATCCTTGACTAAGCATATTGCACTAAGACTGTCACAATATACTATAGCTTGATTTTGTTGCAGACCGAGGTCTCCAAGTAAGCCCTTCAGCCAAGTGCCTTCCTTTGCAGCCTCTGTCAGTGCCATGTATTCTGCCTCTATAATAGACAAAGTAACCGATGGCTGTAAGGTAGCCTTCCAACTGATGACCGAATTCCCTAAAGTGAAGACATAGCATGTCATCGATCTCCTCCCATCAATATCTGCTGCATAGTCTGAATCTGAATATCCAGCAACCAAGCACTCTGAATCACTTCTATAAATGAGGCCAATGTCTGTTGTTCCTTTCAGATTGCGGAAAATCCGCTTGACTACCTGCCAATGCTCCTTTCCTGGGTTACCCATGAATCTACTAACAACGCTCACAGCATGAGCGATGTCAGGTCTTGTGCATACCATGGCATACATAAGACTCCCAACTACGCTGGCATAGGGAACACGTGACATGTATTCGTTATCAGCATTTGACTGCGGTGCAAAAGAAACTGAGAGATGAATATTTGAAGCGGATGGAGTACTTAGAGGCTTGGCTGTAGACATCCCAAATCTCAGTAGAACTTTCTCAATGTAGTTCTTCTGAGATAAGAAAAGTTTCCCTTCTACATGATCTCTAATGATCTCCATCCCTAAAATCTTCTTCGCTGCACCAAGATCCTTCATGTCAAATTCTGAATTAAGGAGCTTCTTCAGATCATCTATGGTACTCCTCTGTTTGGCAGCAATCAGCATATCATCGACGTACAGTAACAGATAGATGAAGGATCCATCCTCCACCTTGTTGTGGTAAACACAACAGTCGTATGGGCTCCTGTTGAACCCATGATCAGTTATGAAACTATCAAACTTCTTGTATCATTGCCTGGGAGACTGCTTAAGACCATACAACGACTTCTTCAATCTACAAACATGATCTTCCTTGCCCTGAGATAGGAATCCCTCTGGTTGGCTCATAAGAATGTCTTCTTCGAGTTCACCATGTAAGAAGGTTGTCGTCACATCTAACTGCTCCAGCTCCAAGTCTTGATTTGCTACAAGAGCTAGTAGCACCCTGATGGATGTATGTCTTACAACAGGAGAAAATATCTCGTTGTAATCCACACCTTCCTTCTGACTGTAACCCTTCGCAACTAGGCGTGCTTTGTATCCGATGCCTTCACTGTCTGAAATTCCTGTCTTTTTCTTGAAGACCCATTTGCATCCAACGATCTTCCTCCCCTTTGGCAATTTGACAAGTTCCCATGTCTGATTCTTGTGAAGAGACTCCATCTCCTCACCCATAGCAGCAATCCACTGCTCAGATTCTTCCCCAGATATTGCCTCCCTGTAAGTGGAGGGTTCTGGTGACTCTGCCTCCTCCGCAACCTGTAGTGCAATGCAACCATGTCTTCGAATCCGTATCTCTGCGGTGGATGTATTTCCCCGATCAGTAGCAATACTAGGTTGCCTCTCTTCTGGTTGCTCTGCTTCAGGCTGTTCAACAACAGCCTGATCAGGAGTGGTGTGACCAACTGCGTGATCACTACTTGGTGTCAGGTTGAACTCCACCTGTTCGGGCACATCATCACCTGTCCCTGCATCAACAGACTCACTACTCGAGTGAAGCACGGAATTCTCATCAAAAGTAGCATCCCTGCTAACAATAATTCTATGCTCAGAAGGGGACCAGATTCTATACCCCTTCACTCCTGCACCATATCCTGTAAACACCCCTTTCTTTGCCCTTGGTTCTAACTTTCCTTCACTAACATGATAATAGGAAGCACAACCAAAGACTCGTAAAGTAGAATAATCAGCATGATTACCAGACCATACCTCCATGGATGTTAATCAATGGCAGACGCGGGACTCCGATTCACCAAGTAACAGTTTGTATTCACAGCTTCAACCCAGAATGCTCTACCAAGTCCAGCATTAGAGAGCATGCACCTTGCTCTCTCCAGAAGCGTCCTGTTCATTCGTTCAGCAACTCCGTTTTGTTGTGGCGTATCTCTAATGGTAAGATGTCTCGCAACACCTTCCTCCTTGCAGAACTCATTGAACTCCGATGAACAGAACTCCAGTCCGTTATCTGTGCGAAGACGCTTCACCTTCTTAGAAGTCTGATTTTCCACCAAGATCTTCCACTGCCTGAAGGTCTGAAATGCTTCGCTCTTGTGCTTCATAATATATACCCACACCATCCTGGAATAATCATCAATAATAGATAGAAAATACCTGGTGCCTCCCAAAGATGGAACCCGTGAAGAGCCCCAACAATCAGCATGGATGTAGTCAAGTGTCTCCTTCGTCCTGTGGATAGCTTTACTGAATTGCTTTCTGTGTTGTTTCCCGAACATGCAATGCTCATAGAACTCCAGCTTAGATCCCTTGAGATCCCCGATGAGACCCTTCTGATTGAGGATATTCATCCCAATCTGACTCATGTGTCCTAGCCGCATATGCCCCAATTCGGACTCTGATCTTACGGCTTGGGACATCACTGCAACAGAACCTATAACTGTAGACCCTTGCAGGATGTATAGGGTCTTCTGCTTGTTGCCCTTGATGACAACCACCCCACCTTTGGCAACCTGCATGACTCCACCTTCAGCATTGTACCTATATCCTTTAGAGTCCAAGACTCCAAGGGATATTAGGTTCTTCCTCAAATCAGGGACATGATGTAATTCTGTGACCGTCCTCACGACTCCATCATGCATCTTGATCTTCACAGAGCCGATCCCTACTATCTTGCATGCTGCATCATTCCCCATGACAACGTTCCCACCATCTATCTTCTCGTAGTTGTAGAACCAGTCTTCATTAGGAGTCATATGGTTAGAACAGCCTGAATCAAGAATCCATGTGTTGTTTGTGGTCGTCTGATCTGTGACGGTGAGAACCAGGTCATCTTCAGAATCTACGCCTCCATGAGCCACTGCAGTAACTGTGGCTTTCCCTTTCTTCTTCGGGCAGTCCTTCTTCCAATGTCCAGGTTCCTTGCAGTAATTGCAAATGTCCCTAGCATTGTGATTCTTCGAATTGGACTTCTGCTTTCCCTTCTTTGCGTAGCCAGAATTGGCATGACTCTTCTCATGAGTCATAACCAAACCTGCAGCGTTAGAGTCCTGCTTCCCGGTAGCCATATGTCGAAGTTCACGCGTATGCAGACTCGCGCGAACTTCCTCTAGGGTTATCGATTCTCTTCCCACAATGAACGATTAAATAAAATTCTCAAATGATAATGGAAGAGAAACTAACAAAATCAAAGCAGCATCCTCATCTTCAATCTTAACATCTACGTTTCTTAAATCCATCAACAATGTATTTAAGCGATCTAGATGTTCTTTAAGAGATGTACCTTCCTGCATGCGGAGAGAGAACAGACGTTGCTTCAAAAGCAACTTGTTGGTCAGAGACTTCGTCATGTATAGACTTTCGAGTCTCAACCACAGACCGGCCGCAGAAGTCTCATCAGCAACCTCCGCGATAATCTCATCCGCCAGACACAGCATAATCGTCGAGTGCGCCTTCTCTTTCTGCACCTTCAACTCAGAGGGTTCGAGTGCCTTCGCACGCTCCTGGTCCAACGGCGCCCAGATGCCCTGCTGCTTCAGAAGGGCGCGCATCTTGATCTGCCATAGACTGAATCCGTTCTTCCCTGTGAACTTCTCGATCTTCATATTGTGTGACGACATCTTGCTGGATGATCCTGACGGAACCCGAAGCTCTGATACTAGTTTATTGCGAATCGCGGAAGCGAACACGCACAAACACGATCAAATAAGCAAGAACGCAAACACACGGATTTACAAGGTTCACCCGTAACTAGGCTACGCCCTTGGGCAGCGGTGATCGGTTTCACTATGTGGAGAAAAGAATGAATACAGAGGATACTTTAAAACCCTAACCCTAAGGAGTTTATATAGCACTCCCATACAGACGGATTCCTAAAAATAGAAGGATCCAAATACCCGAATACAAATAGAACCGCTCCATAAAATTTTCGCCGGGGGCGCTGCCTCCACACCCCCGCAGGGGGGAGGGGCGCACCTGCTCCCCCCCTAGACCTCTCCCCCCCACAGGCTCGCTGACCGGGCAGTGAGACCCCCGTCTCGTTGGGGTATGGTACGACAGGGGGATGCATATGCAGTTCTTCAACCTGTGTCAGATGGTTAGGATTCAAGGCATATCAACAAATACTTATCTGTTGACTTTTTCGTCTAATAGTCATAAAATTTAGCAATGATTGATCAGAGTTCTAACGAATAAGTCAATAAATAAAGGGATTTTTACCCAAAAAACCCCATAATCTTTGTCAGTTATCTCCACGACCTTTGAAATAACCTACTTCTCCCCCTCGATCCCGTAAACATGCTCCATTTTACCCCCACAAACCCTGCCGTCTGTTTTAACTTTATTTGAATTAATTGAGTTAGTCTTGAGTAAATATAACCAAAGGAAATCCAATGGTGGTTATTTCACTGTGAGATTCCCTCCATTTGACTTGGGGGTAGTAGAGGCAGACGGAAGGAGCAGGTGGCGATGTCGAGGTCCCTGGGTCCGAGCTCGTTGACGATGTCGTCGACGTATAGAAGCAGTTTTGGGAGTGGGAACGATTCCTGTTGATTAGGGTAAGCTGCGAGAAGACATCGAAGGCATCAGCGATACAGGTGTTGCAGAGGTTGTCGCGGGTGAGGGAAGGTAGCATGTGTGGTCCCACGGGAAGGTGCCCCCTCGTCAACCTCGCAACCATCGCTGCCACCTCCCCATCCCCCCTCTTTAGCGTGCATGTCAGCACCCCTGTCTCCCTCAGGATCCTCACGTCCTCCTCTGACCTCAACATGCTCCCCACCAACAGCACCCACAATGACACCCCCATGTCCGACGCTGACCTCTCGACGTGTACGTGCTCAAAGGCCAGCATGTTAAGAAGCATCGCTTCCGTGCTCTCGTCCACTGCCATGAGTAGGAGGGTGAGGTCAGCCGTCGGTGCCGGGAATAACTTGTTCAACACCCAGTATACAAAGAGAATGCAGACGTGCGCTATCCACATAGAGTCAGGGAGAGGAAGAGGCATGTCCATTCCCAGAAGATGCCCTTGTTTTCCGTCTTGGAGAAGGTGATGTCTTTGAAGGAGCCATTACCTCTATTTGGATGTTTGTGGATGCCGCAGTTACCGAGCTCTTGCACGCCGAAGGGGGCGATCCAGCCAGTGTAGTCGCCAGAAAGGAGGCTATTGATGTGGTATACGTCGAGGAAGTGGAGGCCCAGTTGGGAGTCAGATTGTGGTAACGTGTCTGCGGGGTTGGAGTCGTACAGCTCTCTGATCAACTAGTTGAAATCTAACGTCTTTGTATCAAGACAAAGATCAGGAGTAAGTAGGGGGTGGGAATGTGCGGTAGGGTTCATGTGCGGTGGTGTCTTCTCCTCGTGTCGCGGGGAGGATACCATTCAAGTACTTCGATTATTGGGCAGCGAGGGACGGATATTTGGAGGCTGTTAACAGTGGTTGGGCCATCCCTGTGAGAGGAAACCCACTCCATTGCCTTGCTCTCAGATTAAAAAATGTCAAAAGGGCACTCAAAGCTTGGTCCTCAATTGATGCCAATGCATTTAAGGAGCTCAAGGAGGCTGAGAAGTTCCTCATCGCCATCAACGGGGCTCTTTCCGTGGACCCTCTGGACCCCCAACTCGCACAGCTTGAGGCGGTTACCAAGTCACATATTGACAATCTTGATCGCGACCTTGAATCCGCATGGAAGCAAAAAAGCAGGATTAACTGGCTGAAGCTTGGGGATCGAAACACAAGATTCTTTCATCTCTCCGCGGCAGGCCGTGTTTCAACTAATCAAATCCACCAACTTATTGATGAGCAAGGTGTCATAATCGACAAAAAATCAGAGGTGGTTGATGCGGCTTTGAAGCACTTCTCTGCAATCCTTGGCCCTTCACTACCAAGGCCTATAAGGCCCAAACCTCCTACACCCAAAAGATGCCTTACTGAGCTTGCAAGCCGTTGGCTCATTCGCCCCCTTGAACATGATGAGGTTTGGAAGGCTGTCGCTTCTATCGGTTCCTCAAAAGCACCCGGCCCTGATGGGTTCAACGCCGGGTTTTTCAAGCTCCACTGGAATCTGGTCAAGGAGGACGTGCATGAGGCGTTGAATTTTTTGCACAGTGGGGGGAATATGGTGAGGCACGTCAACCACTGCTTCCTCACTCTTATTCCAAAAACAAAGTCCCCATCGGGTTTGGCTGATTTTCGTCCCATCTCATGCTGCAACGTACTGTACAAAATCTTTGCCAAGATCCTTACTTCTAGGCTCGCCACGGTTCTGCCGCAACTAATCTCGCCGAATCAAACGGCTTTTATTAAGGGCCGCTCAATCAGTGACAACAGCAGACTTGCAAATGAAATACTTTGGGGCTTCGATAGAAAGGCGGGCCGCAACAAAGCATGTCTTAAGATTGACTTATGCAAAGCCTTCGACACCATAGAACACTCGTTCATCATTGAGGGGCTTAAAGCCATGGGATTCCACCAAACTTGGGCCAACTGGATTGAGCAGTGTATCTCCACCACTTCATTTTTAATCCTAATCAATGGTACCCCTCACGGCCTCTTTCGGGGCACCAGGGGGCTGAGGCAGGGGGATCCGCTTAGCCCGCTGTTATTCGTCATTGGGATGGAATCGCTCTCGTGCTTGGTGGAGAGGGCTGTTCTGGACGGGAAATTCTACCGTATGGGTCGCGGGAGGACTATCGCCCCCACCCATCTCATTTATGCCGACGATCTGCTGTTCTTCTGCAAGGGCTCACTTCGCTCCCTTATGGCTGTCAAAGAGATTCTTAAAGAATTCGAAGCATGCTCTGGTCTGCGTCTCAACACCAGGAAGAGCAAGCTCTTCAGATCGAAATGGCACCCCGATGATTTCGTCTCCACGTTGCACCTCGGTATCCTCAGACAATCGCTGCCGTCCATTTACTTGGGCCTCCCGTTAACATCCTCCACGGGCAGAAGCTCGGACTCTCGTGCCCTCGAAGACAGGATATCCGCACTCATTCAGGGCTGGAAGGCCAAGGTGCTCTCCATGGCGGGGAGGGCTCAACTGATTAATACCGTTGTGCGTGGCGTTTTTCTCTTTTGGGCTGCCGGGACTTTCATTCCGCTGAAGACGGTGCGCAAGATAAACTCGTCATGTGCTGATTTCCTTTGGAAGAAGCGCCGCCACGACATCTCCTGGTCCAAGCTTTGTCTCCCAAGGCTGGAAGGGGGACTTGGGGTGCCTTCCTTTGACACGTTGCGCAAGGCTATGCACGCATCCTGGATTTGGAGAATCTTAAATGATACCTCATCTATTTGGGCCATTTACTTGCGGTCTAAATACCTAAGCTCCGGCACTTTTTGGGAGGTGCAACCCGGTGCCTCTACCTCGGCGTTGTGGCGGGCTATGCTGGCCGCTAGGAGCTCCATTCGGTCTGCTATTGCTGGTCACAACCACCCTTACGTTTGGACCTACTCGCCCAAGGGTTTCTCTTTTGCTGATGCCTACGACCTTCTCCGAGATAGAGCTTCGCCGCCTAGGTGGGCACGTATTGTCTGGATGCAAGGCACCCCTCCGAGCTTCGCATGCATTCTTTACCGTGCTACTTTGGGTCGGCTTCCTACCACTGATCGCCTCGCAAGATTCGGGTCGTGTGAGCATCACCCTTGCTACTTCTGCGGGGTCACGCTTGAATCTCATGAACACCTTTTCTTTGGCTGCACGTTCACCTCCGCTGTCTGGAACCGGGCTTGCACTGTCCTTGGGCTGTCCTGCCCCCCCAACCTTCCATTGGCACTCGCGTTGCTTTGGGTGGTGAATATTCGGGACAACAATACTCGCAAAATGGCATCTATTCTCATTGTTGTTGTGGTGAAGACAATATGGTTTGAGCGCAACTATAGGTGGACCTCGTTGCGCCGGAACTCAGAGGATGATGTCCTTAACTATGCGATCTCCAATTATCGACTCATTGCACAGTAACGCTTAGGATCCTAAGTTTCTGTCCTTCTTAGGAACCGTACAAACTGTTGGATACCTTGTATCCGTGCCTGCTGTCTCTGTACACATTTACTTCCTTTTGATTTATACATTTACTTACTTATCAAAAAAAAAAAGATCAGGAGTAAGTCAAACTGGACCTTCTAAGCCAAGCTAAACTCAGACTTTATCTTGATTACTATGCCAGTTAAGGTGCAAATATCAGGATCAAAAGATCCATTGTAGAGGCACTGTAGGACTGGTACATGAGTCGTTGCGTGTGAGGGAAGGTAGCAGGTGTGGTACATGCATCAATGGTACAAGCGTCAAAGGATCCATTGTAGGACTTGTACATGCATTGCACGGGGGAGGTGTCGGGGATGGTTGAAGTAGGTAGAGGGAAGATGATGCGAGGAGGATGAGGGAAATTGTGAATGATGATATTTTTCGTAAATTTGCTTAATAAAGAGGGCACTGTGCAACTCTTTTTAACGGAATCTGGTTAAATTTAACTGATATGTAGATGGCGATTAACCACAGGACATGTAGGGTAAAGATTAACAAGTTTACGGGGTCCAAAGTGGAATTAGGTTGTTTCAAAGGTCGTGGAGGTAATTGACAAAGATTATAGGGTCTACCAGATAAAAATACCATAAATAAATCGTTGTTATATGTATTTTTAGCAACCAAAACGATATTTATTGCTATTTCAAGAAGAAAATTTAGATTTACCTAGAATAATATTCATTGGTATATATAACATAAGAAGATATAACATCAAATATCAAAATTATTCGCTACGTTTAGTCAATTTTATTGTAGTGAAAATTCATTTGGTTGTAGTGTATATAAAATTGAAAAGTATCCACAACATCAAAACATCTTTTAAACCTAATTTTTTTGCACGGGTTCCGCACTATTATGGTTAGGGCTAGCTGGCTATCGAGCCCAACGAGCCGAGCCAGCCCCTGGCTCGGGCTCGAGCTCGTTCGAGCCCAACCGAGATGGCTCGAGCTCAGGCCCGATGAGTTCGAGTCGAGCCCCTTATCAAGCACGAGCTCCGTATCGAGCCTGGTCTGGGCTTGAGCCCAAGTTGAGCTCATTAAGGAAAATGGGTACTTTTTGGTGGAAAAGTATTTTGTGCAGGTTTGAACCTGAGACTTGCTCTATCTAAAAAATTGTATTCCTTACCAATAAGGCACTATACAAGTTGTATACAAAATCTTAATTATATGTATTGTAACATTATATTTGCTTATAAAAAAAGAAGAAAAAAACTAATTTTCTAATGCATGTGTGGGGAGCAAATGTGTGGATGGGAATGGGATTTGAGTCGTGACTCTCGTGGGAGGGTCAAAGTTAGTGGAGGGAAAATTACAAAGGGCTACTTTTATTTTGTTTGTATTATATGTATAATATATATTCCTTATCGAGCCTCTTATTGAGTTATCGAGTCGAGTGATGCTCGACTCGAGCTCGGCTCGTTAAGCTATCGAGCCCAAAATTTTGGCTCGAGCTCGTCTCAATAGCCTAATGAGCCGGGCTCACGAGACCTTATCTAGTCGAGTCCGAGCCTGGCTCATCGAGCCGTGACTCAATAACCAACCCTAATTATGGTCCAAATAAAATTGGGAGTGTAAGTATGTATCTACGATGTGACATCTGACCTTGATTAGAAGCGACGCGAGACCAAATATACCCAAATCGAGTAATGACATTAATGCAGCGTGCAGTTGAAACGATAATCAGTCCAATTTCAACTCACAGCAACATGTGGTATGTGGGAACAACAAATTTTCCAAGTCGAAGGCGACATCTCCTCTCATTCCTTGTCGGTATATCCTTCGAATCTTTCGGGGCTAAACACGAAAATGATGGCTTGGCTTTTACACGAAACTGTATAATATCAGCAACTTGTACATATTATGTGCATGATGATGATGCATAGACACTAGACAGACAGGTGCACTGCACTGCATGTGGCGTTGCAATGGGAGCTTGAGATGAGAAAGACATCCCATATGGCCTTGTTTGTTAGGCTTCTCCACATTAAAGATGGCAGCCACTTGCCGTTGGATTGTATTCGACTTGGAATTATTTTAATCTGATCGCTGCCGTAGAAACAACCGTGAGATATATATAATATGTCATGTGCGAGAGTTGACTGTGTTTGCAGAAGTTCACAGGAGCAGCTGTTTGATTGACCTTCAGTGTGAAATAATAATATTATAATGCCATTCTTCTTAGAGGTGGTCTGGAGATGGGATTAGATTTCAACGCAGATGTTAAGATGCGAGGTGACACTTCCTGTGCACTCAATTTCAGTTGAGCTGTGATGTGTAGACCTAACATGATTGGCATATTGATTGTGATTGTCCTTGATGAAATCAAGTGGCAAATAATTTGATGTGATTTTTATTAGACTGGGATCTGGTTAGGACTGCACAAATCTTCTATTCCCGGCCATCTTGAGGCTGACTGTGATGGTGATCAGTGTGCTAAACACACCTCATCTAAGGGCATGTTCGTTTGGAGAATAGGCTCCGGAATAAAGGGCTTATTCTCCTTTCGACACGGATTCTATGGTACGATTATTCCTCCTCATTCCATTTTATTTCACTCTTATTCCTATCTTTATCCCACCTTACCTACCTTTATTTCACCTTATTCTCCTTATTCCTATCCTCCAGCGGACGAAGAATAGACCCTTATTCTCATTATTCCCCATCCTTATTCCTGCTTATTCTCGAACCGAACGGGTTTCTCGCACACGATGCTCCATTTTGACAGGGATTTGGGTTGTCGTCATAATAAGGATGAAACAACATTAATTGCAGTATAAGGAAGGATGGGGTGATCACATCAATCCTTTACTATCCTACTAAAAACTAGTCTATAATGATGACTTTTAAAAATCGGTAACTATATTGTTTTTTTGTTAAAAAACTAAACATTTATTGATGATTATCAAAAATGTAGAAAATGCAATATATAAGCGTTGTGA
The DNA here is from genome assembly GCA_037367405.1 of Ottelia alismoides. Classification (NCBI taxonomy): domain Eukaryota; kingdom Viridiplantae; phylum Streptophyta; class Magnoliopsida; order Alismatales; family Hydrocharitaceae; genus Ottelia; species Ottelia alismoides. Next base: position 266,288 of record JAZKJV010000061.1, read on the forward strand.
TATGGGTTGTCGTTAAAAATATTACAACGGATATGAAATTCGGCGTGAATTTCAAGTATAAAAGATAATTTTCGCAATGAATGGTATTATCATTATATATGTAACACCGAACAATATAGTAACGGATTTTAGAAAAAAAAACATCACTATAGAACCTTTTTGTTGTAGGATCCTTCAAGCTCCCATGAGCTCCGTCCTATGTTCATATAAGAAAATAATTCACCCTTAACCAAATAAAGAAATTTGTTAAAAATAGATGTCCTCGGTCTGAAAGCTCCATTTATCTAACCAGAGATCGATAAGAACATACCATCTTCAAAGATAAATATGACTATTTGGTCGAACCTCGATTGAAACTTTTGTATGGCAACATGGGGTTTCATCAAGTAGCAATTAAGGATGGTCTCTTAATTTGTGCTCCATGTGCCATTTTGATATCATAATTGATATGGCAACCACGTTATGTTAGGTGTTCACATCATAGCTTAAATGAAACTACAAGCACTGCTGACCTAAAACCAACAAGGATCACATTTGATTTCTTCAACATATCACTATCGCGTCTTAATGGCTGCTTTGAACTATATGTTTAGGTTTAATTTTATAATAACATGGTCCACTTGTCCTTGGACGTAACAATGTTGCTGAAAGGATTTGTTTGCCAAACGTTGACTATTTATTTCCTTTTCTCATCCTAATTCATTTCATCTAAATATTCTTTATGTCAATCATTGTTTCTCAAATCAGGACAAATAACATAAATGTTATTGATTGATAGGATTGTTTTACTGTTATACTTTTCTTAGATTCAACAATATCAATTATACTTCGTCTTTTTTGCAATATTAGTTGTGTCCTACCTTCTTACACCGGTAGCACATGTGCCCTTGGTTTAGTTGTCATCTATCCACCTGTCAAATGGAGCAAGAAGGTAAAGATACAACTCATGTTGCAGAATCTAAGAGGGCATAATTATAAAAAAAATATTAATTAGTAAGATTCGTGTTTTTTGTCCTCATTTGAAACTTTAAAAAGTGATTCCAGTATGATTGATATAATTCATATAGTCGATTTCAATGAAATGGATTAGGATGAGAGAAAGGAAAGCATTGTTAGGTCTTTGTTAGGTCTTAAGGACAAGTGAACCGTGTTATAACAATAACAAGGTTAAGAAGGTGAAGAAATATTGCACAAAAAATGGAGAGGCATAATTGATATAGATCTCATTAGCATAGTGATCCTCGCAACAAACAGTCATGAATAGCATTTCTGCATAATTCTCGAAGGTTTACAAGTCAAAAATATTGTCATGTATTTTCATCACTATATCCCTCTAATATGTCATTTCAATTTCGTCAAAAATAGATGCTCATATGCCTTCCATCTAGAATAGGTAATTTTAACGGCCCTAGAATTGTTATAACGTCAAAAATAGCATTGGTTGGATTCTAGATTGATAATCGAAAAGAGACTTTGAAAGTGTTAATGGAATTATCATGTTTTGGGATTTCATATGACATTAGATGTTCCCTGTTTGATCTTTGAACAAAAACTTAGGAGATACAGAAGGTGTCGGATTTTATGCAGTAGGTCATTTACCTAGATAAATTATTATGCTTTTGAATATTAATTGTAATTATAAAAGTAATTGAGAATCAAAAGAAAGTTTCAAAAAAAACACATAGCACATTCTTTGTGTTCATGGGCTCGTATTGGATATTAGAAATCTACATTATGTGCAAGCATGCACGAACTTCCGATTCAATGATAGAAATCAATCCGAATGACTAACAACACATTCAAATAAGATTCATAATTGCTATTGGGATTTTTATTTAGTGTTTTAAATTAGTTCATTTATTCTTTTAGATGAGAGATTCAGCTAATTTTAGGGATATTGTGCAAGTATTTAGATGTAGAATGACGCAAGAAGGAATTTGTATAATGGCCATTATAAATAGGTAATAAATAATGCCCTCTCATTGTTGATAGATTTCCATACTTTTTCAAATCAAACTCATTTTTTTGGTTTCAAGTTGGTAGGAGTTATTCTTTGATAAAATATTCAATCTATTCATTCTTTATTATTTTTATAGTTTTGTAATTATTATTCATAACTTATACAAATATTAAAACAAAAAACAAAATGAAAACACAAAATAAAATAAGTCTATATACATATATAGGTAAAATACCTATAATATTACTTGTACATAAATAAAAGGGAATTTCATTCTTTCATATTTTATTCTCTTATATTTTTATACTACTGTAAATATCATTTGTATTTTACTAAAAATATAAAGAGAAATTAGAATATAATAAAATATATTAAATTAAAATAATGTATATAAATCATAGATAAAATACCTATAAGTATACATATATAATCTATATACCTATTTATTTAAGTATGCAAATGACATCATAAAAATGTAATAAAAATATATTTATCTACATAAAAATAAGTTATAAATATATAAAATAAAATAGCAAAATATAAAAAAAACATACAAAATAAAAATAAATAAGCTAAAAGATAGATGAATATACCTATAAATATACCCCTACAAATTAATTACTAATAAATAATACCAAAAATAAATAAAAATAATAATTAAATACTACATAAAATAATAAATATTTTTTATTTTATGCATAAAAAATAATAAAATCATTTACTATTTATAAATAATTAGTCATAATAAAACATGCAGTTTTATCCTTTTGCGCCTGAGCTGGACCAATCAGCTCCCTTCGTTGGTTGACCGTCAGTCAACTTGGCCCCCAGGCATCTTACTTGACATGCCATGTTGAATCCCCCCTTTTCCACCATTTTTCCCGCTCGATTCATCCATCTATCTCAATCAAATCCTTCACACGAATTCATCATTGATCGACAGCCATCCTCACCAACCCTTTAGAATCCCTGTACATAGCGTCGATCTCTTCCAATAAATCGGTCAATAAGGGTGCATACCCTTGTCTATAAAAAAAACCCATGTCTTCAATCACCTCATTGGTCACTAATCCGAGTCTAGGAGCTCAATTCTTTCATCTAGGGAGCTTCCTCGTGATAGGAGGCACTCCCCGGCTGTTTGGATCAGCCCCAGAAAGACGGAGGTGCACCCACGGCCGTCGCCTGCGGCCCTGCTCCCTGCCGACCACTTTCTTTAGCTTAGCATTAATCGTAGGTTTAATTTCTAGCATTATATTTCATGTATTCCTTCGTTAATTAGGTAAATTAGCAAGGTGACCTTCGCCCGAGCTCCGCTCCGGCCACCTTCCGTTTCCGTCATACTACCCAGTTTGACCCTTCTCTCCACTCCCTTCACGTCCGTCGTCCATTTCTCCACAACTTCCCACGCTCCTTCACCTCGACTACCTTGTGGTAAGGACTCCAGCACCGCCGTTCGTCGGAGCATCCCCATTCGCCTCATTCCTCATGCAATCCATCTTCAGAATAGATCGAGGTCGAGCCCCTCGACTCGAGCAATGTCTTTGTGCAGGTCCTGGTCAAAAAGGACCCCACCTGGGTCTGAATCAATCTCGCCGAGGATGCTCCTGGTGCTTGCGCTTCATTCACGTGTCAGGACCCCATCGTCGGGTCCTGGAGCTTCTCAAGCACATCAGTAGCTGCAGAGAGCTTCCTTGGAGATGCAGATCCAAACACCATCAACAAAGAAGCTCAGATGTAGGGACCTTCTTCCCTGTTCTTCGAGCGAAGCAGCAGCCGTCTGATGGAGGCACCGCTCCTATTCTAATCTCAACCGTCCATTCACCAGTGGCCGCCGCCATTGATGAAGGCCCCATATCTAATCCTGAACGCCCATCGTCGAAGGGGTATCGTCGCCTCTGGTGGTGACATGTGTATAAGTGGCGCCCATCCAGCGGTTGGATTGCGCCCGTTATCCGGAAAATTTCACATCTCACCCCTCCTTTTTGTATATTTAATTTTTAGCCATGTAAATAACTTATAACGTGTAAAATAAATTGGAAATTTTACAACTAGGCCCTTGTACTTCTGTTAATTGCATTTGGGTCCACTCCACGACACCTCCCGTGTCGCTCCATGTGAGGTGGCAAAATTGCATATAGGCCCCTGATATTTTTGTAATTAATAAAAAAAGTAAAAAAATAAATTCCATTGTATATTTGTGGCAAAACTGCACTGTGGCCCCATGATGTTTATTTTTATTGTAAATACGCCCCTGTTAGGTCATGCATTTTTGTGTATTTCCTCTAATTTTTAGAAATAGCTACTATGCTCCAAAAAAATTCGCAAAAATAGGGATAAATGCTTCTAGCCATGTATTTTCATGCCACATATTTGTTTCACATTTTTGTGCACTTATTCATTTATTAAAAATTAAAAGGAGCTTCCTTTTATTCGACCTATAATAGAAAATACCAAAAAAATAAAATTGTGTCTAAAAATCCTAATAAAATTATATAGTGTCTATTTTTCTATGTTTTACTACAGACCAAATATCACTAAAAATGGAAAAAGAATACGCCTAAAAATTGAAAAATACTAAAAACATTTATAAAAATCAATAAAATCCTTAAAAAAATCCAAAAATATATTTTTCTATTCCATAACTTTCATTATATGAATATTTATATATTAAAATTAATTTAGATAATTTTGGACCTTATTTATTATTTTTAAAATTCAAATCAATTTCATGTATTTATCAAATCCCTTATTTGGGATATTTTTAATTTTAAAAATATATAAAAATTAGCAAAAAATCTAGGAAAATTACAAAAATATTAGAGAAATATATAAAATAAAAAAATATTTTTTTGTATTTTATTTATATTTATTGGTAAATAGGGATTTTTACACCCATAACTCTAAGTAATTTCGTAATAACATTCATGACCCTGCATAGTCGCGAATTACACGGGAAACCCTGAGTAATGCTTAACTCTTACATGACATAACCCTATGTTATGTTCCGTTTGAGATGGCCATTATAATTGACGGTTTTTGTTAAAAAAGACAAAATTGCCTTTAATATTCTTTCTTATTTGCAAATCATGCCATTTCATTATAACTCCATCGTCTAGGAGGGGTTGGGAGGTAGAGGCGACGAGGACTGCTGGAGGAGGTGGTCCACATGGAGGGGTTTTACTTGGATTCCCTCATCCATCTCCAGCGATTTCCCTTGCCGCGATCCATACCCATAACTGGCAGCGACTTCCAGTCCAAGGAGTCCATGTTGTCATAGTAAAGAGGGGACAAGTGGTTCAACATATCCTCAGGAGCAAACCTCACTCCAACTGCCATGCCCTCCGCCGCTCGCAGCGCTATCCTGCACCTCTCGTAGAACGGTCGGTACGCACCCACCACGTTCCTCGTTATGGCCGACTTGATATCAGCCCTCACCCTCCGAACCAACACGACCCACCTCGCTTGGCTCTTGCACGTCTTCTCGAACGTCCTGTTGAACCGCACCATCCTCTCTCTCGTTGCCTCAATTCCTTCGCCTTCCACCAGTGATGATGGGTCGGACGGAATGGCCTCCAGCACTTTCTTCCACGCCAATCATAGGAAGCTCCTCGCGAACGACCTCGCGTTCTTCTCGTGGGCAAGCCACTGCTTAATTTTGAAATCCAGGGAATCCCAGTTAAGCTTTTGCACGTGAGAGGATCTCACCTGCTCGAACCCTAGACGGGACAGGCCCTCCTCGACGACAATACACCGCCGGAGCTTGTAGATCTCCAAGAATAAAGATGATTCAGGTCGGAAGGGGGGGGGGGTATATGCAGGTCGAAGGGGCAGGGGTATCTCCAGTTCGGAAGGGGGCGGGGGAGGGCTACAGCTGCGAGGCATGGAGGTCGGTTGCCATCGGGGGGCGGGGGGGCTACAGGTCGGTTGTGGGAGGGGGGATGGAGGTGGGTTGCCATCGGGGGGGGGGGGGGGGGGGGGTTCTGCAGGTTGCAGGTTGGTTGGTCGGGGCGGGGAAGGGAGGTGGCCTGCCACCGGGGGGCGGGGGGCTCTGCAGGCTGGTTGTGGCGGAGGAGGGAGGTGGGTTGCCACCGGGGGGCAGGGAGGCTACAGGTCGGTTGCGGGAGAGGGGGGGATGGGAGGAGGGGTTGCCACGGTTGGATAGACTAAGGATTGGATTAACCCAGTAGTATGGTTGGGTTAAGGAGAAAAATAACTGAGGGTCATGAGTGTGAGACGGAGTGACTACTCAGGGTTTCCCGTGTAATTCATGATTATGCAGAGTCATGAATGTTATTGTGAAATTACTCAGGGTTATGGGTGTAAAAATCCCTTATAAATATATTACTCTATGTACATATATAGTCTTATATACCCTATATATATGTATTTAAAAGAAAAGGAAATATAAAAATATAAAAAAGAAAAATATAAAAATAGAAAATAAAAATGAAATACAAAAATATAAAACAAAAATAAAAAATATCTATATCAAATCAATAACCCACAAAAGTATGTATATACATGATGAATGACTTGGTTGTGCATAAATAACCGTAGGCTACCTGTTTTGCTCTATGTGGTTCGACCTCTATTTGCTTAGTCACTATGCATCTTTTGGTAAAGAATAATAAATGTTAACATCAAATTTTGTTATTCATGGATTTATATATATTGTGGGTTAATTGCTTCTTAACCGGGGATTTTAGAGTGGTCAACACACCGAGTGCGGTTTCGTCTTGTGAAACCGTGTGATCCTTTAATCTTTCTCAATTATCTGAGAGATGCTTGTGACTTGGGATGATCTCCAAAGGCATGCATGGGACCTTATTTATATCATCTCCCTCCACCTATAACTCTCCTAATCCAATTTGGAATAAGACACTAAGGGGATAACTATCCAACAACCTGCTCCTATATTGAGACTGGATAATAACCAACATCAGGAAGTGGGCCTCGAACTTAAATTGCTAGTGGACTTAGTCAAAGCCTCCAAGGTTGCATAGGTTTGGAGATTCCTCATAGCTGAAAATTCACCATGGGTCAAATTCCTTCATTCTAAATATTTACAAGTGAAGTCATTCTGGATTTTAGTGCACCATAAGGTGCATCCTTTTTGTGGAAGGCTATGCTGAAGATGAGAGCCTTCGTGATTCTAGCTTTGGGTAACCTCTCTCACCCTTAATCCTAGACCTTCTCATCGCAAGCTTCTTTTTCTGCTCCTCCTTCGACCTTATTTGTGTTATAGCTCCTCTTGTGGACTAGTGGAAAGAGGTTTGGCACTTTAAGGCTACATCCAATTATGTGTTACATCTATAGAGTGGTTTTGGTTTGGGGTAAATTTCGATTCCCGGGCCGCTCGATTAAGATTGCACGGTTCACACGCTAAGGTCTCAGAAAAAGCCAAATTTCATGTGAACCGCTTGATCTTGATCGAGCGGCTCAGACACCGCACTAGAAGATATTAGGCCCACAATTTTCTCTCGGTTCATTGACTTAACGTACGGCCTCAAGTTTCACATTGAGGATCCATCTCCATTTGCCTCTGTCACTGCTTACTATTATCTATCTAGCAACCTTCAACTCTTGAGCAACAACCAAACATAAGATAAGGATCAACTCAAACGTATTCATCAAAGAAGCATTCCTCTCGCGGTTGACCTTCTGTGTCGGATATTCCAATTCTTTCCACTCCCTGCCGTTGAAACGTCGAAGTAACAAAGTCAAACTTGCAGACATATCAAGTGTTCCGTCACACATTTTCCCACATGACATTAGAAATGCCGCTCCTTTCCAATTAAATGCATTGTCATCCCTCCAACTGTAAGCATGAATTCAATGTTCTCTTCTCCATCCAAAACCGGATCATCAAAACATACGGATAGGTGCACCCACAGATCTGATCTCTCTCTCTCTCTCTCCCCCTCTTCAACTGTATATAAATATTGAGATCTCACCTCAACATCATTAAGCATACACAGCAAATATAACAGAAACACTGAGAGGAGGTCTGAGAGCAACAGGAGTTATGGTGTTCTTCTGCTTCTTGGTGGACCAGAGGAGCATGGTGAGGAGGAGCAAGCCGCTTGCCGGGACGTGCTCGCGGTGCGGCGGCGGTGCCTGCGTGGCAGACATGGAAACGGCTACGAGGTTCTGCTACATCCCCTTCCACCGGAGGTGCTGGAAGGCCATTGTCTGCACCTTCTGCGGCGCCGTGCTCAAGACGTACCGCAGGGCGCTCCTCAAGGCTTATCGGCGTATGTAGATGTGTATGTGTACGTCGAGGAAATGGGGATTAGCTATACTCTCATATAGTGTGAATTGCTAATTTTTACCTATTATTCTTTCCCACCTTAGGACTGGGATTTTGAAATTTTGGTTTCAGACTCCTTTGTAATATTTTTTACTACCGATGATATAATGATATATATACAGATATTAAGTGAAAGGAGAGGTTTGGTATACTGTATCATTTTTCTGCCAGTTCTGTATTTTCAGGGAAAAAAACCCGAGGATTATGCTCAAATTTATAAGTGGATACATATTTCTCTTTCTCCCTTCTGTACAATCTACAAGTTAGATTTGTTAATGGGGTCACTTTTAGTTGAAGGCATGCCCTTGGATTTTGGGCAGTAAATTTAACATAATTTGGCTAGAAGTCTAGAGAGCTGATGAGCAATGGTTCTTGGGGCTCATTTAAAATAAATAACCTTTTTCAGCTTCTTAAGTACAGAGTTTGAAAAATCAGCACAAGGATTGTTGATGAGATGCTATGGAAGCCGCATCTAAAAGGCTTCTACTCTCTCTTGATAGGACCTTCAATCAAGATATGATTGCACAATACAAAACTAAATGGGAAATGTCAGATCTTTCTTCCAGAACTATGATTTTCATGTGGAGACTGGTTAGATTCTGCGTCCTGTTGGATTCCCTTATGGTAAAAAGAACTGAACATTATGGTGGTCAATGTTGCCTGTTGGTTTTGTGATCAACTCATTGATGTCAACATTGCACTCAACTCCTTGAAGATCACCTGTGGAGTCATCTGTCTTAATTACTCATTTAAACTTCCTGAAGCTTTCTATGCTCTACTTAAAATCGATGAGACCGAACACTAAGACATTACTTGTAACATCTTTTTTTTCTAGGGGGTGTTTTGAAAAAAAAAAAATAAAATATTTTATAAAATAGAATGATTATGGGTGTTTTGTAAAAAAAAATTTATACTATTAAATAAAGGAATGAATTAGAATGTTTGCATTAAAAAAAGAATAAGTTTGCGAACTAAGTTAACGATAATAGTAATAGTAATAAGTTAAGGAAATAAGTTAATGATAATAGAAGGCAATATCCAGCAACGGGCCAATGGCCCAACATGAGATTGAAAAAAAAAATAAAGATCATAAATTGATTCTCTCTGTCTTCGTTATTATATATCCTTATTTTATTTTCTTAAGAATCAAATAATTAGAGTTATCACACTTACACCTATAGTTTTTTAAAGCATCTATTCATTACACATGATGGTAACTTTTCTAACATGAAATCACGCCAACCATGTATCATATATAGTTTAAGCATTATTTTTGTTCCTGGACATAGTATGAATGCAAGGTATTGCTATCTACACAAGTACTGGATGTACCTATGGAATCTTCTAAATCAAACTAGTTATTGATATCATATTAGGATGCATTGACATAAATTATCTATTTTTTTAAAAAAAATATAGAATCAATAATCGTAGATTAAACTTGAAATGTACAAACATGAACTAAATAAGTAAACTACCACACACTCACATATATATATATATATATATACGAGTCGTTATTAAAAAAAATCAACAATTGGGAACTATTAGTAGATAAGAGTCAAAAATAATAATAAATGGTTAAAAATCCGTGTTTTAGGATAAGAGATTTCTTAGCCTGTACATACTGTTAAAATACATATCTTGTGTTTAGGTGGTAACTGATTTTTGTTCGTGGACGGAAAACCTTACGGATATATCCATCTCAAAATTCTAAGCAAGGTATGTACATTAATTTATGTCACATACCGTTATTATTTATACCCAATATTTGATTTTATTAGAGATCGAAATGTTGCTTTTTATCTTGTTGAAATACCTTGATTATATCTTTGTAATAAAACTCTAGCTAATCAGATGAAAATTTGATTTTCACCATTAATGCCTATCTACAGATCAGTTGTTAAATGTTGCAGAGATAGATACATTATTGACTTTTTATATATAGATTAATTTGCAATTTTCTTTATCCAAATATTTTTATTGAAAATTAATTATTATTTTTGGCACCATCATTATGAGGAAGTAGACATTGTTCATTGTTGGCCCATTAGAGGCTTTGACCTGGCCGGGTGCCGCGCGGACGGTTAAATCCGCCAATTGACCGTTGTAGGCGGGTAATCCTACACTACTTCCGAACAATTTACCGCTACGGCGGTTGACTCAGTACTGATGTCCATTGCATTGGGGTTTGGATAGGAGACCTCGTATTGATTTTTGTTTTAGTTTAAAATTTTTGATTTAAGGGAACGAGGTGGCTTCTATCCAAGCTCGGGCTGCCCGGTGTCGGCAGATGGTATTGATTTATATTTGATATGGATATTGATATTATGGTCACAAAATTTGTGATATTCAAGGAAATTTATTGAATTGTCATTGTTATCCTATGATGATTGGCATAATTGAAAATTTCTTATTATAGTTCATTGTCTATTTATCAATTTATATTTCTTATGGAAATTGTCATCGTATTATTCTTTACTACTCTTTATATATGGTTATGATGGTATGTCTCATAAATTGTTGGTGCATGCTTAGTCAAATTCGTTTGACTAATATTGAATTACAACCTTGCAGCTTAGAGGAAAGTAAGAGTGTTGGTCGTCTGCTGGATTGAAGATTCATTGATATCTTCTAGCCTCTTAAGTCATTGTACGGATAGACTTATTTAATTTTATTTTGTAGTTCAGACTTGATAAGTCTTTTATTTATTGGTTATGTTCTTTTATTCTTCCATTATGTATGGCACTCTGATTGTTATTTATGGATTATTGAGATTTTGTCTTGCTCCTGGACTCAAAAAAAATAACTTCATTATTTTGGGATGCTTCCGTAATTTTTCCCATGTTTCGAGGTCCGGGACGTGACATTACTGATGGACTTAGCATTGCCACCAAGTACGTGGATTACAAGAGTACTGTTAATATCCGACTGCATTGCTTAACTGGAACCTCAATTGGAAGATCGTCAGGCAATTCTTCACAAATATCGGTACATTCAGCTATTTGTTTTAACTAGATGTAATGAGAGCCATGCTCACAGCCTTGCGTCTCTTTGACTTTCAGGATTATATGGACACTGGATCCTTACCAATATCCTTTTTTACATTTTATCATTCAATTTTCTATCAGTTTTGCATTGATGCTTTCACAGTAAAAAAAGACATGGTGCTGAAATACTACTAGTTAAAAAAATCATGTGACTGTGTCTATGAATAATGCTATATATCATACTTGGTATTCTTCATTTCATGTTCTTCTAAAGTTATATGTGCACTTCTTAAAACCTAATTGCATATATATCAATCCTCTGAAAATTGATATGAAGATGCATTTCTTTGAGCAATATATGCAGTATCTCATCATATTCGATCATTAACTATGTTTAAATATTTCCATATTTAATTATATGTGAATATTTCTATATTTCAGTTACAGGAGGAATGGAAATCCAATATCTGCGTTATGGTTATTTACAGGACACTATGACAAAATATTATTGTTGTGAGTTTGTATTTGCTCATAAAATAATGTACAAGGAAAACATAATAACATGTCAATATTGCTTTCAACATTATGGTTAAGTTGCGGTGGAGTCACCTCCTTTCTATGGTTAATAAAATGGGTAATCATTCGCAGGATGGTTAGCAGGATTGGAATGATAATGTCATGGATATGATATCGTATATCGATTATATTTATTGTTACAAATATATTATTGATGTTGACTTTTTTATTTGATTGTTTCCCAATAACCGAATGTCTTTTTTATGTAAATATTGCATGTTTGATTAAATCAGTAAATTCATGTTTTCCTCCATATAAGTTCAAGTATCGATAAAAATTCTTATTCTTATTTTTCATATGGCATGCTATGAATACATCATATCAATTCATCATCAGAGCCAATTCCAATAGACTTATTAAATGATTTTTACCCGGCAAATCCTATAATCTTTTTAAATTACCTCTACGACCTTTGAAATATCGATATTCCTCCCTCGACCCCGTAAACTTACGAACCATTACTTTAAAAACCATGTGGTTAACTTACATCCATTTACCCATTAAAGTTAACTGTATTCTGTTAAAATGAGGTACATATAACCTTCTTTGTTTAAAAAATTTACCAAAGATGCCATTGAGATGCTGACATCAGCAACAAAAAAATAAATGATATTTTATTAAGACGGTTGACATCATCCCAGCTTCCCTTCTCCCCACCTTCGTCACTACTGCTCTTCTCTCCCACCGCCTCCCCGACCCCGACCGCCCCTCTCCCTCGCCGCCTCCCTTACTCCAACCTCCTCCTCTCCCCCGATGCTGCCTCCCCAATCCCAAACTCCTCTCCCCCCGTCAACAGCACGGTAAAGCCCGTTGTCGAACATCCTCGCGTGCTCCGACAGCGCAAATGCGAGCGCACAGAAGCTCTCAACCTCAAGATTCACATATGACATGATCTCCGATAGGTACCCATCGATCAACCTCCCAACTCCGATCATGGTGCCATTCGATCCGGCTAGCGACCTCCCTTCTCCTCCCTCCTCCATCACAGCACCCCCGCCCTCCCTCTGCGACTCCATGAAGTAACCCACCAATCTCTCGACACATCCGACATCATAGAGCGCCTCCAATGCATAGGAGTAACTCGACATCAGCAGGCCGTCCAATATATCTTGAACCAATTGCAGTTTCAGATTCCTTTCCAGTTGTTCTCTTGATGTGTTCGACGTTCTTAATATGTTGGCAATTCTCAGAAGCTCGAACAACAACCTCGTGGCGCTTGGATTTGTACTCCTCCTCTGCGGCAAGTGTGCAACCAATGTCTCCAGCAATTGGATCTACTCGTCTTCCGAGGGCAGAGGATCACTGGAGCTCTCGTGAGAGGATAGCAAGAGCCACGAGATAGCCCGCGAGGCGTATGCGATCAGTGACGCCTCGATGAAGCCCGAGCTCGGGTCACGCATCGCAATTGCGGATATCACCCGCTTGTAAGTTGGTTGGCTCAATGTGGTGAGCTTCTCCAGCCACGAGTCGGCGAGCACAGCACTTGTGGTTCAAGGTCGGTCCCAGATCTTCAGCGAGAGCGGGCTTGACTACCTTGACAACCCGAGCTTGATCCACGCTCAGAGCATGTTGGTTTCTTCATCGGACATCCTCACTGTAGAGGAGAGAGGGAAGAAGAGAGAGCTTTGTAGTCTGGGAAGAAAAGAAAGGAGGTGGAAGATCCACCATTAGTTTTCATCTCTGCATAGATTAACTCATCCTATTGACTCAAGTAAAAGTACAACTAACAGTAGGGTCTGTGGGGTAAGATGGAGCAAGTTTACGGGGTCGAGGGTGCAATTAGGTTGTTTTAAAGGACATAGAGGTAATTTGAAATGATCATAGGGTTTGTCGGGTAAAAATACCCTTATTAAATGCTCCCATTGGTGTGCATCTAGGTGGAATTTAACTTACGAATTTCCTAATTACGAGTTGGGCACTTTAACCATTCAACCATGGATGCTTAACATGAATTATTATATATCGTGAATAAACAAATTCAAATTGAAATGAAATCCTTGGGATGAATTAATGAAAGAGGAAGAAAGCACATCTTCCACCCTCAAACTATTAATATTAACATCAACTTGAACCTTGCCTTTGAAATACACTTAAAATGTTAACCACCGGGTATAGAGGCGAAAAAACCCTAGTCATCTCTTCTTCTCCCAATCAACTCACATCATGTATGTCTCTCCCTCGCTACACTTCTTAAACAACTCACATCATTTTTCTTAATCACCAACTCCTCCTCAACTAAAATATATACCTCATCAGCAATTTTTTTTCATTAAAACATCTTCCCAACAACTAATTACCAGATAGTCAAAATCCAATATTCTCAATAATTTCGATAAAATCAAGATCACATCAAATCCTTCCATAACATACAACGACTGTTATCACCATCGGATGTTGCTCAAAAAATGGATTGGGGTTATGGCGTTGGAGTATTGCAACCCGTTCCGACGGCCTTGACTCCTATTCCAATCCTACACGATCCTGCTCTCGAATGTATCATCAGAGGTCAGATTTCGATACTTCAACTCAAGATCTTTCTTTCGAGCTATAAATTGCATGCGATCGGAGTTTTCAGCTCAGATTTGGGGACTTGGTGTGTGTTTCCGATGATGTTCATGTTCTGGAAAAAATGCACCTCATCATGGAGATCCTTACGCCATCTATAAAAAAACCCTAGTATTTAGGTCTATGTGATGGTTTGGAAATCTTCAATGCCGCTTTGAAGCATAGTTGTTATTGGTTGCTTAGGGTTGGTTTCCACAGTCAAGTTTTCGCATATCAACTATTCGACAGTAGTTCCCAATGAGATGTGGAGTGTGATTGACAACAAGAATTCTCGAGGCGACTGCTGATATTCGGAAAGTTTGGATGACTAGGAATCTGAGATGAACTTGTTTTCTATTCTGCATTAACCTTCCTGATTGAGTATCGATATCTCCAGATAGGGGCATTCCTTTTTGCATTATCTGATAAAGTTGTGATACAATAATGCGATTAAGCTTAAACAACTTTCTTCTCTACTTCATGTTCTGACTTATGAGCCTATTGTAAACTCCCTTCTAATTAGGTATAGATCCCATGTCTTTTAAGGAGGACTAGTGTATGTGATATGCACATGTATTTGCTATAATTGCAGCTCCTTCATGTGTTCTCTTGTTTAAATAAACAGTCCATCAGATGTCATGTCACTATTTTTATGCCGACCACGCGATCGAGAGGCTTTCCCCTTGGGCTCAGAACATTCTACCTGTATTTCTGTCCCTTAGAAATGGAACTAAATGATTAGAAGAGACAAGCCCGGGTAGTCTGAGAGACATATCTAGTGGACCCATTCAGTGTTAAACATAATGCTAGAATAAGGATTTTCTCTTGAGTTAGCTTCTATACTACAGTCAGGTTTGAAGGTGCACTAAATGGGTGAATAATGGTTTGTGGAATGTAATACCTATTTAAAATTGGCTAGGAAATCAAAAAGAAAAAATAACCACCAAATCAACCATAAGGCACAAAAGAATTATACATGTTGATCGTAGTTAAGAACCATTTCATCTGAATAAGCTTAGCCTATTTTTTATTTGAGGAAAAATTGGGTACGTATCGAAAAGGTCCACACCTTAACTCATATATTCAAATATTTAAAAGTATTGTACATGAATTACATGCCCCTTGTCTCATAGAGGGCCCTCACATGCTCAATTAAATTTTTTTACAAAAACCCACTCTTACCTAAAGAACATGATATTTCTTGCCAGCCAAATTTCGTAGATAAATAATGCAGAGCATGTTCTATCCTTGTCTGAGCCCCTCCAACTATGCCCAATAGACTCTCAAAATGAGGATTCATTGTTGTTTCTTACTCATACAAGTAGAGGCTCCTCAAAAATACATTTGGACTTCACACACTTAAGAACGTGTGGTTGGATTCTTCACCTCCTTTCTCACATTGAGGACATGCATCACTTATCTCTTGAAAGATTCTTACTCTTTCCACACCCATCATGGTACGTCATCGCTTAAAGAGCTAGAGAAAAGCCTTCACGTGTGTAGTGATTTTCCAGCTTAATAGGACTTTCATAATATATCTCTGTAGTGCCAGTATCGAAGATCCCTGGAGTATTAAGAGACTTATAGGCCATTTTTATGGAAAAACACCCATCATATCTTGTTCGAGAATCCCTCCCTCTGAGGGTCTGTCAATATAGTCGGCAAGCAACCGTTCAATTGAAAAAATTCATCCATCCTACAAATGGTTAATTTTTCTCTTGAGAAATAGGAGATCTTGCCAGACTTGACCAGATGTTCGCAACATGTGAGTCCTTAACTACAACTATCTTAAAAAGGCAAAGATAAATGTCATAAAAAGCTACATACTCAGTTCAATCATCTATCTAAAAGGAGAACCCCCTACCATCTCCCAAGATTAGATGCAATGAGGAGGTGATCTCAAGAAGAATTGTATACTTGCCCTTCCATAAGGTGAGAAGCACATGTACAACACCAAGTTGTGTTAAGAGGCATGTAAAAATCCCATAAATGGAATGTTTAATTCTGGTAAGAGAAATCCGACCCTCGTATCAGATCTGCACTATCCGCTTAGCCAGTAATGCTCTGTGTATCTCCTTCAGGCTTAGTACCCCCAACCCATCATACCTAATAGGTTTGATCACCTCTTTCCTTTCCATCATAGGAATACACCAGAAGATGACCTAAAGAACCGACTCATGAACCCATTATGGTAGTAACTATATGAAAGGAAGAAGACCGGGATAGCCGAGAGCACAACTTTCATGAGAACCAGTTGCCCCCTCTGGAGAACAAGTGGATTTACACTCGCAAATTTTTTAGCTTCTCAAAAGCGTATCTATTCTGGTTATCCAAGCTTGTTGCACACCAAAATCATGCTTCGGTAGGTAATGGGCAAGCTCATTCATTGAGACTTAAAACTCTCATTATAAGAACTATTTATGGCATAGTTCGAACTACATAAAGAGCGTGCACTTAAACCTCTAGCAAATGATGAATCATATGTTCATCATATTAACATATGCTTGACTTCAACGAAAGTTGTGATTTCCATTGCAACTTACTTGGTAATATAGCTATTTTATTGTATTCTTCTGCCAATCATTAATGTTGACTCCTTTATTTAACATGTTAGGTCGTCAGATCGACTAAAAGCTATGAAACAAGTCGGTTGTAGTTAAAAACTTGAACTTGCCAAACCTGAGATGACAAAGAGAGACTAATGGATATTCTAATAAAAGTCCCAACATCTACTGAATAGTTGCATTCTTTTTCCTCTTCTGGTAGATTTTGGCAGCTCAACGCCCTCATACTTGTACTCATTGAGAAAAATGAATAAAAATTAACCCTTGGATTTTCATGGTTTCACCTTGCTCCTAGGGAGTAGAATATATTTGTTCTTCTTTATTGGCGTTCTTCGGTTTATATTTTCACATAGTTTAAGACAATCGAGTGGTTTCCTTTCGAAATTTATTTATTGATCTTGTTCATTATTGGATGATTTTTTGTCGAAGCTAAGATGGGTGTGGCAATCAAAACCCATCTCCAATCTACCTCCACATAGCCACCATGTCAGATAATCAATGTTGTCTCAAGAGGCACCTCCATGGCTTTAAAAAACATGTCTCCATGTGTTGAGGTGTAAGCCTCGAGGCGTTTTCCATGAAAACCGCATCGAGGATATAACCTCTGTATGGATATCCTAGGTGATACTGAGGGTGATGCCTCAGTCTGTGCATTTTTCAGGAAAAAACAAATAATAAATCATAAAAAAAGCTATACTTATAATAATATTAAAGCAATAAATCATATATTAGTCACAAAAATACGAGTCACAATCACAATATATAATAATATTATCCACATATCTAGTAAGTTAGTAACAAGCGCCATATATTGAATGGCACCTATATGTCAAGTAGTGCACATATATGTTGGTCACATTTCCTCATATATAGAGAGCTGGGAGCTTGCACCCGAGGATGTAGATAACTCCCTGCACTCGATCCTTTTGTCATTATTTTTTGAATTTTTTGAATGAGACATTGGGGGTTTTATTTAATATGTTGAGGAGAATATGTGCCTCAAGTTTCATAAAATACAAACATTTCTAACATGTTCATCTAGAAGGGGTCTATTTCAACATTTCTAAAGCCGTTAAAATTTGATAGTTTTGATGGAGACCATAGAAGACTCGAAGTAAGTTGAATTTAGAATGACACCATGTTGATATATGATGATCTAAACCCCCCATGGTTTCATTTCAATCAAAAAATAATGGAAAAAGGGACGAGTGTAGGAAGTTACTTGCACCACAGGATGCAGGATGTCACAAGACTCAAAAAATGTACTATAGTATCATTATATGTTAGTTCTAAGGTATATTATTTCATAGAAATATATCATCATTGCATCAAAGAAATCATGCATTTGTACAATGATTGTTTCTAATTAGTATGAACAAATTTCCTATCAATAACGATATTCAATTGCTTGTATCATTACAATGAGTATAGTATATTTTCGTACTTTAGAATATTGGGAATTCACGTGTTTACACTATTAACATTACATATCACAAATTCAAACTAGCATATGTGGTTAACATGGTATATTGTTGCATCTATTCAAATTGAAAAAAAAATAGATTTAGTATTTATGATAATATATTTTTTAAATATTTGAAGCTAGTATTTTATAACAATATAATTATGTTTAATAATAACTTTTACATATATTTTCTCCATAAATTAAGGTTTACGCATGCCTTAACAATGGAAAACCGTTGCGACCGCCCACATTTTTTTAAAACCTTACGCACCTTCCATCTCCATGCATGGAATAAAAGGTCCAGCATGACCCACTTTTCATCGATATACACAACCTCTGTTTTTTTCCTCGAGACATATGAATGGCGTTGAATCCCCACCGAACATTGCAGATCCAACACCCCAAGAGCGCCAACACTAGGAAGCGACGGTGCCTCTCTCGCATGAAATCCCAACATTAGTGCCCATTGTCGCTTGCCCATGTCTGGCCTTCGTTGCCTTTCCTCAATATCAATGACAACATCAACTTTTATGGCTCCTTGAAGCGAAAATGGTGTTCACGTTCGGTTCGGTTCTACCCCGATTCGTGAAGGTTCGATTCCGTTCATTTAAGGTTCGATTAGCAGTGAAACTCGTTGAAATGTAAGTATTTTGGGATGTGGTATGATCACAACCCTTCATTATATCTTGATGAAGGTTGTGAGCTTTTGCGTATATATCTTATTTGCATCATGGACTCAGTGCAAACTCCTCATTCCTTGTATAATTTTCTTGAGGAAAAAATCTCTATATAAATATAAATAAATAAATAAATCAAATATATGTTGTGTATCAAACTTTTAACGATACCGTTATACCTCTCTGGTTTTCTAATCATAATCCACATCAAACGAAGTTAAGCTAAAGTCACATGTAGTGATGAAACATGCCACAGTCAGTCGATAACAGTTGGATAACAGGAGAAATGCTAAATATACCAGCAACCAACAATAATGTGGGCATTCGATAAATACATACCACATCTGGAATCCCTTCATCCAAATAGTACTTGTACTTGCACGAGTGAAGTAAGCAGCACTAAATTGTGGGCATGTCAAAAAAAATAAGATTGGCCAGTAAGAACAGTTAAGGGGCTGATGGAAAAGTTTAGGCAATAAGGCTTCCTTTAACCAATGAAGGGTGTTGGTCAAGCTACTTAAAGTTTAGCACATCATCCTTGAACATTGAACCTCAGTTCTTTTTCTTTGATTTGAATATGTTTTCCTTGTAGTACTTGAATTCACGTATGCTTTCTTTAATATCGTCCAGAGTTGAATGTGTTTAAGACCCAAATCTGTCAAGAATTTATAATCGATTTCATGCAGTATTTTCAAAATCTGCTGACAGGCTATTCCAACTACTCTAACAGCCTCCTTTTGCCTCTATATGGAGACCAACTTGCTTCTCTCAGCCATTTTAAATGAAATTGTGAACAAGTATGAATATATGATATGTTGTTTGGCAATCAGATATTGACGTTAGTATCAAAAAAATATTTTTATGAATATTATTGGGTTTTCACTTGATTTACGATACAAATGGGAGTAAACTGAGTTTTTTCCTTTTTTTCTTTTATAAGCAAAACCTCCATCTTTAATTCCATCAAGATAAAAGGTTTACAAACCATCTTATAGTGAAGCGTCCATCCTCGGCATCCTTATTTTTTTTAATAGTAGGCCCGGTAATTTCTGGGGTCTGGAGCGTCCCCACTGTCCCCACTGGGACTCGAACCCGGGTCGTTTAAAGTGGAGGCCCACTGCTCTACCACCCGACCACTCCTTGGGTTGGCATCCTTATATTTACATACAATGTATTCCCCATTACACCACTGAGGCATTCACCTCATTTTATTTAGTGGATGCACACAATGAAAATACAAGCAATCAAGCTCAACCTCTTAGTTAGGTATGGTACTACTGTTATTAACTTCATAGTTGCCTTGTGCATTAATCCTCCTTGTTACCATCCTCGAGTGTCCAGGCCTTGAACCTCTTCTCTAGTTCCAGCTTCTGCCCAACGGTCTCCCATCTAATCCTCTCCCACCAGTCTTCTTCCCCTTTAATCTCAGTCAGATTCTCAAGTGCATTACCCATCTTGATTGACAGCCTCTTAAAATTCGGACACTCTTTCACCTTCAATGACTTCAAGCTCGGGAACTCGATCGATGTGGCGGAGATGCTCTGTAGCTTCGGCAGGGATGTGAGCTCCATCTTCTCAAGACTCGCAAAGAGGCCAACATCTGTGACATCAACTTGGCCTGTCACCACGTACTCTAAATCCTTGCAGTTGTTAATGGATAGCTTCCTCAATGTTGGGAGCTTCACAGACCAAGTGATGTTGGTGAGCTTGCCGCAGTTGTTGATGGTGAGTGAACAGACAGAGCTGAGGACCTCGATGGGGCTCCGCATACAGAAATTGACCTGCAACAGGCTGATGTTGGAGAGCGTCAGGACCAAGAGTTTGCTCTCCGAGGTGGGCTGTCCCCCAATTTTTAATTCGAGTGACTCGCATTGCTCAATTGCCACATACATCACTTTGTTTGCTCGTTGCAGTAGCCATTTCATGTCCAAAGTCGGCTCACAGTAATCTTTGATCCGAAGCCTCCTCAGCACACTCCTCAATCTGTCAGATTGCTGCAAGAAGCTTACTAGAGCTCCATGACCGAACACGTCCATATGCAAGCCGTCGAGGTGCTTCAATTTCTCCAGGAGTTGAAACAGATCTTTTCTCTTACATAGGTTGCTATCCCAGATTATGATCAGCTGTATCGGAAGCAGCTCCATCACATCCGCATCTGGGATGTCCTCCAACAAAGGTGTGGACTCCAGACCCAGATGCCTCAACCTGACCAGATTGCACATTATATCTCTGGGCAAGGCAGTGATGTTGGTGAAGGAGAGGTTCAGGTACTGGAGATTGGACAAAACCTGGATCCCTTCAGGGACATCACGGATGCCGGTTCCTGATAGGTCCAGTACACGCATATTCAGCATATCATTGAAGAAATCGGGTGCAATACGAGCCAGGTTAGGATTCCCACGTAGGCTGAGGAATGCCAAGTCGGGACAGCTGCCTTGGCCGGTTGTCGGGTGACGTGGCGGAACCAGCTCAAGGATGTCGTTGTACATGAGGGAAACCCCCTTGCATCCCTCCCAGCTCTTGCTCTGGGGAGCAACCTTAAGCTGGGCGTCGGTCTTCACGAGCCACTTCTCCTTCAGTTCATGCTCAGTGAGCCACATGGCGGTGTAACGGTTCATGTAGTTCATCTTGATGTACAAGTGGTCTTCATCTGCCCATTCGAGGAGGCCGTCGGACGTGACGAGGGTGTCGATCTCCGTGAGGCCTTGCACATATATGTCATCTAAGGATTCGACCGCCGCAAATAGGCCATAGCGGTGGCTGAAGGAGATGACCTGGTACTTGTCGATGGGACGGTTGAGTGGGAAGAGGGCGCAGAAGAGGTAGTACGCCTTGCGTGGACCCATGCAGTTGAATATCAACCTCATGGTGCGGTGGAAGGCATCGTTCTTGTTGCTGATGAACTGGAAGGACTGGGATTGCACGCGATCCCGCACCGCACGCCATTGATCAGGTTGCCTCGTCTTTTCTATTTAACATTTGAGGGAGAAATTGTTAACAGATACAAAACTGGAGGGAAATTTATGTGTTTACATAACGTCCATGCGTACCTTTCAAGTAGTTAGCCATGCAAAGGATGTTCTGAGGCATCCCACTGCAAAGCTTGACCACATCCGTCGCACACTTGATCAAGTGTTTGGGCAGGTCTGGGATCTTCGACAAGAAGAGGTCCATGGATTCTGTATAGCTAAGACACTCGAGCTCGATCTTCATATCTCCCTCGTTGAGCATCCTCCATTCCCGTAGCAGATGCTTATTGAATGAAGATATCACCACCTTCTGCAGGCATTCATCCTGTTCCAAGGTGACACGGTTCCCTTTGTTGCCGAGTGGTATACCAAGGCGTGCGAGCTCGATGGGCCGCGTCAAACCTTGTAAGAGAATTGTATAGGTCTTACATTTTTTTGTAACTATCTTATATTTGGTTCTTTGTACACACAGAGAGAGAGATAGAGAGATTCATACCATCTAAAATTATGAGAAAGCTCATGTGAGTCAGGACATCAAGAAGGTGTTCTGCTCGTTTTACAGGGGAGGCCTCGTTTTCGGTCCAGGTGATGTCCAGCCTCTCCCTGATGGCTTCGTGTACCTTCATCATGATAGGGTGATCATATTCTTGATTTCCATTGTCGATGGTGTTGTTTTCAAGTGGCACGAAGAGGATGAAATCGTACATGTCCCTGTCCTCGAAGACTCGGTTGTTGAATTCCATTAGAATTGTCGACTTCCCCGCACCTGCACAAAACATCAATCATGGGCTGCACGCTTCTGCGAATCACTAGAGTAAAGTGGGTTTATAGCAACGAAAAACTTAAAGAGTCATAAAACTGTGAATTTTATTTGTTGCATAATTACAAGTTATATTTGAAATTTGCAACCAATGACATTAATCATACGATTAATATGCACACCTGCAGATCCCCACAGTCCGGCAACTTTGGCGTGGTTGTCTTTGTGAAACTCAAAGAGCTTGCTTAGCACTGCCTCGAAGCGTTGGATGCGTTCGTACGAGACCGAGATCTTCCTGGCCTTTGGTGGCAGTGGCTTCTGCAAGAGGTCCATCTGGTTGACCTTGTCCAGCAGCGACTTCACCTCCGAGATCTTGTTGGCCAGCTGCTTCCCATAGCTGTAATTCGATCTCAGATACAGGAGTTGGAGGCACTCGTTCGTCCCCGTGCCCGTCAGCTTGTCACTGGCCTCGATCAGCGATTGTATGCTTGCTGAAATCTTGTCAGCCTCCTTTATCCAGTTGTCGTAGTCCATGCTTGGCTCCAGGAGCAGCTTCCTCCCGCGGTTCACCTCCCTTTGGAGCTTCGCTCGTGTGCTCTGCAGTTCCCGGCTCTTGTCTTCTAAGTCCCTCCTGTTGAATTCCTTGTTCTTGACGTAGTCCAGCTCTTGGTTTGTCTTCTCCATCGTTCTGCCGCACACTACTCGCACGGCCTCCGTCGCCACCGGAGCCACGATGTTCATCACCGGATCCATCACTTGCGAGAGCTGCAACGGATGATTGGAAATGCAGTATGTGAATTAGCATTGAAAGATTAAAGCTTTACCTAAATTATGGATCAATCTGAGAACACTTTGAGGTGAAAGTATATGAGTAATTAAAAGAAAAGAAAATCATACCGTGTCTTTAGTAGCCCGCGCTGTTGGAGGGAAGGAACACAAGCTGAGCAATCTGGAAGTGCCTCTGCTTTAATCCGTCTAATATATATAGATATTAATCCAAATAATGTGTATATATATGTATATATTGGTAGAGGTCTCCTTTGTTGATGCGCGGAGATGCCCTTTTGGTGATGGAGAGAAAGACACCGTGAATATGTTCATCTCTGATGCCTCAAATAATGCACAAAGGTATTTTGCAGATGTATGCTTTCTTCTATTTTTTAAGTGGTAACTATTTCTTTGTCCACCCGCTTTAATTTTTTTTTGTTCGAAATAAACAACAATATTCCTCAAAAGCAACATGCTTCTATACATGATACAAGGAAAAGCTTGATTTATTAATTGTAAATAACGTTATTGATATTGATCTGATACTGCAATGATTCATCTTCCTACGTTAGTACATTACCAAATTGTGGGTAGACTCGATCCCTTATTTCTCATGGGTATTCAGTCCATTCGAATGGTTAACGAGTACCCATGGTTGCAGGTACCTTGTGGAATATTGCTTCCATGGAAGAAGATTAATGATATTAGAGTTAAATGATAAATGACTGGCAAAAATAATACAATATCGATATTTTAATAAGTTGCAGTTGTCATTGCCATTATTATTTGTTTGGACATTATATTGATCAATAGTTTTGGTGTTTCCACACAATTTCCTCAATAATCTAATTATTATGTTATTACAACAATGTAATTGCGACATTGTTAAGGGACAACATGACTAAAATGATCTATATCATAGACGTATGTGCTTGAGGGGATATAGATGAGGTATAGTGGGCTCGTTCGAACGAAGGAGGGTGTTGGAGGTGAAAGGCGATGTAGATTCCATGATGGTGTGGAACCCTAATTCGTTTGATAGTCGGTGTACAGTGGCATAGCCCTCCTTCCAACCCTCCCAATCTGGGTTAGGATTACTTGTATTGACCCTACAATTTTTTTAATATAATATTTTTAATTATATTTAAAAAATTTATTAATATAAAAATATATTATAATTATTAAAAAAAGGTAATATAACATATAATCAGTGTCACATCACATCACGATTATCACTCCAACCCTCCAAACAGCTGCTATTCACAGGGGATACCCCAACCCAACCCCGTTACCAAACTGGCCCTAAGAGGAGATGCAAATGAATATGGATATATCTATAATTTTCACATAAACAAATATGTGTAGCATATTAGTATATCTATTGCATTACATTAATGTTTTTGTAGTTCATTTGTAACTACAGAACAACAAAGACTTCTATCATATTAAGTAGGGTTGGCTATATGGATCATTTGCCTCGATTCAAATTCATGTGTAACTATACTTAATTAAATTTTATATTGTTTATTTATATAATTACTATTTTTATTATTTTTAAACCATCAAATATATTTGTAATCAAGTTCATCTACAAATTATTTTTATTGATATCCATATCTTAGCGGCATTTGTTCCCAAGGACATCTTAACGAAAGTTTTTGCCTCCGCATTCTTTAGCTAAGGATACGTTGACATTAATATTTGTATTCGTATTCGACCTTTTGCGTTTACATCCCTAATCCCAAGAATGATGGTGCTTATAGAGAGCCAAACAAATACATATTTATATAAGTATTTGATCATGCTTTCAAAAAAAATCAATCCACTATCATATCTTTTTTATTAAAGTTTTGACATATGTATGTTTAAAATGAACCCACATATGAATGTCATTTTGATATCCATGAATATCTATAATTGTATATATGTTTTAATACATGAATGTAGTTGTATGGTTATTTATAACTATATTGGAACAAAATTTTATACATTCTTTCACCTTATATGATATAATTGATACGAACTAAATACATATAATATATGTTTTTTCACGTATAAGTCATCTAATGCATGCAAAGTTCAGCTAATTTATAAAGTATATGGATCCTCACATGTAGAATTGTATAAAGCGACAACAAATAAGCTAACCGCTATATTTATGTATGTATCCAATCATTTGCATCTTTATGAATCAATGGAGCACTAAAGCATGGAATCGGGTTCTTTTCTTAGATATTTTGATGGGGCATGATCATCCCAAATAATTCAAAATGGATAATCATGAGTTTAAGATCAAAATACATAAATGTACATGTGAAGAAGAAGATAAAAATAACATATATAGGAAATAGGAAATATATGTTCAAAAAACTCGTTAGGCATAACATCACTTTGTGGATTCCCTATCTGTGGCATTATTAGGTCTTCGAAAATGAGACTCACATAAAACGGAACTTTGCTTTGTTGGAAATACCACTTTCTTCTAAGAACATATTCGAGGTTAAGGTGCTGGAGAACAATATTTGTGATGTTATTTTCGACCGAATTCTTCCCGTTTCAACAAAATCGTTAATTTAGAATGAGTGATATTAAGTGAAGTTAAAAATTTAAAAAGAAAAGGTCTTGCTTTATCTGATAAGTAATAGGCATGTCATCGGATCGGTTTTGGAGTGGGTATCGATATTCTCAAACCTATATCTATTTGTAAAATCACTACACATAACCGCGATTAAATGGATAATTTCTAGTGGGTGCCCATATACATGTCGGATACCGGTGTATCCAATGAGTACCAGCATATTCGACACGATAAAATCTTAATATTCATAAATGTATACTCGATTTTTAACACATAATTAAACAGAAGGAGATTGTGTAATATGGCGATACATAAAGATGTGCAATGTGTAGGGGATACTAAAAGTTTATTTATGTTAGGTATTCAACTCATTTGGGTGATGATTTTTATTTAATAAAGATGCAAAAACATAGTCGGGCATGAATAAATGGACGGAGAGGAGAAAAATGAGTTGGTTTTTTTTATATTTGTAGATCAATACCTATTAGATATGAAACAGATTTGACTAGTCTGACTAAAATACAATACACACGTATATATTTATATTTATTTTATATTCGTATTTGGACTCGGTTCGAATTTGGGTATCCATAAGACAAAAAATCCATAACACATACCTTCATGGAGTGGATTCGGTCGGGTATCCAACAGTACCAAATTGAGACCCCTAATCTGTAAAAAGGTTAATTAATCACTGGTAGTTGTCATGTTGAGAATAAATTGGAATGCAAAAAGGACATGATTCCCCCAATATGAGAAAGGTAAGAGGAAAGAAGAAGAATTTTCTTAGCGAGATTTGAATTCCTTTCAAGATCTGGACGGAAAGAATGCGTTTGGTACGCGGGTTAGGCGGGTTAAACTGGTAGAGGATAATCCGTTTTTGAGTTATGATATTTGGATAGAGGGTTAAACTGGGGATGGGTTAGAAGTGGTTTTGTTGTGATATGATTATATTGAAGTTTGAAAAAGTGAGTAGTTATTGTGATGTGATTGTATTGAAGTTTGGAAAAGTGGATAGAAGTGGAGTAGTATATAATTTTTATATGATATAATGCTATAATATATTATTTTTTGATATAATTTATGATAGAGAATTGATTTATTTAATTTTTTAAAAATTAAAGTGGGACCCCAATGAAGAGAGAGGAAGTGGGTTAGGGGGTAAACTCCCCGCCCCATGAACCGAACGGCCCCTCAGGTTTAAGTCATATCTTGTTCTCCACAAGGATAGCTAATTATAGTGGCTACTAGTAAGAGCATGTAATCCACTATTGAGAGATATTCGAAAATTAGGACTAAAATTTAAAAGCACGTTTTCTTGTACCCCTGTAATCTATAAATTGCCCATTTTCACCAAGTAGCTTTCAATTAGAGGGAACTATATTTAGCATGTAACAGTGGAAGTTCTCATTTGAATTCCGGAGTGATGTCGAACTCGAGTTCACAGTCCTTCGTTTAGCACCACATCGCTGGCGCTTGACATTAGAGGGGGAACGAACGGCTATATAAGAAGACCAAGGGCTCCCGTTCAAATCATACCTTTCTCGGCCTTTTGGCTAAGATCAAGTGTAGTATCTGTTCTTATCAGTTTAATATCTGATACGTGAGCCATCGGCTCACATGATATTAAATTAATTTTTGAGGGGGGAGTGGTCCGCTACAATGGCTTGCCATTGGGGCCCTCGCGCGTCGTCTCTGCGTTGCACTGCAGCAGAGTTCCGGCGCACCCCACCAATTCTCTTATCAAATATTATCTGCTTTGTTATACATTAATTAGCTCTTATTTATTGTGTTTCTTGGCTTAGAAGTTTCTTGTGTGTAATAGGTAATTTGCGTCAATAAGTCAACGCTGTATTTCTAAAAAAAGTATTCGCCTTATGAATATAATTTTTCAATACAAATGAATTTACTTTACCTTTTTGTTTCAATTATCTTCTAATACTACTAAAGCTGGGTTTTTACCACAGCTTCTGCCACGTGGTGCTTTAATTGGGCATCCGGCTCTTCCCTGTTTCCTCTCGCGTGCGGAATAGCGACTCATTCTCATTGCTACACATGTCAAACCAGATACTTCCTTGCTCCATTTCCGTGCACTCTCTGTCTCGTCTCAAACTCTCCTCCCATATCTCTCTACCCACTATCCCCATACACGTTATCTCTCTCTGCGTATATGCCAATCTTATCATCGTTCTTTAATTGAAAATATTTCAATTATGTCTTCAAATTTTATTTAGAAAAATCAAACCTATTGCAAAAAAATGAAAATATTTCAATTTTGTCCTCAGATTTCATTTAAAAAAAACAACCTATTGTGATTTCCATTTCCTTAGTACGAAACTTATACGCCGTGTTGTTTTTGTATGTTTAATTTTTGGGATTTTTACCCACAAATCTTAGAAAGTCTTTAAATTACATTTACGGTCTTTTGCAAAATGAAATTACCACATCGATCCTGTGAATTACCCCAAAAACCCCCCACGCGTTTCAAATATATTAACCGTAGGGTTCAAGGGGTAAGAGTTAGCGAGTTTACGGGGTCGAGGGGAAAATTACATTGTTTCAAAGTTTGAGAATGTAGTTTACAAAGTTTATAGGATTCACGAGCTAAAAATCCCTTAATTTATCTGTGTTTTTCTTACTATATGATATATTATATCATAGGAGCACAATCTTAATCGATTGAAATTATTTTCATTTTTAATGATACAAACACATGCATAGTTATGTTTTTGTTGATAGTCGATAGATTGTAGTTATTAGATTTTACAATTGCATATAAATTATGTTTTGGTCGTGGTTGCTTTGGGCATAGTTGTTATAATCCTCCTATTGTGGACATGAAATATGCCATATTAGTATAACTATAACAAAGGTAAAGAAAACTTATTATATTCTTTTCAAACGTCAGCATAAATAACAACTTTTTGGAGTCATGAAATTTACACAAACATTACATCAAAATTGATATATGACAATGAATAATTTAATATTTATTCACTTATGCTAGCAATTAATCATATTGCAATGATTGTTCATTATATTTCCTTATAAACGTTGCAAAATTAGCAACAATTAGTTACAACTTTTAACAAGAATAATTATCATCATAAGAATTTTTAGCAATCAATATTAAACTTATTGCATACTAAAACAAAATATACTTTTTACATAATGTTATACCGAACTATATTCAATTTTATAAATTTGTCATTGAAAGATATAGTAACGAACATTCAGAATATTTACTTCCACACTAAATTGTATTTTAACGACAGTTACATTGTTTACGAATGTAAAAGGTTGGATGTATATACGGAAATATATATAACAATAGCCTTATCCACTTTAAATATGAAATTGATTATCAAAACTAGCATATTCCTGAAAACAGAGACAAGGATTAGAATATATTATAACACCTCACTTATTGTATAATTAATATATACACGTATGGATAATGTTTGAAAAACATATTAGATTTATTCATAAAAATCATTATATTGAATATTATGAAAGAAACTTAATTTGTTATATATATTATAAATACTATAATGAGATTTAGTTATCAAAATAGTACATGGCAAGAGATACTGATATATTTATAAATATCAAAGTTATATATGCATTTGACATTTAAAAATATGTGGATAGAGATTTAAAATATCCACAAAGTATATACGATGGTGATTACATAATTGATATAGCTATTCTTAGATGGAAAGTCCATAATTATTGTTTTAGAGATTAGTTCCACCAAAGATGGAATCTCTCCTTACACTAAAAATCAATAAAACCCTTTATCTTCCAATGGATAGAAATTTATATGCACCTTACAATTATCGTACATTCTTATCTAATAAAACTAATCAGGTAGATTTAAAAATGTATATCATGGATTTAAATAGTTCCTAGCATTCATTGAGATATAAATTTTAGCAATCACCAAGCCTTCTCACAAGATGGAATCAATGAGATTCTAAAAACGCAAGAAAATTTGTGATAATTCACCATTAAGTAGTGGTGTTAGGTTTACTATGTTTGTTTAATATAATAACACATTAGTCGGACTCAACTTAGGGAACTCTCTTATATCTTCCTTGCCAATCTTCTTTTAAACTAGATTTCCATTTCTCTTGCATTACCAGTTATTGCTAATTGTTGTACCGTCATATCGTTCGCATGAACTTTGATGCAATTATCGTTTATATATCATCTATTGATTTTGCAAGTAAATTAATTTCATTCTCAGCACTATTTTGGGACATTTACCAAAGGGACATTCTATGGTTTAAAGCTTATGTTCACGTACATAACATATGTTCCTACTATAATATTGTACATATGTACTTACTGTCATTGTCATGTCTTTATCACATACATGTAATCGAGGAAATTGAAGTTTAATTCAGAGAGTACTGGACAATTAAATGAGGAATGTTTTTATTAAAATAAATTTCAAAATACTCATTTTATGATATTTAAAAAAATTACGATGTGATCAAAATAATATGTAAAAATTAATAGAATTAATTTCATAGATATATAATTTTTAAAAGAAAATAAAAAATGAAACCTATGTATGGCTATGTATATTTTCCAAAATTAGCTAAATATAAAGGGTTTATAATTACAATAATTTTAACATAACTTTCTGTGCATATTTCCGATGTAAATATATGGCCAACATTATTGTATAAAGATATTATTTTGGGAAATTCCTAACTCTATTTGTTTTTTTCGTACATGCAGAACATATGAATTTTTTTTATTTCTATAATTATCTCAATGGTCGTTATAATTTTAAATAATTTTCTATTGATTTAATGGCAATTCTTTTAAGCTTTCGATTTTAAGTTCCATTTTAGGTAGTCCTTTCTAGAAAAATATATAAATTTTCTAATGTTTCATGAATGATACCAATTGCTTATGTGATATATGATTTTTATTAACCGTTAGCATTAATGATTATTTTATGTGAAGCGATACTTCTTAATATTACTTGCTTTCTTCTAAAAATATTATGTTCCCTTACTTATTCCGTTAATTAAAAGAATACTCTAATATCTCCATTAATTTTTATAATTTTGAAAATATTTCAAAAATTTCCTCCAACCCCGCTGCGGAGCGCGGGCAAATACACTAGTCTATAACTATACTAAAGGTGGGTTTTCCCCGCCTTAGTCCTATATCTGACACGTGGTGCTCTCCCACGCTCTATGCTCTCCCGAACATATCCCCTCCACATTCCCTTGCGTTCGAATCCCTCCGTTGCCCTTTCATTTCCCATTAACACGTGGATAGTCAGACCCCACAACCGTCTTTCGACTCCCAGATCTGCCCCCTCGCACGTACCTCACCAAATCCCAACAATCCCGTAAGTCCCCATCCTCCCGCCCCAACAAGAATATCAGCCCAAAGCCCAACCTTCGCTCGAGGACTCCGCCGCCAGCGATAACCCCGAGCTTGGCCTCTTCCTCTTCAAGCTTTCCCGCGACACCATTGCTCCCGGTGAGGGCCACACGAAGGCCATTGACAACACCGTCCGCCACTCTAAGTCCTTTGAGCGTTGTGTCGCTGCTTAGGTCGACGACCTCCTGGTCCCCCGAGCTCACCTTGAGACTGCACATCATCGATTACATCCTCTGTTGCCTCGGGATGTATCTTTCTATTTTGTTGCAGCATTAGGCTTTGGATTTGTTTCGGTTTTGTGTGCGTTCTTTTGATATCTATATTTCATATAATGGGTCCCGGGGTTTTCTGGAATGAAAAGTCCCGACTCTTACCTTCACTTTTTGTCCTAAACCCTAACTTTTCCTCTTTCTGCAATATGGGAGGAGGATCTGCATGTTATGTTGTGGATTCGTGGTTGTGCTCTATTTGGCATAGTGTGATTTTTCGCGGTAGATTTTGCATTGCCCTAATTATGAGATCAAGTGATTGGATCTGGTGAGTACTTGGTAGTTTTCTATTTCTGCGGGAAGGTAAAATTGGTAGCTTTTGAGAATTGAAGGCATCCAAAGGACGCCTTTAAAAGGGATGTGGAGGATTTGGCATTAAGAAAGATTACGTCTTGAGATTTTTTTTGCAAATTCTTGAAAGCTAGACAACTTAATTTCTTATGAAATTGTTAATTATAATCGTATTGATTTGATTAGTACATTATTGGGTTCTAATGTATCCGCTCGTTCTTTATCACAGGAAGTAGGAATCAAGGTGTGTGATGTAAAAAAATTCTTAGCAATAGCTATTGATGACATTATGTGACATATTAGACTGCAAAAAGTAGGAAAAATGAAGTTGGTTTTCACAGCTCAAGTATTAAGGTATATAATTATATATGTCTCTGTCCAGGTAAATGTTTATCCCCTATTTTTTCACGAGAGTATTTATCCATTTTCATGTGCAATTTGATGTAAAAATGAGCATCATGAGCAATTCAAAGATGAAATAGATTAAAGTTTCAGGCCAACGGCGGAATTGAACTATCGGCTCATTTGGATGCCTTGAAATTCCTCTCCATTAGATGCATAAAGTACATTTCCTTTCGCTGAGCATGCTGACCACCTCAGACATAGCACCAGAGCTCATTGTTGAAGAGGCCTCACTGAATCACCATGCCATCCACCCCCATCTCACTCTAAACAGTAAAGTTCGTCAATCATCAGAACCAATTGGTCCATGGACATTCTGTATTTTTTTCCCCTACACCATACCATAGAGTTTGACGTTTTAAAAGGTTTATGACGGTTACAGTGTAATATAGTTGATTTTTAGATCACATCTGGATTTTATGGTTATATTTATGATTCGTGTAGTACAACAATACATCTTGTGGATTTTTCTTTGTCTAAATCCAAGAAGTCTTAAACGAACGGACACCAAATTATTGGTTCCATCATTTTTATTTGTAATTTATTATTTTAATGTGGATTTGTTGGTCTGAGCACAATCCGAAGCAACTGCTGCAATATGCTACAATGCTCAAGCTTAGATATAATTTATACTCTCTCTCTCCATTAGATGCATTTGAATAGAGATCAAACATTTGTTAGGTATAGATCATGATTTCTGAAGTGGACATGTTGTGAAATCCGTCAGCATCACCATAAAATATAAATAAATACAAATATGTAGGAATGTGTCTAACGTAAGTTAGAAGAAGAATCTCTAATGGATGTACAGATATGTATGTGTATTTGTATATTTCATACTATAATTATCTTATGCTAAGTGATCGGAAGTAGCTAACATAGGAACATAGTAGCATTTGGTATCTACTGGAATATTGTTTTCTAGGTTTTATTAAGTCATTCAATATGCTGCCGGTGCTGGAGTGTATATATAATCAAGAGATATACATCATTTTCTTACCTTTATGTTGTATATATTGATGATAAATGATTTTGTACATATTCGATGATGGAAATGGAGTAGATAAATCTGACCTATAATCATGGGCGGATGTAGGGGGGGGGCAGGGGCCATGCCCCCCCCCTCCCAAACTAAATTATATTATAATGTTATATATTTTCTTTAAACATACCAAGTTATTCAGCCATGTTTCACAATAATCCCCTATTTTGCAAAATCCCCCGTGATTCATCTCGCCACTTTCCCCGATCCCCCACGATTCAAGTTGCGTTTCCCCCTTTCCCCGATTGATGCTTTCCCCCATTGACCGATTCTAACGGCAAGTAATGATTACAATTTTAATTAGTACAGATCTCACTCCCAATCCCCTCCCCTATCTCGTATAAGTTAAAACCCCAATTCCCTCCCCCTTTTCCAATTGGCCGGATCATCTATTTTTCAAATTCCAATCCCAATAAGCATTCCAATCTCCTACTTGATCCATCCCCATCGGCTGTCGTGTGAATCTACGGCGTAGAAGGTTGGGTTCAACCGTTCAGGAAAAAACATCAAGGCAGTAGATGTTCTTGGTTAGTTCTGCTATTCGTATATTAATGCTTTCATATATATTAGATACTTCTAAGTTCATAATGATTCGGTGCTAATATTTTTATGATTTATTATTTGAATTTGTATCCCTTGTTACGCTTTACCATAAAATTATATATCTCACGTAACGTGGACGGATGAACATGATTCTTCTTGTCTTCTAACAGAATTTGAAGAAAAGGGATATTGCTGAGAAAATGACTGGCCATTAATGGTTCTCATAAATATTCATATGTAATAACTCTCGTCACATTCCTGCAAACGAAATACATGAAGTTTCTGTTTATTCGGACAAGGCTCTTATCCCTTATCAAAGTTGTGATGTATACCATTTGTCCAGTTCGACATCAATTTCGATCAAATTGATGCAATCCCACTGACAAAAGATTGAGAAGGTTTAACAGCATTGATTCAGAACATGCTGTATATATTGTGGTTTTTTCGGCATCCAATTGCACTGTGATTTAGTTTCCCCCATGTAAACCAAAATATGTTACACAAAGATGTTTCTGTCATCCGTTATGTGAGGAGATTACATATATAAATTGCTAGTTTTTTTATATACATATGATATGCTGCAACAAATATAATCGAAATCCAATGTAGAAACCTAACGAGATTACATTACGAAATAAATAATTGCCATGCAGTTTTGTTGTAAATAATTGTACACAATGTAATGAACATGGCTCTACTCTCCCGTGTAACTGTGTTCTTGGTGGTATACATGCAGTGTGCAAGTACAGAGTGGGAGAACACAACGTGGTAAAGACTTGACAGCAACTGTGCACATCAATCGACGATGGTTTATTCCATCATTCACGTGACTAAGTCTGCATCAGTCATCGATTTATCGGTAAAAATTTATATATCATATAATCATATTTTATATGTTACATAAATGTCTTACTATATAGATCTCAATTCAAAACTTGACACGTTTGTCTTTACATAAAATGGGGGTAGACGTTACTCAATTATTTGCCAAATATATTTTTCCCATTGAATTGCGTTCAATATTACATATTACTTATTTATGATCTGTCATGTGAATTAGGATTGATAACTTCATATGGCTAAAAGAACAATTGACTCATATTTCAAGAAACCAAGAGTTGATATTTGTGATAAAGATGTATCACAAACTTCTGCAAATTGTCCATCTAATCTACATGAAGGTTCAAATGCCATTATCGATCCATCTCCACCTCATTTACATGCTCAAAATATTGCATCATTGTAGATGAATCTCGTGATGAAGCAAAGAGAGAGCAAATGGCTATTGTCATCCGCTTTGTCGATATTAATGGCTTTATTAGAGAAAGATTTCTAGATATTGTACATGTGAAAGATACAAGTGCAGTTACATTAAAAAAAACGATTTCAGATGTCCTTTCTCACCATAATCTCAGTATTCGAGATATGCGTGGACAAGGTTATGATGGTGCAAGTAACATGCGTGGAGAGTGGAAGGGACTACAGGCACACTTTACTACGGATTGCAAATATGCATATTATGTGCATTGTTTTGCCCACAGACTCCAATTAGCCTTAGTTGCAGCATCAAGAGAAGTTATTTATGTTCATCAATTTTTCTCTAAGTTAACATTTGTCATTAATATTGTTGGTTCTTCTAGCAAGAGGGATGATGAATTACATGATATTCAAGCATCTAAATTAGCCGAAAAAATTGCAACAAATGAAATTGAAACAGGAAGAGGTATTAATCAGATTGGGACACTACAACGGGCAGGAGATACTAGATGGGGATCTCATTTCCATTCAATTTCAAGTTTGATAAGATTGTTTGATTCAACATGCATTGTACTAAGTCATATCGTGAAAGATGGCACTACATATTCTCAACGTGGGGATGTTGATTCCGCTTACAATTCAATAACATCCTTTGAATTTATATTTATTCTACACTTGATAAAGGAGATTTTGGGATTTACAGATGTATTATGTCGTGCATTGCAAAATATCGATCAAGATATTTTGAATGTGATTGCTTTGGTTTCCACTAGCAGATCTCTTATTCAAGGCATGTGTCAAGATGGTTGGAATACATTCTTTGACAATGTATTGTCATTTTACACAAAGCAAAACATTGATGTTCCAGATATGTGTCTTCCTTATTCTAGCCGAGCACGTTCACGTCGTGAGAAAAGCAACATTACACTTGAACATCATTATCGAGTGGATATTTTTATGGCTACATTGGATACACAACTTCAAGAGTTGGATCACAGGTTTAACGATACCGCTATGGAGCTCTTACGCCTTAGTTCTGCACTAGACCCACAAGATGGTTATAAAAAATTGAATATAGATGATATTTGCTTTCTCGCAGCAAACTATTATCCACAAGATTTCTCTGATAGTGAAAGAGACTTACTACGATTTCAGTTGATGCAGTATCAACTTGATATCCCTAATCATCCAAAGATGAAAAATTCGAGAAGGATATCTGAATTATGTCAAGCACTAGTATAAAGTGGAAAGTCACGAGTCTATTATTTAATCGACAGATTGATCCAGCTTATCTTGACTCTTCCTGTCTCAACTGCTATAACTGAACGCGCATTTTCAGCTATGAACCTCGTGAAGACAAGGCTTCGAAATAAGATGGAAGATGATTTTCTAAGTAGTTGTATGATTGTTTACATTGAAAAGGAGATAGCAAAAAACATCACTGTGGAAGAAGTCATTGATGATTTATATGCAATGAAAAAGCGTCGAGCGCAGATTCGATAAAATATGTAAGTTTACACATCATTTTTTAGAATTTGTAACTCAATAATAGTAACTTTTATTATATATATTTGATTAAGTTCCGGCCCCACCTATAAACTTTTTCTGGCTCTGCCCCTGCCTATAATGGGTACACTCACATGCACATAAAAAAAGTTGCGACGAGATTCTTTTGGGGTTCAGTAAACATATTAAGAATACTTATATATTTTTTTTCGCTCTCATGCATTCCATAGGACCCTTTAAAATTACGGACTATAGAAAACTTGTGGGTAACATGTATTTAGTTATTGGACTTTTGAAACATATGCTATATCAAACTATAAATTTATGTTATATTTAGACTACACAACTCGATTTTAGAATCAAAGCGTACAATCACATCACAATAACTACTCACTTTTTCAAACTTCAATGCAATCACATCACAACAAATTAATGTAATGTTTTTGTGAACTGTTGAATGCGTGTCATAATTCCAAGTGAGTGGTCTTGAGCCTATTTTAATGTATATGTAACACCCCAACCCCAAACATAGTGACATACCTAAAACTCATGAAGTATGGGTGTGGTTTATAAGTGATGGGGATTACTACTTGACAACTTGGGCTTAAGCATTTTGGATGGTTGTCAACGGATCCATTTGGACCCAAAACCTAACAAGTTGTCAGGGCCAGTTTTCCTCGATAACGGACCGGGGACCTAAGCCCGGGACGTTACAAATGGTAGCAGAGCCAAATTCTCTCTGATAGTGGAAAGGGCTACCCGAGAGGTGGAGCCGCCCCTACAAGAGGTTGGAGGAAATGGCTACCCGGAGCGTGCAACCGCCACTATCACTGGGAATAAGTGATGCGCCTTGTCGTAACGAGGACGTTGCGAATATAAGTGGGGGAGGTTGTAACACCCCAACCCCAAACATAGTGTCATACCTAAAACTCACGAAGTATGGGTTATAAGTGATGGGGATTACTATTTGACAACTTGGGCTTAAGCATTTTGGGTGGTTGTCAACGGGTTCAATTTGAGCCCGAACCCAACAAGTTATTAGGGTTAGTTTTCCTCGACAACGGATCGGGGACCTAAGCCCGGGACGTTACAATATAACCTTATTTTCACAGATACCTTGCAATATTACAGTTTCGGATGCCTTTTAACTATGCTACTGTGCTTGTATAGTATAGTTTGATAATCGGATAAGTTTGTTTTTATTCAAGATGATGGCAACTTAGTAAAGTCGGTGTTGTATGCAAGCTTAATGTATGGTAGAAAAGCTTGTTTTATGTTTCAGTCTTCAATTATATTGTATTCATACTACGGAAGTTTTCAGATAAATACAGATAAGTTCATCAATTTCTTAATTTATAGTTATATTACTACGGATCATAAAATATGTCAGAAACAATGACCACCATAGTAGCTCTCAGATATGGTCATGAACTAGCCATCAGATATGGTGATGTCATCAGATATGACCCTGAAATACGGCATCAGATATGGCAATCGTCAGATATGATTCAGAGGATTTTGGGTCCATATTTTGTATACACATAGGCTTTGGGCCGTATGCAGAGTGTTCTTTGACCTTTGTGACTCAGTTTGTTTCAGTGTTCATGGACGTAGTATGTTAGCAACAGTGGTGTTGTTATAACAGCTGAAAACTATAAAATTTCATTTTCGCAAGATTTTCAACGGTCAGATAGTAAATTAATTTCAGTTTGTCAGTTTAATATTTCAATTTTTGTATGACATTATTTTTTTGCAAAGCTTCATTTTTATGAAATTACCTATTATAGCATTGCATTTTATTTTACTAGCTAGCAAAGTCATTTTCAAAATAGCCAATATATTTTCTTACCAAGTGCTTGAGACCCACTCACTGGGTCTAAGCTCATTTTGAATTTAGACTCAACCTTCTATTATTAAATACTATTTACAGATACACCTGAGAAGGAGCTGTAGGATGCACGAAGGAATTAAGTCGTTTGCTGACTGTGGGGACCTTTACTCCATTTTATGATATTGCAGCAACGTTTTTGGGTTCTTCAAGTAAAATGGTTGGTACTTGGTAATTTGTGAAATAGAAAGACTTGTACTGAAACTTTAGTAGTAGATAACGGTTGTACATAAGGAGCAAAGGAAATATGTTTGATACTGTGAATGTGGATTATGACTTGGGTGGTTGTGATGGAAGATGCTAAAGGAGAATTTTATGCAAAAGTTTTATAAAGATTGTTTCAGGTACAAGTCAGCATTAGGGAGACCATAACATAGAGGAATTGCTGCCGGATTTTCTTTTTTGACATGCTAATTATCGTTAAGATGATTGGACGTATTAAATATCGGGCTCGTCCCAGACAGCGGGATGGGTCCTGACATCTGGTGGTATCAGAGCAATGTTTTTGAAAGTTGATCAGAATAGATATTCGAGGTTGATTTATGAATCCATTGGTGGTTATGATTTATGTATTGGATTTCGATATGAAAGGAAAATGATATTGGAAGTAATGATATTCTGATGTTGAGGATTTATCCTAGTTGTGCCATGAGATTTGAGGATTTATAATTTTGGGAGAGCTAATTAAAGAATTTTACTTATGTAGGACACAATGGCAGCAGAACAACCCTCTCCGACCTCACAAGGATCAAGTTGTGGGCATAATGGGAGTAATAATAACAATATGCAAAAAACTTTGGCATTAATAACGCAGACCTTGGGAAGCATGACTGCTCGATCGATGAGACCGCTTGAATTTGAAAATCAATTGCCATTTGATCATGTTCGGAAATTAGGTGCAAAAGATTTTGTAGGCACGACGGATCTGAAGGTGGCAAGAGACTGGTTCGAACACATAGAGAAGATATTTGAATTGATGGAGTGTACTGAAGCACAAAAGTTGAGATATGCAATATTTCTATTAAAAGAAAATGCTGATGACTGGTGGAAATCAGTGAAGATGAAGTACACCGATCCATCCGAGATTACTTGACAGATATTTAAAAAAGAATTCAATGAAAAATATTATCCGAGAGTATATCAAGAAGATCGATGCAAAGAATTCTTATTTCTTACTCAGGGGAGTTTTTCTGTTGATGAATATGAGAAGCGCTTTACGGAATTATTAAAGTTTGCAGCCTCTTTAGTGAAAACCGAAGAAGATAAATGTCGACGTTTCGAGGATGGCTTCATATAGATATTAAGTCAACGATCTTAGCCGATGGATTTACCGAGTATGGTAAATTAGTGGAAGCTGCACGTAGAGCTGAGCGCGTGATGTGGAAAAGGCAAATGTGTAATGATCACAACTAGAAAAAGATTCGGAGAAAGACCATCATGGAGAGGACCCGAGAACAAAGTTAGAAGAAATTTTGAAACTTCAAGGCAATACAACTTATCTGCTCAAAGATATAGGGGAAATCAAATGGGTGGATTTGCTTGGGAGAATTCCAAAAATACAGGATTTTCTTATTCTCAATGTACCATCTGTGGGAAGCGTCACCCGAGAGAATGTCGCAGTGGATCGTCAGGTTGCTATAATTGTGGTCAGACAGGCCATGTACATCGAAATTGCCCAAATCTTATATCAAACTAGGGAAATACAAGAAGACCGGCTCAACAGAATATACATGCTAGTGCCTTAACTCAAGAACCCCATCCAAGGAAAGAAGAAAAGAGAAATGATATTCCAAGGAAAGGCAATAAAAATGCACAAAATCAGGGGAAAGTCTTTACAATGACACTTCAAGAAGTCATCTCTGCTGAGGATGTGGTGTCAGGTACCACTGTTATTTTTGGCAGAAATGTCCATACTCTTATTGATTCTGGTACCAGTCATTCATTTATTTCTCAAAGATTCTTCGTATTTGCGGATAAAGAAATGGGTACACTTGATCACACATTATCAATCTCCTTACCTAAAGGAGAGCCTGAGATTGTTTGGAATATCTTTCAAAACTGATTGATAGAGATAGGAGGAGGTCGGATTATTGTGAATCTTATCCCTATGGAAATTAAAGAATTTGATGCCATTACAGGGATGGATTTTTTGACATCATACCATATTTTATTAGATTGCTTTCAAAAGAAAGTTATTTTTCGGATACCAAGCGAGACAGAGTTTACATTTTATGGAGAAAGGAGTGTATACCCAACATGTGTTATTTCTACTATTGCGGCACATAAATTACTCAGGAAGGGATATTCATCTTTTGTTATCCTTGTATACAATACAAAAGCAGAATCTGTATGTTTAGAAAATGTTCCTATAGTGAGAGAATTTCCTGAAGTATTTCCTGATGAATTATCAGGACTTCCACCAGATAGAAAAGTTGAATTCAATATTGACTCAATACCTGGTACTACCCCGATTGTCTTGACTCCTTATCGAATGGCTCCGGCTGAACTTAGGGAACTGAAAATCCAATTACAAGAGTTAACGGATAAGGGATTTATCCAGTCTAGTATTTCTCCATGGGGGGCTCCTGTTCTTTTTGTCAAAAAGAAAGATGGTTCTTTGAGACTTTGTATTGATTATCGAAGGTTGAATCGAGTGACAGTACGTAATAATTATCCTCTTCCTCCAATAGATGATTTGTTTGATCAATTGCAAGGGGCTTCTGTATTCTCGAAGATAGACTTACGATCAGGCTATCATCAATTGAAGATTAAAGCCGAAGATGTCCCCAAAACAACTTTTCGAACTCATTATGGACATTATGAATTCTTAGTAATGTCTTTTGGATTGACGAACGCTCCTGCTGCCTTTATGGATTTGATGAATCAAGTATTCCGTCTTTTCTTGGACAAATTTGTGATCATGTTTATTGACGATATTTTGGTATACTCGAAGTCAGAGAAAGAGCATAAAGATCATTTGAGGATTGCATTACAAACCTTGAAAGACCATCAGTTATTTGCAAAATTTGATAAATGTGAGTTCTGGTTGAAGAAGGTTGCATTTCTAGGGCATGTTATCTCAGGAGAAGGCATATCGGTAGATCCAAGTAAAATAGAGGCATTTATGAATTGGAAGAAACCAGCAAGTGTATCAGAGATTCGAAGTTTTCTTGGTTTAGAAGGATACTATAGAAGATTTGTTGAAAATTTTTCACGAATTGCATCGCCATTAACAAAATTGACTCGGAAAGAGGTGAAATTTATCTGGAATGATGAATGTGAAGAGAGTTTTCAAGAACTTAAGACTCGTTTGACCTCAGCTCCCATTCTTAGCCTTCCTTCTGGAAATGACGGATTTATAATTTATAGCGATGCATCACGTCAAGGTTTGGGATGCGTTTTAATGCAGAGCGGGAAGGTGATTACATATGCTTCGAGACAGCTTACGCCGCATGAGCTGAATTATCCTACACATGATTTGGAATTAGCTGCGGTAGTATTTGCCTTGAAAATTTGGAGGCACTACTTATATGGTGAGACATGTCAAATTTTCACTGACCATAAGAGCTTGAAATATATATTCTCTCAAAAAGAATTGAATCTTAGACAGAGAAGATGGTTGGAATCGATAAAAGATTACGAATGTACTATTGAGTACCATCTTGGAAAAGCGAATGTAGTAGCGGATGCTCTTAGTCGAAAGTCTAATGGTGGATTGTCATATATAAAGATTGATCGACACGCATTATTGGCACAGTTAAGGGGATTACGTGCAAACCTGACAATACATGATTCTGAGGTTTTGTTAGCTACCCTACAAGTTAGGCCTATATTATATGATAAAATACGAGAGGCTCAAGAATCTGATCAAGAAATTAAAAGAATACAAGGAAAAGTGGAGAATGGAGAATTGCATGATTTCACGATAAACGAACATGGAGTATTATTTTTCAAGCAAAGACTGTGTGTCCCACAACTTGCAGAGCTTAGAACAGAAATTCTTGAGGAAGCACATAATTCTATGTACACAATGCACCCAAGAAGCACGAAGATGTATAGAACATTGAAAACATGCTATTGGTGGTCGGGAATGAAAAGAGAGATTGCAGAATATGTATCTAGATGCTTGATTTGTCAGCAAATTAAACCAGAACATATGCGACGCGCTGGTGTATTGCAACCGCTTCCGATACCTGAATGGAAATGGGAACACATTACCATGGATTTCGTTACTGGATTGCCCAGGACTCGTCGAGGTCATGATGCGGTCTGGGTATTTATCGATAGACTGACCAAATCCTCTCATTTCTTAGCAGTTAATATAACATATACATTGGATCGCTTGGGTAAAATTTTTGTGGATGAAATAGTAAGGTTACATGGAGCACCTGTGTCAATTATATCTGATAGAGATCCTCGATTTACCTCTAGATTTTGGCCAAGTCTACATAAAGCAATGGGTACAAAATTAGCATTCAGCACTGCTTTTCATCCACAAACTGATGGACAATCTGAGAGGACTATTCAAACCTTGGAAGATATGCTTAGAGCTTGTGCATTAAGTTTTAAAGAGAGTTGGGATGAACATCTATCGCTTATAGTTTGCTTATAATAATAGCTATCAGGCGAGTATTGGGATGGCGTCATATGAAGCCCTGTATGGTCGAGCATGCAGAACTCCTATTTGCTGGAATGAAGTAGGAGAGCGTAAGTTGGTCCAACCTGAATTAGTACAAATGTCAGTGGAAAAAGTCGAAGAAATCAAGAGAAACTTGAAGGCCGCACAAGATAGACAGAAAAGTTATGCGTATAGGAGAAGAAGAGATCTAAAATTTCAAGTAGGTGATCAAGTATTTTTACGAGTATCCCCTTGGAAGGGTATAATCAGATTTGGAAAGAAGGGAAAACTAATCCCACGCTACATTGGTCCATATGAAATCATAGAAAGAATAGGCAATGTAGCATATCGTCTTCGACTGCCGCCCGAGCTAGCAAGGATACATGATGTTTTTCATGTCTCTACCCTTCGAAAATATATCTCAGGTCCATCACATATTGTAGAACCGCAAGAAATTCAACTAAAGGAGGACCTTTTTTATATAGAAATTCCAGTACAAATTTTAGATTATAAAGTTCAAGAGCTTCGAACGAAAAGGATACCTCTGGTAAAAGTTCTATGGAGAAGCCATGCTATAGAGGAAGCTAC
The DNA here is from genome assembly GCA_037367405.1 of Ottelia alismoides. Classification (NCBI taxonomy): domain Eukaryota; kingdom Viridiplantae; phylum Streptophyta; class Magnoliopsida; order Alismatales; family Hydrocharitaceae; genus Ottelia; species Ottelia alismoides. The sequence continues at coordinate 310,262 of JAZKJV010000061.1, forward strand.
ATGGGAGCGGGAAGATGATATAAGATCTCAATACCCACATCTATTCTCAGATTGACCAAGGTATGTAAATTTTGAGGACGCAATTTATTTTTAAGTTGGGGAGTATTGTAACATCCGTATTTGACACGTGGGTTTTTTTAAGCTGCTCAACAGGCACTGGTTGGATACGGTAGAGAACATGATATATATATATATATATATATATATATGTATGGATTTATTCTTGTAATTTTTTTATTTCATGTTCACGTACATCAACCATACTAATTTGAGGTAGAGTATACAATAAAATATATAATGATATAATAATAAGCCAAAGATGAGGTCTGCAATATCAAATGTTATTAAGAACTAGAATGTTCTACTATGGACTAATATTGGTATTGCATGGGGTGGGGTATACGTGTTGCAACTCCATCAAGTTTTCTCAAATTCTCTGGTAACGTGGATGGAGTTGAGAAGGTAAAGGATATTATATAATGTTATTCACAAATATAACATCTTATTTCACTATGCGACGGATGTGACTAACTTCTTTGATGACAAGGGGAAATCATTAGAGGACGACTGCAAGGTGAGTTAGCAATAACCTGTACAAGTTTATTCACTTGCATCAACTTAGATTTTCTATATCCGGTAAATCAGACCTGAGAGGGGAATGCACATAGAATTAGGGAGAGCATATGAACAAGGGATTGGTATGAATTTTCTATTCTCATGCAGCATGGTTTTTGCTATCATGACCAATTAAATTAATTTTGTTCTTCATCGTATAGATTCATGGAAGACTAAATTACAGGTATATACACCGGAATGATATCGAATGGTTAGATGAATCATCATGTTAGAAATATAATTTAGATAAATATAAATCATATGATAGGGATGGAAACAACAAGGCAAATGAAAGCTAAGAGAGAAATCTTAGCTTTAACGAATAGGTCTATATAGATTAAATTAGAAATTAGGGTAGTTGAAGATAATACTAACGTGGAAGCTATATTTAACCCATGCTAATTAAACCGCGAATTTTTTTTAGGAAAAGATGCGAGACCAATGAAGGATTGGAGATTTTTGTGAACTGTTGAATACGTGTCATAATTCCAAGTGAGTGGTCTTGAGCCTATTTTAATGTATAACCCTATCTTCACAGATACCTTGCAATATTACAGTTTCGGATGCCTTTTAACTATGCTACTGTGCTTGTATAGTCTAGTTTGATAATCGGATAAGTTTGTTTTTATTCAAGATGATGGCAGCTTAGAAAAGTCGGTGTTGAATGCAAGCTTAATGTATGGTAGAAAAGCTTAGTTTTATGTTTCAGTCTTCAATTATATTGTATTCATACTACGGAAGTTTTCAGATAAATACAGATAAGTTCAGTATGATAATGTGATTTAGATATCACCAATTTCTTAATTTATAGTTATATTACTACGGATCAGAAAATATGTCAGAAACAATGACCACCATAGTAGCTCTCAGATATGGTCATGAACTAGCCATCAGATATGGTGACGTCATCAGATATGACCCTGTAACACGCCATCAGATATGAAAATCGCCAGATATGATTCAGAGGACTTTGGGTCCACATTTTATATACACATAGGCTTTGGGCCGTATGCAGAGTGTTCTTCGGCCTTTGGGGCTGTCTACGCGTATGACTCAGTTTGTTTCAGTGTTCATGTACGTAGTATGTTAGCAACAGTAGTGTTGTTATAACAGCTGAAAAATATAAAATTTCATTTCCGCAAGATTTTCAACGGCCAGATAGTAAATTAATTTCAGTTTGTCAGATTAATATTTCAATTTTTATATGACATTATTTTTTTTTGCAAAGCTTCATTTTTATGAAATTGCCTATTATAGCATTGTATTTTATTTTACTAGCTAGCAAAGTCATTTTCAAAATAGCCAATATATTTTCTTACCAAGTGCTTGAGACCCACTCACTGGGTCTAAGCTCATTTTGAGTTTAGACTCAACCTTCTATTATTAAATACTATTTACAGATACACTTGAGAAGGAGCTGTAGGATGCGCGAAGGAATTAAGTCGTTTGCTGACTGTGGGGACCTTTACTCCATTTTATGATATTGCAGCAACGTTTTTGAGTTCTTCAGGTAAAATGGTTGGTACTTGGTATTTTGTGAAATAGAAAGACTTGTATTGAAACTTTAGTAGTAGATAATGGTTGTACATAAGGAGCAAAGGAAATATGTTTGATACTGTGAATGTGGATTATGACTTGGGTGGTTGTGATGGAAGATGTTAAAGGAGAATTTTATGCAAAAGTTTTATAAAGATTGTTTCAGGTACAGGTCAGCATTAGGGAGTCCATAATATAGAGGAATTGCTGTCGGATTTTGTTTTTTGACATGCTAATTATGGTTAAGATGATTGGGCGTATTAAATGTCGGGCTCGTCCCAGACAGCGGGATGGGTCCTGACACCCTATGGCATTGTAAAAGTTGACATAGAAAATAGTCGACATTAACTAACGTCCAAGCCTTCCATCGACTTGGCCTCATTTTGGTACATTTTGAGGTGAATTTCAAACGAAATGCCGACCTAGACAATCCTTACCCGACATTGAAGAACAACGAACTAGTGAGTCCTTGGTCGATGTGTTAGAACATCGATGTAGATTTATGCTTTGCCAGAAGTTCTTTAACTTGATCTAGCTACTGCCAAGAAGAAGATTGGGTCGATTGCATCGGTACAAGAAGGTCCACTACATGTTACTGTATTTATCTTAGTAGTCATCTAGTGATCAAAACAAGAAAATAATAAAAAGAAGAGATTAATCGTTTATACCTTTTATGAGTTTATAGTATTAAATATGTCTTATAATTGGATAATAAGTTCATTATATATTCCTAGAAGTTAGGCTTGTCCAATGTCTCGAGCTTTAGTCCATGGATAGTCATCGAGAAAACTGACCCACAGGCTCTGGTTCAAATGGAAACGTTGACAATCACCAGCTGTTTAAGTTCAAATTGTCAAGTATTAATCCTCTACTCGTATAAGACAATCTCCACTCTTATAATTCACTACAACAATTTGTGAGTTTTCGATGTGGGACTACATTAGGATGACATATCTAACTGTGAATAATGCGTCTAGCCAATGAACATGGTAGCTAAAGACAAAACAATAACACTTTTGTTGCTACAATTTATTTGCGAGACTTAATTGGAGTCACCTAATGTTGCGAATACATGTGCATACATGGAAAACATGTATTAATATTTTAAATCATGAGAATATCTTCTATGATTCACGAATTTAAATACTCTTTCTTGAATTATTTGGGAGATCGGGGGAAGGGGGATTGGAAAAGAGATAGATTAAGAAACTTAGAAAAAAACTCCATTAACACTTTTGTTATCAAGAGATGTTTTCTAGGAATCCTGTCCCTTTGAGTCCTCTTTGGGGTACCGCTCGGCTGTGTTTGTACCAATGTTTTTAAATCAAATCGGACACGAGACACCGAATCGAAAACCTTACCGAAATGGTCGGATCGGGTTGAATCATGTAATCAAACCGGTTCAATGGATGATGCCGTCATCATTATTTAAAACATGATTAATCAGTCTTGTGAGAAAAAAGAGGTTGAATCGGATAATCAAACCGAATTGTAATAATATATATAATATACACTTAAATATACTTGAAATATGAATAAAATACATAGACAATGTATATATTTCACACTATACATAAAATATTTTTTTCGTATGCGCCATCAAATGTCATAAATATCATATATATGTATATATATTAAATGGACAAGTTGCTTTTTATAAAATAATAGTGGTTTAATTATATTAAAAATTCATTATGTTATAGTAGTTGGTTAAGAGTTTGAAATTGGGAACCAAAGGTCATGGGTTCAACTGCCACTACCGGCATTATTTTTAAATAAATTAAAAATTAAATGCGGTTCAACTTTGACTGAACCTGGTTAAACCGGGTTAAATAAATAATGGGTTGAACCGGACAAATTGTATAAAATTTGAATTTGAACCGAACCGGTATAAATCGGTTAACCAGACCGATCTATATCTGATTCTCCGATCGGGCCGGTCGAACCGGGTGGTCCGATCCGATTTCAAAACACTGGTTTGCACTTCGATGTGCTTGCCAAGTTTATCTTTCAGGTATTTGGAATATGCTACTGATATCACTTTTCTTTGTGTTGGTGAGTAGATTCACTTCTAGGTTGTGCAATATTTTTTGTTCTTCTTTCAAGTAGGGAAAAATAAGCCTTTATTGACCTGACCAGTTGATGTATCCACATTTCATCATCTTTAGTATGTCATTTTGGCCTCAAAAATCCTAACAAATGCTTGTAAATACCCTTAATTCCTGCATCTTAGCATTTATGCATGTGTGTGTAAATAGTGTACAAAATACAGTTTTTAAAGCCAAAATAACATAATAAAGAAAAGAAAAGAAAAAAATAAAATATTATAAATATTTTATGATCCGAAATCCCGAGACCTAAGCATCTAGATGAATAGGTCGACAAGGAATAAAGTAGGGGGAGATATGGGCCAGAAACCAATAAGGATTCTTTGTTATTAAATTCATTCTTTATTCATTTTGGAACCTATTTTTGGTTCCACTTTTTATATCTCAAATAAAAAACTTTGCACATGAAAGTTGTAGATAATTAAATAAAGAAAAATACAAAATTGATTTCACTCAAAAATATTTTACAGATAAAAAGTTATGATCTGAATAAAATTCCAGAATCCCAACTTCCCAGACCTGTATCTTGCAAAAAAACTCGAAATGCATAAAATCGCCTTTAATTATATATAATTTTAAATAAGCTATTTAATGAAAGTGGTCTCGCATATTGCAGAGCTACGGTTTGAAAATTGAGTTTTGTAACCCTATTGTGTACTTGTACATATTAAAATATTAATTTATTATTTATTCATTATTTTTATAATTTTATATTTTTAAAATTTTGTAAATATTATTTATAATATTTTTGTACATTAAAGTCAGAATAAAAACCTCAAGAAAATACAAAATAAAATACATGTATATGATACATAGGTATAATACATGTACATATACCTATAAAATTAATACTTCTATTTTATTAAGTATACAAAACACATCAGAAAAATAGAATAAAAATATATTTAAGTGTATAAAACATTCTATAAATTTATAAAATATTAAACAAAATTAATAAAATAAAATACATAAAATAAAAAATAAAATATTAAAATACATAGATATGTATTCCTATATAGGCCTAAAAAGGTAATTTGTATTTTTATACCTCATAAAAATAAATAAAAATCACAATAAAATAACTCATAAAATAATAAATATTTTTTATTTTATAACCCAAAAAAATAAATTCAATTACTATTTTTAAATGAAGTTTTAATTATTTTTGCAGGTTTTTTCCTGGTTAGTCCACGTGGACCAACCAAGTGACAGTCAGCGTTGACACTCAGTCAACTGGCTTCCTCCCCGCCTGCCCCCTTGTCAGACCTCGTTTCTCGCCGATTTTTGTCGAATTTTACAGTTCGATTCTTGCACCATTTCGCCTAAGTCCGTTCACGACTTTTGTTCTTGGGAGATCGAGCATCCACGCCCTTGTGCAACCTCGATCTTTGGATCGGCGATGAATCTGCATTGCCTCGTTCTTCTCAGCCCCCCGTCAACCCTTTATATGGAGCCTCGACTTTTCCATTCAAATTGGAGTCCCTTTTGGTCCACCTTCTTCCTTCCTTTCGCACTCCACGGGTACCTGGAGGTGACAGCTCCACCCCCCTGTCGTTAGGTGAGTCGAGGACGGTCAGAGGCGTCTCCACCACCTCCGCCAACTCCGGCATCAAGGTCTTCTTCCTCAGGCGATACACACCTTCGAGACCTTGTTTTTCTTCGTTTTCTTTCGCTACTTTCATACGCCGTAGTCCTAGGATTAATATCCCGTCGTTAGCTTAGCGTTGCACCCGTTAGACCACCTCATCGATCACCCCACCGGAGCTTGCTCCGGCGACCTCTCCCTTTCACCGTCCACGCTTCTATTCCGCCACCACGGGGTCCATGCATTTTGCCCTGGACCCTCTAATCCTTTTTGTAGGTCTTGCGCACCATAGAAGAGCCTGGGGCTAGATTTTGAGTCTCGCTGGAGGTCCAGTAGCCTGCCAGCTCCGCCGCCTCCCCCAGCGAGCTCTGGCCACTACCGGAGTATTTTGGAGCACCCAGGAGATAGAGGACCACCCCAGGGAGCCACCGGCCAATTTTGGAGCTCGAAGACCACCGGAGGACTGAGATCTGGAGCAAGGAAGCTCGCCTCGTCGGCATTGCTTCCCTGTTCTTCGTCCACGTCTCTCCGCCGTTGGATCTTGACCGCCCTCCAGATCGCACATGAGCCGTCTGATCTCGCCATACGTCCACCATCTGATCACCAGGGGAGATCTAATCCCGAGCATTGGATCGTGAACCGTCATCATCACACGTGGGCGTGACGCGTGGCAAGTGGAGCGCCCTCATCCGTTCGGTCCATGCTTGATCTGGGTATTTTGCATTGCCACCCAGACACTTTTTGTATTTAAATATTAGGACATAAACTTTCCTTTATCATTTTGTTTATTTTGTACAATTTGCATTTCAACCCCCAATGTTTGTTTAATTGCAGAAAGGTCCTCGTCCACGTCACCTCACGTGACTCACGCACGTGGGGTGGTGGGCATTTTACAAGGACCCCCCTGCGAGTTTTCAGATTTCATTTTAATCTAGTAACTATTAAATTAAGTGTAATATTTTTGGAAAAATTGCAAGTAGACCCCCAGACTTTTAACAATTGCTTTTAGGTCCTCCCAGGCGCGCGCGCGCACCACGTGCGGCGTTGGGATTTTTGCAGGTGTACCCTTACGAGTCTGGTTATTTGTTATTGGTCCTAGAATTGTGTTTATTAGTTATATATTTTGTGAGAAATTACGCTTTGGCCCCTGAGATTCTGGATAATTACATTTATGCCCTCACTAGTAATGTATTTTTTTATTTATTGTCTCTATTTATTTCGTGCATCTATAAAATTCCAAAAATCACCAAAAAATTAATTTAGGCTCCTGTTTCGTTTCTCTTTCACGTTATAATTTTAGTTTGCATTTTTATTGTATTTTCACATTTATAAAAAATTCAAAAACATCCATTTCTACTACTGTTTGCATTAGAAAATACCAAAAAAATATTAAAACCCTTTTAAAAATTCTAAAACAATTACCTTTGGTGTGTCTCTGTATGTTTTAACTTCTGTCCAAAAATCACTAAAAATTTCAAAAGAAAACCCCTAAAAATAATAAAACTCTTACAAACTTCATAAAAATCCTAAAAATTCCAGAAAAATCTAAAAATCTAATTTTTGTCTCTGAATTTTCTCTGATTTATTATCGTTAAGTTAAAATTAATTTGAGGATTTTTGAACTCTGTTTAATATTTTTCATCCTCTGTCTTGTCTCAGCTTTTTATTTTACCCACTATTTTCAATGTTTTTGCCTTTAAAAATACCAAAAAATTTGAAAAATTTTACAAAAATTACAAAAACATTATGAAAATATAAAAGCCAAAAATATATCATTTCCTGATTCTTGCTTATTTTTACCTATTTTCTCTATATATTATACCCTTTTTTCCTTTATTGTTTATACTTCCTTATTGAAAAAGAAAAAAAATACAAAATACAAAAAAAGAAAGTATAAAATCAGTAAATTAAAAGTAAAATATAAAATTATAAGAAAAGAAATTATATAAAAAATATTAAAAATAAAAAATCCACAAAAATAGCACATTTGTAGGCATTTGATTACTTTCACATTTTTGAGCACTTATTGTTGATCTATCTTGCTTGCTCCCTGTGTTCGATACTCTACACATACTTGCACCTATACACACTTATTGTAGAGTTATAATAAATTTTAACCCCACATATTGCTTTTCATTGTTGATTGTTATTGTGGGTTAATTGTTGATTTGACTCGGATTTCGTGTGGTCGGTTCAGCGACTGAGTTCCCGCCTTGTCTGGAACTTAAGACCATCGATTTCTCGGTTAATCACCAGTTCTAACCCAATTTCACCCCTACCTTATTTATATATATGGGATTTCAACCTTATATCAGAGGTGCCCGGGTTGTCTCTCGGGAGCAAGCTTAGATACATATGCCTCACACTTCAAGAAGTGGATTTATTCAATTGGGTTGTATGGCAGACCAAATTTAGAGTTCACCTTTAACTAGGTGACCGACCCATCTCCGACTATTTGGGCCATTCTAGATCGGACTTCTTGACTAAGGCCTGGAACCTACAACTTTCTTATCTACCGAGGACTTTTTTCGAACACCATCCTATCTTACTATTAGCCAAGACTTCCGCATCCGAAATCCTTTAAAATGGAAGCTTCTTGGGTAGGGCTGGTGTGACGCCCCGCCCCGCGGGGAGGACGTCGGACCTATCTCCCTAGGATCCAGATACTCAGCAATAGCCACATTCACACATCATGACTAACATTCGGAATGTAAAGCAGGAAAAGTAAATAATAAAATGCTCAAAGGACATTTATATATTCATGGTTCCCAAAACATAATAGATTTGCAATAGAGTCCATAATATTTTATTACATGACTAACAACTTAAACTACATGAACTACAAAGGTATACAACAATTATTAAGACTATACAAGTGAAACTGTACCCTGTGTCTTGTACAAAGTATGGAAGATCAAGCCACTACTGCTGCTCAACAACCTGTCAACCTGGATGGGTTTCCAAAGAAGTACGTATGAGCTAAAATGCTCAGTACAGCTAAGACAGGCTAACACTACGCTAAGCAGAAAGTGTAAAAGAGTAAAGAGAGGGATGTTCATGTTCCATTATTATTCTTGTAGTTGCTGCTCATTATTCCAAATCACCAATAAGATTATTATTATAAGTTGCATGCAATTTGCTATCCGTACTCTACAAGTGTCATTATTTTTATTCATATCGTGAGCTCACTAATTATACACTTATCTACATGCATTGTTTGGGATAATCATATAAGTCTATACACATAAGTATAATATTCAAGAGATCTTACCATCATTTAGTTATTGGGTTCAAACATTAATAGCCAAACTCAACAGCCAAAACATGTGCACTGGAGCAACTGACACAAGCCAACAAACCCCAACTCGAACTTCAACCCATTTACCCCAGCTTACCCATCCCAAGGGGAATACCCGGGAACGAGTACACCGCGGCCAAACAGGACCGCACCGGATACACCCTTGTGACGAAGTACGAGTCTTCGACGAGTGCCGTACTAGAGACGCGGACACACCGACTGTACCCGTAGCACTACGTTCAACCGACAGAGTTGCGGAACACACCGACAAACTCGTGGAACTAGAACTAACACTCCATCTAGGACTCACTGGGACCACGAGAGCTGCGCCACACTCTCGGGTATGCTAACTTCTCTAACCATGACATATACATCCAAACGTCGATAAAGTGGTAATTCAATCTTACTTTTATTTATTAATTCAATATTTACTTAAAACGATTTCTACGGTTCGGTAGAGTTAACAATGATGTAAAAAGTGATTAGAGACATCTGATCATGCATTATTTTCTCACAAATAAGTATACGCTACCCTGCCACATGCCTACTCCGTCGAGCGACTCCAGATACAACCGGGCTGCTAGGTGCAATGTCATCCAACTCGTCCGTTGGGGTCGCGGCCCTTCATGGCATCTACCCGGAGCCCAAGTTGTGCATGCCCAAACCCTTGAGGCACTTATCTCCGTCAACCCAACTGTCGTGAGGTATTACTCACAATATGATAATAACAGGGACCACAACTATTGCATGCTTCTAAAGCCTGACAACTTATAGATGTTTGAATCTGATGGTATAATCGTTAGTATATATATGTATTTCGTGACGGGTACTCATTAATTCCTCCTCACAGTGCACGAGATGGATTTACTTGATAATTGTGGCATATGTAATGTATCCTAAATTAAGATAAGGTTGGTGGGCACAAAAAATTGATTTGCTCCTTGAGGGTGTAGTTATAACACAATTAATCCACATGTGATAAATAAGATATCTATACTCGCAAGTTCTCTGAAGTTCGACTGTTGTTCTAATATGTAACATACGATTTCTCTTCTTCTTGCTTTCTTGCAAACACTATTCATTGCATTGGATAGATGATTACTTAGAACAATTAGGATCCTACCAAGTTAATGTCAACACATTTGTAACGATAGCAAAAGAATGCTAGGATATGAGAGCATCGAATCTTTATCCACGTCTCCCTTTTGTTACTCTTGTTGACAAACTGTGTAACTCTATATTAATAGTTATATGAAGTAAATTATTGAAAGCATTATATGTCCGCATATTCTGTGCTACAGCTTTTAATTTTGTAACCGTCTATTTAATTAACGGGTGCAAATGGAATCGACAGTTTAATGGGCATCCATATTGCGTGAATTGTAACAGCCAAACGTCAATAAAGAATATGATTCGTCGATCAGATGGAACTTATTCAATTTGCCAGCGTATCCGTTTAACGTACACACATGAATTGCATCAAAACTCTAAGGGTGCGTTCTTGTATCGGGTTAAACCACCCCAAGGGTGGTTTAACTCCCCTACCCCATATTTTCTCCCTCCACGTGGGTCCCACTTTTTATCTTTTAAAAAAAATTAAATAAATCAATTCTCCATCATCAATTCAATCAAAAAATAATATACTATATCATTATATCATATAAAATTATAAACTACTCCACTTCTACTCACTTTTTCAAACTTCAATACAATCACATCACAATAATTTCTCACTTTTTCAAACTCCAATACAATCACATCACCCCAAACCCACTTCTAACCCACCCCCACTTTAACCCTCTATCCAAACACCAAAACCCAAAAATGAGTTACCTGCAACCAGTTTAACCCACCTAAACCCACTATCCAAACACCCCTAATCAAATTAATATAAGCTCCATGATTACGTGAATGTAAAGTAATGGAATCCGTTTCAAACCAAGAGAGACAGAACGCCCGATAATTATCGACCAAAATTGGAGTCGTGAATGTGTATCAGCCTATGGAGTATCATACCTTTTATTTAGTTTCATAGCTATAGTCTTATCTAGTGATTGTGAAGGACTTGCCCCCTTTTTGTTTTGTCAAAGACCGAGATCATGATACTACTTCATATAATAAGATGCCAACAGACATTTAGAATCATTATTTTCTAGGAATCTAAGAAGATTCAAACATAAGATCACAAATCGTGTGACACCAACAGAAAGGAGGGATAATTCCTTACTAGTATATAAATCACATTCTAGGAATAATTAAGGCTCTAAGCATGTACAAGCATATGGGAACAAGGTACGTGGAACCCAACAGCAAGAGGGGAGTATTTATCGTTACGAGTTTATATTCCCATGCAGTCATTGATAGGTACCTTAAATCCTGATCAAATCAATCCATGTGACAACATATATTTACAGTACATCTTTAGTTCTAATAGTTTTAAAATTATTTTGTACGTGGATTTCACAGAACATATTATTTATCCTATATATACATACATGCATACATATATATATATCTTTAAGAACATGAATAACCATCAATCTTCACATCAAAAAGGGGGAAACCCAATCCAGCAAGAGGGACACGAGGTCCATGGGATATAAACACAACGAGAAAATCACAAAGAAAAGGGCAGGGGGACCGTACCTATATGTTGTTTGTGCATCAACGTCATATGTCCATTCTAAGTAGTTCCACGCTTCATCATGATCACGAAAATCCTCTAAATCAAAATAATCCCTTGCTTAGATCTGACCCACAACAAAATCTTGAAATACAAGGAACGAGAGAGATGATCTTACATTTCTAGTGCTAGATCCGTGTAGAGGATTTCGAGGGAAAACTTCCCCACAAAAGTAATAGAGGACAACCAACTCCGCCAATGCTCCGTCGGAGTTCCAACGATCTTGAGAGGTGGGGGATGGTAAGTGGTGGCTAGGGTTTGCAAGTGAGAGGAGAGAACAGCCCATGTGTCCTTTTATATCTCAAAAATCATACTTGGGTGGATCTCTTAGATGGATCTTGCCCAATCCCGTATAACCATTTCAGATTTGACCCATCCTCACTAAAATGATCATATTTCACTCATCCGATATTCGATTTACAAAATTTTAGATGCGTTGGAATCCTGACGACGATACGCATCCAACAAGTCATAATATGCTACAATCAGATCGAAATTGGATTTTTCATAAATTTCTTATTGAACCACAACTATTTGATTATCATCAACTTGACCAAGTTGTGGGGCTAAAACCAGGGGTTTCACATCTGGCTATCGAGCCTAATGAGCCGAGCCCTTTATCGAGCTCGAGCCTCTTATCGAGCCTGGTCTGGGCTCGAGCATATTCAAGCTCGTTAAGGAAATATGTGTTTTTTTGGTGAAAAAGTATTTTCCCTGGGCTCAACCTTGAGACCTCCTTTTTAAAGATCATCCACCTTATCAGTAGGCCACCATCCGAATTATATATAAAAGTTAAATTATAATATATATTGTAACATTCTGCTTGTTAATAAAAAAGAAAAAAAACACTAAATATCGACCTATAACCTAGATTAACATAGATAAAAGGTGGAAAATCCAAGTCTACATCATAGTTCACCCAACATTGTTCTTACATAAACAACATAAACACATAATCCATCATTAATAATATTGCAAAACTAATACAAATAAAAATAAAAATCATTGTAGTTTCACAAATAGAATATATATTCCTTATCGAGCCCGTTATTGAGTTATCGAGCTGAGCAGGGCTCGGCTCGGACTCGGCTCGATAAGCTATCGAGCCCAAAAATCTGACCCGGGCTCGGATCAATAGATTAATGAGCCAAGCTCACGAGCCCTTATCGAGCCTGGCTCATCGAGCCGTGACTCAATAGCCACCCCTATTCTTGGGTGAGAAAGGATTCTTTCAAAGTAGTGTCTGTGTGGTCACTCCCTGTCAGATGAGACAATCCTTTTTATGTTTGGTTAAAAAAATATCAAAATTGATTAATGAGATGAGACAATACTTTTTCTATAGTAGGCTTAGTACTAATGACATGCGCATCTAGGGATGTCAATCTGGGTCTACCCATTGGGTACCCGACCCGAACCCGCCCCATTTAAGGACCCGAAACCCGTCCCATTTACTTTTGGACGGGTTTGGGTTTTGAATTGACTACCCATGCAGGTATGGGTATGGATTTGGGATTGCCTTGTGGGTACCCGAACCCGAACCCGCCCCAAACCCGAATAAAAAATATATATAAAGATTGATGTGTGTGTTGCATTTTAATCAAACTAGTCTCAAATCCATTTCATATCTAATATGTATCGATATACATTTATAAATATCCAACTCAATTTTCTCCTCTCCAACCATTTATTCATATTCAACTAACTTTTTTATCTTTAATAAATAAAAACTATCAACACAAAAGAGTTAAACACTTAACATATATAAACATTTAATATTCTCTATATATTGCACATTTTTTCTGAATTGCCATATTACACGATCTCACTCTATTTTGTGTATATCTGTAAAAATCTTGTATACATACAAACAACTTAAGATTTACAACGTTGAAGATATGGGTACCCATTGGGTACACGGGTATCCGATGGGTATATGGGTACCCGCTAGAAATTATCCGTTTATTAAATGGGTGGGTATGGGTAGCGATATTATAAATGGGTATGGGTTTGGGAATAGTAATACCCGCCCCAAACCCGACCCGCTGACATCCCTATGCGCATCCAATGGGGAGATTATACTCCAAACAGGTGTATTCTGTGTAAAAATAATTATGAATCTTGGGATCACATCACCATTAAGTGTGACTTTTCAATTTATATCGTTTTCTAAATTTGCATTTCCTATTTGAGGGAAGCTTCAAAGTATCTTTTTTTGTACAAATGATATGGTGCCAAACAACCATCACTTATGGCTGATTAAGGCTAAGATAGCTTTTACCTAGTGGTTAATCTAGAGAGAAGGGTGTCGGTGCATGCTTCTAAATTTGGAAAGAGGTTGAAATTTCCTGATTTATGAGATCAATTACCTCGTTTGGCTTCATTCTTATTAATTTGTTCTCTCATTTGATTTGTTAAACTTGGGAGTTATTAGGACCCATGGTGGGGGAGTTTACCCCCATAACCCACTTCTTCTCTCTATTATGTGGGCCCCACATTCCCTCTTTTTAATACATTAAATAAATTAATTATCTTTTGTCAATTCCATAAGAAATATATATTACACCATTATATCATATAAAAATTATAAACTACTCCACTTCTACTCATTTTTTCAAGCTTCAATACAATCACATCATAATAACTACATACTTTTTCAAACTTTAATGCCATCATATAACAACAAACCCACTTCTAACCCAACTCCAGTTTAACCCTCTACCCACACACCAAAAATACAAAAACGGATTACCTGTATTAGTTTAACTCGTCCTAACCCGCGTACCAAACGCACCCTTATTAGTTTGTGGTATGCAGGTTCTGAGATTGATAGGGAATTCCAGATGTAATCACTGCCAAGGTTTATTCAAAATACGTTCATAAATCATACATCTTTTCTTTTTCCAAAAGTAAAAGGGCTTGACCATCATTTTCCAACCATACCTTGACTTCACAATCATACTGTGTTTTCTTTTTCCAAAAGTAGAGGGGTTTGACTCAGTTTCCAACCATTCCTCGCCTCAATCCGACCGTTACGTCGTATGATGTTATTCGCGCCGTCGGATCATTCCATCTTCGCGGAGATTAGAAACCCCTGTTTGTGTTTTTCTAGGGTTAGGGTTTCTAGAAGGCCTTATATATTCCGACGATCGCCCTATCTCTCCCATCGCTGTCTTTCTCTGGACTAAAAACTTCAGCGATTTCGTTCTTGTATATTTTTCTTTCGTTTCATATGAAAATTTCTTTCTGTTCATTACAGTTTCTCTGATAATCATGTTCTTGATCTGCCTCTCCTCACCTTTAAGTTCCATCTGATCTTTAGTAACAAGCAAGGGGACTTAGTCATGGAGGCAGATATCAAATCCCGGCGGGTTTCACGTGGAGGCTCATCCTGTTCCATAGGTCTGCCTCTAAAATTCCTCGCTAAAAAGTTGAAATCTTTCAGTAATATACATTTTTTTATGTGATGATGTCTCCGAATTTTAGAGATGTAGATCGCTTCAATATCCTGCTCTGCAGGGAGATCCCACTTGGTAGTGCCTACATTCGTATGAGGTTGATGGATTTTCTGTGGAAAAAATCGCCTCCTTTCCTCTTTTTAATCTATACATTCAAATTTATAATTTATTCGCCGGTGATGACTAGTCTGCAAAATGGAGGTGTTGTCAATTCCAAGACCCTGTTTACAGGGAGAACCTACTTGGATTTGCAATTCCGCACATGACATTTATCAGATACATCTGAGGCTAAAAATGAAACTTGTTACCAAATTTTCAATTACGAATCCTAGATTTTGGTCTTCTCCTCTATAACTAAAGTAAAATATTTCTTCTGAAAAATATTCCCAATATTTAACTTTTTTGCTTTATTTTCGATATGCAATTTTATGCATTGTCTATTTCAGCATGTTCAACTTGTTGTAATTAGCCAACTTGAGCCTATGATGATTCACTCAGAAGTATGGAGCTGTTGTGAAGCTAAGACCCTGATCTCAGGGAGAACCTACTTGGCTGTAGCAACCAGTTCGATGACATTTCCTCTGACTATCTGAGGTTGACTTTATAATTGCTGTCTATTTTGCCTGTTTGTTGTCTCCTTTGTTTCCCCTCTGATTTGCAAGTATGAGATTGTAGATAATTGTTTGCTTCCTGTCTAGTGTCCTTAATCATCGAGTTCCACTATCCTCATGTAATCAAGAAAATGAGCATTGAGGCTGAAGGATTCGGATATTCATGTGTTGTCTATCAGCTTCATTTCTGATCTTTCACAGTTCTGGAGTTAAATAACAGCACAAAATTCTCTTCTCGAGTTTTATGAATGTCATAACCTTAGGATGTTTTTGGTTTGTGTGTTATTCAGGAGAGGATAATCTGTTTTTACGTTTGTGTGTTTGGTTGATGGGTTAAGGGTTGAGAGAGTTTGTGTGATGTGATTATATTGAAATTTAAATGTTGATAATTATTACGAGATGATTGTATTAAAATTTGGAAAAGTAGATAATTGTTGTGATGTGATTGTTTTGAAGTTTGGAATAGTGAGCAAAAATTTAGTATTATATATTTTTTAGATAATATGATGGTATAATATACAATTTGTTTGATGAGAAGGAAGTAGACTCATAAGTGGGTTAGGAATGTGGGGTTTTGCGGTAACCTGCCCAAATTCGGGGATAACCCTCACAATCGAACGGGCCTCAGTGTTATATCTAGATAAACATATCCTCAAATAATCATTTATCATAGATAAAATCACATATTGTGAAACTTTTATATTGATCTTTTAATTACTCGAGCCTAAGGTTGTGTTTGGTTCATGTGTTATATGTGGGATGGTAATTTTTTTTATTTTGCTGTTTGATTGGTGGGTTTGGAGAGTTTGTGTGTTGTGAATGTATAAAATTTGAAAAAGTGATAAGTTTTGGTATTTTATAATTTTTAGATGATATAATGTTATATATATTTTTTGATGTAGAGAGAGTGGTCCCTACGGGAGGTAGAGAAATGTTTTTTGGGGGTAATCCCCCTAATGAACGATCCGTGAGGTGCTGTCGACACCCGTGGTAACTCCCCTTCGGGGAGTTAAACCTTTTAACCCATTTCCTCACTCTTCCATGTAGGTCTCACTTTTGTCTTTTTAAATATATTAAATAAATCAATTTTCTTTCATCAATTTCATCAAAAAAATAATATATTATACCATAATATTAAATAAATATTATAAATTATTTTACTTTACTCACTTTTCAAACTTTAGTATAATCGCATCACAATAATTATAATTTTT
This sequence comes from Ottelia alismoides, assembly GCA_037367405.1. Lineage (NCBI taxonomy): Eukaryota > Viridiplantae > Streptophyta > Magnoliopsida > Alismatales > Hydrocharitaceae > Ottelia > Ottelia alismoides. The sequence goes on from JAZKJV010000061.1 coordinate 327,367, forward strand.
TTTCAAACTTTAATCAAAAATATCACAACAAACCCATTTTAATCCCACTCCAGTTTATCCTTTATTTGTAAATCAAACAACATTTTACCCTATGTCAGTTTAACCCACTCTAATTTGCGTATCAAACATACCCTAAGAGAATCTATAATGTTAAGGTTTGGTTTGTTTATTTTATGAAGTTAGCTTCTGCTTTAATGGTTTGAAAAAGGTCTATGTAGAGTTATTGACAGATCATTATTGACATAGGTTCTTTTTTGAGACCTTCAATAATGGGTGATCTTGGATCTTGGCACATTTTAAAAGATAGTGGGATACATGTTATTGATATTTATTTTTTATATGCTTTTTGAGCACCTAAATATAATAAATTAAGCAAATTTCACAAAAGTTTTTGAACATTGCACCCATTTTCAATGTTATACATGAATTTTTTAAAGTAATAATATGGTGCCTTATTATTTTGGTAACAACGTAGTTTTATTTTGTTAAAGAGAACAAGTGATGTAGGTTATCTTTTCTAACGGATGGACGAAAATACCCTTATGAATTTGAATTTCTCAAATTTGTGGAATATTAGAAAATGGCATGGCTTCAGTGCAATGTTTCCCCAACCAAGCAGCCTTTCTTTGTCCATGTGGCTTAATCCAGGTCACAATCACAATTGACTCCCGGTCTAAAGAAGTTGAACGCTAGTGGATTAATGAGAAACCGACGATTGAGATTGGGCAATCGAGCAGACATTATCCTCACCCTTCAATCGGTGGATTCAACACAACGGTCTCAAAGTGTTCTTCGTCAAAGCTATGGATTGCTTGATGGCTTTCGGATAGGGATGCAAATGGTTACAGATATTATTTCTGTATCTAATCGTATTCGTTTTATACATATTTTGATATTCGTATTCGTTTTAAAATGGATACGGATATTGATATTGTTTTGATATTTGCAAATATCTGTATCCGTATATCTGATTTCGTATATAATTATAGCCATAGATTTATTTATAACCATATATAACATATTTTAGACCTTTTTTTACCATATTTGTATAATTTTTATGATACAAATACATTAAGTAATTTTTATCTTGTGTTTTCCATACAATTCATATATATTTATGTCGATTTTATAGATTATTTCTAACATTATTCCTATGTGATTAGTATCCGTTTTACATCTGTATCCTTTTGTTAAGGATATGGTAAGATAATTTTAATTTCAAGCAATTTTCGTATCTGCATCTGTATTTGTATTCAAAAATGGATAAGAATATGATACATGTATCTGTTTGTTTGCATCACTATTTAATACCATTGAAGGAGCCAAATCATTTGAGCATTGGGGATGGACTATTGCTAGAAATCTATGGCATTGGAGATGAAGTAGAAGATGATGGCTTCGTGACTTCTCTGTTGCCAATATTTATTTCTAGACAATGAATAGGAAGCCTCGATGTTTGACGAGGCTAATGTTAAAGAATGGTGCAATGCTTCAAGAGCCATTGATCCAACTGTCAAAAGCACAACAACCACGTTCAAACATAATACATAAAATAAACAAAGAAGAAGAACAAAGCCCAAAAAGAGAACGGAATAAATCCTCATGCACACATCAACCCAAAGAATTTATTCCAAAAATCACGTCACCACTCTCTCCAAATCAAAATCAACAAATCCAAACTTCATCAAGAACGAGAAAGATAACTTTGACTCCATTTTCACACTTCTTTCTGCCCTTACTGCTTCATCCTAGGAGCTCTACACGGATCTTGTAGATACGCTCGTCTATAACTCTTGGGATCTTCCTCCTCGGAGGCTTCTGAATTCACAACCATCCCGCAATGGTCAAGAACAACGTCATCCACAAATCTAAAAGCTTGAGAAGAGTAGATACAAGAGTAAGGAAAATGATGTGGGATGAATGAGACCTTGGCGGAGTAGTATAGTGGAGGCGGGGGTCACATTGAAGGTAGGTTCCCTTCCTCTTCAAAGGCTTCTGGCCCCGACAGGTTCTATGGGGGCTTTTTCAAGAGGCACTGGACCACGTTCAGAGAGTATATGTGCTTTACGATCAATTTCCGCCACTGCTGCGGAGGCATGGTGAGGCAAGTGAACCACACCTTCCTTACTTGGGTATCGAAAGTGAGGTCCCCTACAGGGATGGGTGACTTCCGACCAATCTCGTGCTATAACGTGGCTTACAAGGTTTTTGCAATGTTGTTGGCAACAAGGCTTGCTTCAAGATTGACCTCTCCAAGGCTTTTGACTCTGTTGAACACTCTTTCTTATTTGATTCTTTAAGAGCCATGGGATTCTGTGACAAGTGGATCAGGTGGATCGAATAATTCATAACTACTGCTTCATACTCGGTGATGGTGAATGGTTCGCCATTCGTGTTTTTCATAGGATCGCGTGGCTTGCGGCAGGGTTATCCGCTCAGTCTTCTACTCTTCACCATGGGTATGGAGTCTCTCTAGTGCTTGGTGGCAGAGCAACTGATGGTGGATGCCTCAAGCCATAGGGAAGAGGGTGTGCTACTGCACTGACCCACCTAATTTATGCGGACGATCTTCTCTTCTTCTGCAAAGGCGCATTCATTCCCTCTTGGCCGTCAAGGACATCCTCAACTCCTTCCATGCTATCTCTGGCATGGTGCTTAATGTAAGGAAGAGAAGGCTCTTTCGCCCCAAGAGTTGTCCTGTTGACTGTGCCTCCACTCTTAAGCTTGGCATTCTGAGACAGTCCTGCCAAACACCTACTTGGGGCTGCCCCTTGGGTCGGCTATCGGGAGAAGAAACGACTGCAAAAGCCTTGGAAGAAAGGGCGAAGGCCTTGCTTGAAGGCTGGAAGGCAAAGGTCCTATCTCTCGCCGGCTGTGTCCAACTACTAAAATCGGTGATCATGGGTGTCATCCTGTATTGGATTGCGGGCACTCTAATTCCCCTTTGTGCTACGAAGAAGATTGACGGGCTTTGTGCAGATTTTTTGTGGGGCCATCGTGCCTCCCTAAATTGGAGGGTGGGCTTGGATTAAAAACTCTCTCATCGCTGTGCAATGCAATGATCGCTTCCTGGATGTGGATGCTCTCCTCGGAATCATCAATCTGGGGCATTTTCATGCGGAAGAAATACCTTCACATGGACTCATTCTGGGAGCTACAACACTCAACTCTGACTCTAGACACTGGAGCAATCCTAAAGACCAGGGGATCCATCTGTTGGACTATTAATGGGGATGCCCACCCTTCAAGTGGGTGCACTCGCCCAAGGGATTCTTTTTCTACGACTCCTATGATCTCCTGAGGCCGAGAGATGACCCGCCCCCCTGGGCATCTATCGTCTGGGCTAAGGGGACACCGCTGAAGTTCTCATGCACGATTTACCGGGCAATTCTGGAGCGCCTGCCCACCCCGATAGGCTCACCTCCTGGGGAATCTATGAGCCTACTACCTGTTATCTATGTTCCAACGCCCCGGAGTCCCATGCTCACATGTACTTCAATTGCCCCCTTGCCTACTACCTTTGGATTGGTGCCTGCACAGCCTTTGAACAGCCCTCGCCTTCGGCCTTCCCGCTGAAGGAGACTCTTCTATGGATCACTTGTTTTTCACAACCCAAAGCTCGGAAGATTTTGAGCATCCTCATCGGTTTGATGGTTTGGTGTATTTGGAAAGAAAGAAACCACAGATGGAGAACGACGCGCTCCTGCAGGGCTTGTGAAATTCTTCATCATTGTTCATAACGCAAATGGTGGTACCTGAGTTTTTGGATCCTTAGGCTACCTTACAACCATGCCCCAACCTCTCTCGCAATTGTACTTTAATGGCTAATTGAGCCTCTGTATAACATTTTTGAGTGAAATACACAGATTACTTAATTATCAAAAAAAAGTCTCCATTCCACTGATGGTCATTCCGGCGACACATAGACACAACCCTATCAATCACAGGAAGCTATACTTCTCTTCTTAGTACAAACATCTAATTATATTTCAGGTGACCATTGCTTTCGAATCCCTACATTCGAATCTATACATCCATCGCAGAGCCCATAGATACATGTTACATATATTTTTTTATAAGTTCTACAAGTGGGCTAACATAGGTAAATACAAGATATCGTTAAGATTTAGATACGTGGTGATAGGAAGGATGGTGCCATGTTCCCTTGCTTGTGTTTTTGTATCTAGAATTCTGAGAAATCTCAACCACAAAAATAGATTTCAAATGCAATAGATATCATCACAGGTTACGTGGACTTCGTTTTAACGTCGACCAAGTATTTCGCTTCATAAATACCTATTAAAATCCTGGCAAATATAGATATTCTTGTGAATAACAAAATAGATATGCGCCGACAACTTCCGTGGCACTTTTTTCCCGCTTTATTTATCTGTATCATTATTTTTCTCTTGTTCTTCGTGTGGACAGAGATGGATCGACGTGGTACATATACTATATATATACAGTTCTTGCTACAATTCCCAAAAAATGAAGTACAATGTGATACGAAACATGCATTACTTTTAATGTCTCTTCACCGGACATACGTAGTTGTTTACATGGCTCACAAAATCTAGAAGGAACTATGCTTATTATCGAACAAATTAGGCGTAAGTTTTAATCAGATACTGACATACATATTCTGTCATTGATCAGCTGTCCAGTTAAGAATTTGGCACCATTTCCAAGAGGTTGAAGTTAAATTAAAGTTAAATATGTTGCCCCAACAGTGATGGTAAGATCTACCTCAAAATTTATAGGTATCCCTTTTCCCGTCAGATTGTACATATTTGATGCGGCCACATGAACCTGGACTGAACGAGTTGAAATCTATGATCTTTATATGCTTCTCTGTAGAAAAGACCAACTCGTTTCTTTTCATTTGAACGCTGAAGGCATCATCACAATCCCTAATCTCATGTATTTTGTTAAAAACTCAGAATATTATATGGTACAAAAATCGAAAGAACACACAGTAATGGGCAGGAGGAGAGGGGATATTCCACATTGGACGATCCATCGTATATATTATATACAGATCACTTGTTGGGACCCCACCAGATGAGCTGAATGGCCTTCTCGACTCTGTCAGCCTCCCTCCTGGCTTTGTGCTTCTTCGTCTCCTCGCAGCCTTCCACACATCTCCTCGTCATAACGATCGTCGTCGTCGTGCTGGAGAGCTTCCTATCTTGGCCGTGCTTCTCTAGCTGCTTCGTCGCGGCGGCGACACCCTTGTGCAAGGCTCTGAAGGTGGCCTCCCGGCTGCAATCCCCTGCATTGCACATAGCTGCAGTGCTCCTCTATTTTCTACGTACTTGAGATGATTGTGTTTGTCCTCTCTCTCTCTCTCTAACTTTCTCTCTTCCTAAGTTTGAAATTGGTTGTGAGGTTGGTTTAAATATGGGGAGGTGAGAAAATAGATGGGCTGTGGCTACTTGTTCGGCCGACCACTGGTTCCCTACAGCCCACAAGCTTTGAATGAAACCATAAAAAAAATTAAGAATTTTTGCACCAATGACCCTAAGATCCTGTCCAGTTACACAACAACCCCTGCAATCTTTCTTTGTGATTACGCCGCGATTCTTGTAATTTTTACTGTTCAAAGGGGTTGCGGCGTAATTGGACAATAGTATAGGGGTCACAATATGAAATTCAATTTTTGTAGCCAATAGTATTTATTGGTTTTGTACCCTTTGAGATTTTCTATTTACAATTTCAGCCCGATTTATATGGGTAAATTGCAAAAAAGGGTCTCAACTAGGTATCAGGGTCCTTTTTTTCAAATGTAATCGAGAGTGGTCTGATCTTTTTTCTGACTCAAATGCATGCCTTCGTAAGCTTCCACGGCCCTTATACATCGATGTTAAACCATACAGTTGAATGTTGAAGCTTCTCTTTGTTTAATTTGAAAATTGAGGCCCTTTATTGGAATCAACGTACAATTGATACACTTTATTGTAATTTACCTTTTTTTTTGCAATAATCCTTCTGTTAAGCCATAAATGTAACGACAATATGATACGATGAATTTTAATGAATGTTTGGGCATAAGTGATTTTGCAAAAAAGATCCTTAATTATTCAGATACGAATGCCAAACTTGTAGTCTAAATTATCTAATGTGGATTCTCTCCTTTGCCATGTGAATGGAATATGCTTAACGTCTTAAAATAAATATCTTGATGAAATCTGTCGGCGTGTCGTAAGCAGTACTTAATTAAATGCCTTTTAATATTAATCCTTTTCCGTTGCTTGTTAGTGACCTTTTTCCATGATGCTTCATCGCTCTCGAAATATCTTTGGCAAAAGCGAGACATTAGATCTGGATCCAGTACGTTCCAGTTAAGCCAAATTATATCTGGATCTGCATTTTATTGCTAATTTAACAAAATGCATATATATAAATCCTGTAAACACAATATCATATGAAAAACTTGTAGAACACTGGGCGAATCCCTACTTAACGAATCGACTCCAAATCCAACGAAATAACATGACCAGTTTATAATGACCGTGGCTTAAATTTAAACCTGGAATTTTACAAACGACACACGAGTCCTCTAGCTAACATATTCTGTTTTGCGATTGTAATATCGGTTGATGTGAATCGGATTCTGTCCGTTGGATTGGCGCACTTAAAAACGATGGGCTCGATATCAACGTATTGTGGGCTTTGCCTTACTCATTAAGTTTGTTATTTAGACACCGAATCCTTCCTATTGAGCTGTAAACAATACTATTATTGTTTTGGCTCGTAGTTTAGCTTATTGGAAAAAAATATATTTTATTCGAGATCTCTGCCTCGATTTTCAATTAGGGGTTTCCTTTTTCAAGTTTAACAAACAGAAGCCCAAACTTTCTTATTTAGGGTTAACAGTGGTAGAAGCTTACAGTATTTGAGACAAAAAAATCATAACGGAGCTTTTAATTCTGGAGCCTATTTTTGTATTTTATCCTTCAATTGGAATCATATTCTCGGTCTCTTGGAGTGGGTGCTTCTTTTTATTATTATGTAGAGATGATGTCCAAGATTTGGTGATGCTGTGTGTATGATATCTTACAATTAGCATTCAGCCAATTGTTTCACAGTGCCAAACAATGTGCACTTCATGTCAAATAATATATCAGAGGTCGGCACTTTACTATGCATATACCCCTTGGGGATTTTTACCCCCACAAATCCTGTAAATTTTGTAAAATACCTGGTCGATCTTTGAAACAACGATATTTCTCCTCGAATCCGTAAACTTGTTAACCCTTACTCCACAAACCTGTGGTTAACTCACATCTATTTATCCATTAAAGTTAACTGATTTCCATTAAAAAGAGATGCATATGACTCTTTTGTTTATGAAATTTACAAAAGATGCCACTGGGGTGTTGTCATCAGCAACCGCAATGTTGACGACATCCCTCCTTTCCCCTCACCCCTTCCTCTTGCAAACAAAAGGGTGCCACCCCTTCACTCTCTTCCACCGCCGATGGGTTGTGCCCTGCCTCCCAATTGCTGCAACCGAGGAGGCAGTTGTCCTCCTCCCAAAGCTACCATCTCCACCACTCCATCTCCATAGCTGAATAGGCCGTCGTGCGCATAAATGCGGAGATCCTCGACGATATGCACCATCTCGGCGCGACAGCTACTGGCCTCATTGTGCTCCAGAATGAAGCGCTGGAGCTCTATGGTTCAGAGGTGGACGAGGGGGGAGGAGATGGAGACGACGTGTAACGGAACGGGTCGTAACGACCGGCGGAAGCATGCAATTATAGATCGCACGACCGAACCGTTACCGAACACTTGCATGGTATTCAATGAGCAAATAAAATAATCATTCTCAAAAAAATCCATTACTCTATAGAGTTCCATTATTACATTCCAACAAGGAAAAATGCAAAATAAACTACGAAATCAAATAACATAACAATGTTCCAGTGGGCATAAAGACATCCTTCCGTAAATAGTCCATCATAGTCCGTACCGGTTCAACTTCACAAAGATGGGTAGTTGCCTTGAACTAGACGTTAGATCACAGCTCGTGCTCTCCTGAAAAAAAACAACAACACATGTCGTGAGCTAACGCTCAGTATGTGCCGAGTTGGAGTCAAGCCGGCTAGCGTAGCAAACAAGTCTCCCTATGCTACTTTAAACTATTACAACATAATCTCTTCCATACACTCAATTATCAACACAACTATATGGTTTGCATAATTATCTGATTGCATATGAAACTAACTTGTTTTCATGTACCATCATCATGCGACTCATAATTTCACATAAACATGCATACGGAAGGTATTCCTTGTGAAGACTTTCGTTAAAGCCATAACTACATATATACCAATAAAGTTTGCCATATTTGCATATACGCCTTAATATTTTCATAATTTTCACTTATGCCCTCAGAATTTTTCTGTAGTTGCATATATGCCCCAGAACAATCATAACACTTGCATAATGCCATTACTTGGCCATAGTTGCACACATGTGCTTTAGCAATTTCAGAAACTGTACACATACCATTGGTTTGTTTAGTGGTTAAAGTGGTCTTAATTGTTACTTCTTAATGGCTTTGGTGGCTATGCTGGCTTTGGTGGCTTTTCCGCTGGTATAAGCGGTTCATGACATACATGACAGTGTAGCTACAACTGTAGAGGACTTATCTTTCGCCTCAATGGTTCCTTACAACCATACGCCCCTTGCGACGTTGCCCATTGGGCTAACACGATAATTGGACTCTAGAGGTGGCTCCCACCATTAGGTGTAGCACTTAGCTCCGCTTATCGTCATGGTGCCATTATTCTTGTTAAGAAATTTTCATTTATCTTAATATTATAATTCCATCGGGTATTTTTTTTTTTGAAAACACAAACATTCACAATGCTCTTTCTTTATGGCTGACTTGATTGTGAAAGGCATGAATGAGTTCAATCGCTCATTGATTTCAAATCCCATATGTCGCATAGAGAATATTTTTAACCCTAAAATCTCTACCAGATTGGAGTTGGAAGTTAAAAAAAATACATTCATAAGCCTACCAATATGTATCTTGTACGAGGATGTGTTCTGTATACTTTATATTTTACTGTCATAACTAAATAACTAAAGAGGCATATAAAAATACATAATTATCTTAGCACTGAGTAATCTAAGTATGCTCCCAACAATCTACTATGGTAAGTGATAGTGAAGCATACTACTGGTTATTGCTGTCGACGTTTACCGACTATCCGAAACAATGATGGATTAGTCTCATGTAATGGTATAATAATGGTAGATGTAATTTTCATATAAATCAAATAATCTAGATTCCACATCTTGCGTAAGCCAACACCAAAAATATAAGCACTATGTACTTAGACATGGGTATATATTTTATCTAACAATTGGTTTCAAAAGAAATATAAAAAACAGATCACGTACTATGGATAACAAAACCTCCGCGATGATATGATCTATTTATTACCATGTGCATAGTTCACATATCTGGGATAATACTTTTATCCTAGTTAGAGTCGACATATTATCCATAGTTTAAGATACTCGATGAATACACAATTGGAGGTCTTACTGTAAATACAAAGATGGTATTTGCGTATGTTGCAAAATATAAATTTATAGTCTTAAATCAAGTAGGATCATGTATCCATATGTATCATATTATGAATCCAACACATACCTTATTATGTCTTATTCGAATTCAAGTCCTTGTGTATACATATTAACCTAGGGAACCGATACATATGTTTATAGATTGCAATCCGGATAAGACTTTTGTTGATACGTAAAATCCTAAGCCGGTACATACACATCTATCAAGAGCAAACTTTGAAAATAATATATCTCCGATTTAAGGTATTACCATATTGTACGAGTCCTAGGGGTTCGACACATTCATGTAGATGATCATTATTTAAACAAAAATCTAAACAGAGCAAACATTTATAAATCATATTCCGGATTTAATCTTTGTTCATACGGATAAACCTAAGCCCAACATACATATGTCGATTCATCAAGTAATATTCCTACGGTGTTCGACACATACCTCGAGTCCGACGGATTCGTATCTACCCGGTTGTTATGCCTTCTCCTTGATGGTGGGAGCCACCTCTAGAGTCCAATTATCGTGTTAGCCCAATGGGCAACGCCGCAAGGGCCGTATGGTTGTAAGGAACCATTGAGGCGAAAGATAAGTCCTCTACAGTTGTAGCTACACTGTCATGTATGTCATGAACCGCTTATGCCAGCGGAAAAGCCACCAAAGCCAGCAAAGCCACCAAAGCCATTAAGAAGTAACAATTAAGACCACTTTAACCACTAAACAAACCAATGGTATGTGTACAGTTTCTGAAATTGCTAAGGCACATATGTGCAACTATGGCCAAGTAATGGCATTATGCAAGTGTTATGATTGTTCTGGGGCATATATGCAACTACAGAAAAATTCTGAGGGCATAAGTGAAAATTATGAAAATATTAAGGCGTATATGCAAATATGGCAAACTTTATTGGTATATATGTAATCATGGCTTTAACGAAAGTCTTCACAAGGAATACCTTCCGTATGCATGTTTATGTGAAATTATGAGTCGCATGATGATGGTACATGAGAACGAGTTAGTTTCATATGCAATCAGATAATTATGCAAACCATATAGTTGTGTTGATAATTGAGTGTATGGAAGAGATTATGTTGTAATAGTTTAAAGTAGCATAGGGAGACTTGTTTGCTACGCTAGCCGGCTTGACCCCAACTCAGCACATACTGAGCGTTAGCTCACGACATGTGTTGTTGTTTTTTTTCAGGAGAGCACGAGCTGTGATCTAACGTCTAGTTCAAGGCAACTACCCATCTTTGTGAAGTTGAACCGGTACGGACTATGATGGACTATTTACGGAAGGATGTCTTTATGCCCACTGGAACATTGTTATGTTATTTGATTTCGTAGTTTATTTTGCATTTTTCCTTGTTGGAATGTAATAATGGAACTCTATAGAGTAATGGATTTTTTTGAGAATGATTATTTTATCTGCTCATTGAATACCATGCAAGTGTTCGGTAACGGTTTGGTCGTGCGATCTATAATTGCATGCTTCCGCCGGTCGTCACGACCCGTTCCGTTACAAATGGTATCAGAGCCGGTTCCCTCTGATAGTGGAAAGGGCTACCCAAAGGGAACTAAGCCGGGAGCGTGCAACCGCCACTATCACTGGGAATAAGTGAATGGGCCATGTCGCAACGAGGACGTTGCGAATATAAGTGGAGGAGGTTGTAACACCCCAACCCCAAACATAGTGTCATACCTAAAACTTACGAAGTGTGGGTGTGGTTTATAAGTGATGGGGACTACTACTTGACAACTTGGGCTTAAGCATTTTGGGTGGTTGTCAACGGGTCCATTTGGGCCCGAACCCAACAAGTTGTCAGGGCCAGTTTTCCTCGATAACGGACCGAGGACCTAAGCCCAGGACGTTACACGACGATGGCTTCCTGAAGTTGGAGGCGGAAGGCGAAGTCAAGATCGAATTCGGTGGCGAAGGCGACGACGAGCATGTGGTGTTGGGTGGAGATGAGGCAGAGGAGGTGGTCATCACTGTGGCCCTCCATCGAGGAAAATGGGGAATGGAACATCTATATCGCAGGACGATGACACCCCCATGGATGTCGCCTTCTCCACCTCCTCTCGTAAGCTCAACCTCCTCACCGCATGTGCCCTCGTCTCTGCCACCGTCTTGGTGCCGTCAAGCAGCTCCTTCAGACCATGCTCATCTTGCTAGATGAGGAGTAGGGCTTCGTCCTGAGAGAGTGAAGAAGGAAGGAGAGAGAGTGGAAGAGGAAGGAGAGGGAGAGAAGAAGGAAGGGGAGAGAGTGGAAGAAAACTTATTATTGGATTTGCTAGGGTTTGATTAACTCAACTTAAATCCAACTAGTTAATCCGAGAAATCTCAAATTAATGGCATGATCTGTGGGATAAGATGTAGTAAGATTACAAGGATAGGGGAGGAATATCGATCTTTCAAAGTTCGATAAAATAATTTACAAAGGTTATAGAATTCGTGGGGGGTAAAAATACCCTTTTTTATGACATCTCACGTATTGGTTTAGGTTCTCTGTCCGTTATCGAGGAAAATTGGCCTTTACAACTTATTGGATTCGGGTCCAAATGGATCCGTTGACAATTACCAAAATACTTAAGCTCAAGTTGTCAAGTAGTAATCTCCACCACTTATAATCGACTCTCACACTTTGTGAGTTTTAGATGTAGGACTATATTTGGAGTATGGGTGTTACAGGCTTAGTATCGGGTCGGGTCCCCTCGGTCCAGCTCGACTTGAAATTTTGCCCTTTTAATTGGCTCGGACCTAACCCAAATTTGAAATGGATCAGACCTGGGCAAAATATTTAGACCCATGTGATTTTTCGGACCGGCTAGGACAAATGTAATGTTAAGAAAATGATGTACATTGAGTGGTATATGTTTTACTGTTCTAATACTCTTGTGTGTAATTTGTTCTTCTTATATTCTAAAGTGCTTAATAATCTGCTGAATTAATTTCTCGTTCACGAGACTTTTCCTATAATAGTTCATAACTCTAACAAGAGATTTATACGAGAATGCTGATGCTCGATCTTTTTCAATTATGAATTAAAAGAGTATGTGCTAATTGTGTTATCATTAAATGAGGAACTTAAGAGATTATTTAGTATTGTTATTAGATGCGCAAGTAGTTTGGGTCATCCCAGTCCATTAGTTTTGTACTGAGCTTGAGCTTGGACCGATCTTTGGTAAAATTTTTAGTCTTCAGACTTGTGGTAGAATATTTGAGGCAGTGAGGATCATTTGGATATGGGAAATAATTTTCCCAACATTTCCCATATTAATAATAGAGAAGACGAGGGATGTAATAATATAAAAAATGGATTCCAAAGTCCACTCCACTTCTTTTTGTGTGTGTTGCGTCGAATTCGATGCCACCATCATATGTATCTAAACAAGTGTTGCGAGAAGGCTTAACCAGCTTCTCTTCCTTCCGGGGCCTGTTTGGTTGCTGGGTAGGTTGGGATACACCGGTGTACCCCTCCTTCCAACCCTCCTCACAGATTACTATTCACAGGAGTACCCCAACCCAGCTCACCGCTGGCAGGCGCTACAAGGTGTGGTTGGCATGATGTGGACATGGTCTCTCTTTGCTTGGTGATATCTCCTCCATCTCCATCTCCATCTTGTTTGGTAGTTATATTTTCGTAGACCACGCTTCCAAAGCATAGATCTCCTTCTTTACTTCCCAATAAAGTGGAATCAAAATCTTCAATGACAAATACAGTTTATAGAAAAATAAGATAAAAGATCTCTTATATGTGAAAACTACGCACCTTCCGCTCTTTTCCTCTCAAAATACTAAAGTCAAATGAGAAGAAGAAGAATATTTTGAACACGAACAAGTATGTACTTTCATTAGACAATTAGTTGATGAGAGTGTTTACAATTGCATTCAATATGAAAATCATAAATAAAGTCTACATAAAAAGTTGGAAAATCTACATGTCTCCAAGACAGGAAATGAGAAATTATTTTTTTTCTAAAGTATCAGTGAATTTGTGATTCAAGGAGGGCAGTTCAGCTTTAGATTTTCTACATGATTTCCATATCATTACCAATCAATTATCTATTTAAAATTTTAAAAATGAGATTTTAAGCTTATTGTCGAATGATGTTTTACCTGATTCATATGGGAGTTTAAAAATCTCATGCACTAACTATGCAAAAAATGGATTGTTTATATGTAAATTGTCAAATAAGGTATCTTTGACGATGATACGGGAAAAAAATTACCAAGGTAGGTCTTTACATGAGGGTCTTATTATGTAGAACATGAGGATAATATCCAATAATGAGAAAGGAAGAGTCAGTATTAAAAGGAAGTCCAATTCAACTCAATAGGGAAAGTGAAACTGGAGACGACAAGAAAGAAAAGAAAATGACAAATAAAAAATTTTTACTGCAACTGTTCATCACGATCCTTTTCATTCTTTGTGATCATTTCATAGTGAAGGCCGCTCACGATAGTACTCTTGACTTGTTTACATTGGTTTCTCATTGCATTTTATACCTCACAAGGACTTTATTTTTTCATTTACATATGATGATTTTGGTATATTGCAAATGGGAAATGGTTGTTTGCCTTTTGTTGTCTATATTATTAGCATTGTCTTGAAAATTTCAATAGACTGTTGACAATAATGGATGTGAGAAATGTACCGCATATGCATTTAAATCTCGTCTATCCAAGGAAATGTGGTGATGAAAGACACCACATCACCTTTCATGACAAATAATGGAAGCTTACCCAAGGATTATTGGTCGTTTCACAAGGCAAGAAATGCATCAACATATGTTATCTCATGAATGCATCAACTTCCAAACACGTGAACAAAAGATTCCAACTCTGTTGAGTTGTGACATCAAAGGTTGAGTCATATATGCGAGAAAGAGTTGTAGTGATTTGATAAGAATTGAAAGAAACTTCTTGCTTGCAAACATGAGGAAGGAAAATTTGCTTGGGAACCATATAAGAGTTTCCTTCAAAAGCCATCTACTTTTAAAAAAGTTGAAGGCACTAGCCTTAATTCACACGTGTGTTTGTGGTTCATCAAAAGTAAACTCTCACTTTACTTTTACATTTATTCATGATTTTTGAGGGAGGTTTAGCGCTACCTTAAAGAGGAAAAATCAAGTTCTTTGAGTGTTCAAGGACTTCTATACGTGCTAGTGGAGAGGCATTGTAAAAAAGTTAAAGTGCATCCACAGAGACAAAGTGATGAGTGCATTGGTTTATTTGATAAGTATTACAAAGCTCATTGTATTAGGCATCAACAGGCTCCACCAAAGATGCCTTACTTGAGTGACATGCTTGAGAGAAGGAAAATGACCCTTATCAATAGAGTCAGATGTCTTTTTTCTAAGGCTAAGTTACCTAGTTCCTTTTGATGTTAAGTACTTCATACTTCTATTCATATGATTAATCTCTTTCCGCATTTATTTTTGGATGGTGATGTTCTTAATAGGATCTGTCATAGCAAGGACATATCATACAACCATTTACAAGTTTTGGACGCAAAGCATGCACATATGTTTCACAAAATGAACGATCTACGCATGTATAAAGTGCATTCTTCTTCAAGTCTCGATTTCTTCCACTATGTATTACTTACCCTCAGTGATTGATTGATGCGATGCTTATAGTCATATATGGGCCTCGTCGCAGTGTCCTAGCATCTATCTCTGACTTCCCTTCCACCTGTATATGGAATGTGTAGGGATGATGAGATGTAATAACTGAACTTAATAGAAGAGGGGTAGTATATTGTTGGAGGAAGAAGACCTAGCGGGGCGAGCGGGGACGTGCTAAGAAGGGAGAGGAAAGAGGACTATATATGTCGGGGCAGTCAGAACCGAGGGGTTCCCCGGGAAGACCTGAGGATGGAGCAAGATGTCGAGGGCTTAGGGTCATATGTGAAGGGTAGACTTTGATATACCTTGCCTTGCCCGTAAGCTCTACCGTCGAGTCTTTAGCCAGAACCCCGGCCTCACTCAGACTCCTCCTATTATGGGCTCGCACTACTACTTGACTTATTAACCTCGTTCGACCGCAACTATATATCGGCGCATTTACACAGTCACTGTTGAGGGTTCGCTACCACTCGGAGCGGGGAGGCTGGCAGTGCGACCTTCGACCGTCCACTCTAAGCGATTCCATTGGCACTTATGAATTGAAGTGGTTTGCAAACACTTGGTGCGGGGAGTTCATGCCCGACTTCTGATGCATAGACAAATCAATGCATCTTGTTTGAACGATCAAGATGAATTTGATTACACATTGTATAATCTAGTTGAGATGAAGCTGGTGAAAATCATGGATGTGGCCTTAGCTAAGGACCAAACTATATTGAGGACATCTAGAAAATGACAAAAAGGATTCACCTTCGATTAGCTACATCTCTATCTTTTTTGGTAGTGATATTTCCATTGACATACTAGTTGAGAGGTTTTGGCTTTGTGTAGCTACTCGTGGAAAATTTTATCATCATTTATATAATATTAGTTCTAGGACAAGTTGGTTCTGCTATTTTTCACCTCTCCATTTCTAAGGCTTTGCACGTTAATCATAGGTGTGCTTGTGTCTTTTAAAATAGGGTAAATTACAAAAAAAGACCGATCTTTACATGGATTCTCAAATTAGGTACCGATCTTTATTTTGTAACAAACAAGGGACCAAAGTTTAATTTAACGTTTCAGTCCCTGATGCCGTCAATGTGCGGCTCAATCCATGCCTTCAGTTGACGAAATCACCCTTTAGCTTTTCATCTTCCCTACTTCTACCCTCACCCAAACAGAAGGGGGAGGAGGATGACGGATATGCGCACACCCCGACCACCACCCCGAACACCGCGAACGTCATGATCCCCTCGTCATCCCTCCTCGTCGCTGCCAGCACTGATGCCAGCACCCCTCCTAGCACCACCGACTGCTGCAGCATCGCCACCACCGAGTTCCTCACGCATGTCCGGAACCAAAGGGGCAGCGGCAGCTGTAGCAGAGGCTGGAGTATCCGCAGGTAGAGGGAGGTACTCGGATTTGCTCCCTAGAGTTTCTACCACCCACTGCCTCCAATTAAGATCTCTATGGATCATCGATGGATCTCTTCGATTTACTCCTTGGAGTTTCGATGTGGATGAACTCCATCCTCATGTTGGTGTCCAGCTGCTGCCCAAATTCGAGATATTTTCTCTGTCTGTGATATTAATTCGAATTTTGGTAAATCCATGAGCTATATTTACCAAATTCTGCTGTCCAGGAGTTGGATTTACCAAAATTAAGACTCCCATAATCAATTCGATATATGTCCAAATTCTACTGTCCAGGAGCTGGATTTATCAAAATTATGACTCCCATTATCAATTCGAGATATTCAAGACACTCCCGTAAATAGAACCAATCAGATTTACCATTCGGGGCATATTGGATGAGAATACGCAGCTGGAGATATATTCTACCCCAATATTTCTGAAAATATTTGACGAGACGATAAATGATTTGCTGTTATGGTCATCATCAATTATATAGCATGGAATATGCTAAGCAATATTACTATTTTGAAGATGTATAGCTTGTTGTGTGCATCATCTAATCATATCATTTGGTAGAATTTTCTACCTTATATTTGAGGAGAAGATAAATGATGTCTTGTTGCATGATCTCCTGCACGAATTGCTTAGATCGTTTACCTGAATCCGCAATTTGGTATTTTGATCATGCAATTCCGTTGCCTCATCATTCAACACATCCCTTTCGGATATTTCACGATGGACTCTTAAACTGCAGATTTCTCCTCCGTTAATTGATGTATCCTTCACACAGAGGATCGTCCTCCGTCGAGTATCGCCGCGCCACCTACTCTTCTTCAACAACAACCGTGGCCCGCATCCCACTCCGCCCGAGTACCTCCCTTCACCTGCAGATCCCTCAGCCTCTGCCAGCGCCTCGTCCACGATCATCTCCCTCCCCAGCCATCGCTGCTGCCCCTTTGGTTCCCAACATGAGGAACTCGATGGTGACGATGTTGCGGCATTCGGTAGTGCTGGAAGGGGTGCTGGCGTCGGTGCTGGTAGCGGCGAGGAGGGACAACGTGGGGATCGTGACGTTCGCGGTGTTCGCGGTGGTGGTCGGGGTGTGCGTGTTGCCGTCATCCTCATCCCCTTCTGTTTGAGGATAGAAATAGGGAAGGTGAAAAACTAAAGGGTAATTTCGTCAACTGAATGCATGGGTTGAGCCGCACATTGACGACGTCAGGGACTGAAACGTTAAGTTAAACTTTGGTCCCTTGTTTGTTACAAAATAAAGATTGGTCCCTAATTTGGGAATCCATGTAAAGATCAGTCCTTTTTTTGTAATTTACCCTTTAAAATTTTTGTTACTTGATTAGTTTGCCGATTTGTCCGAGATTGACCCAAGATAGATTGAATGGAGGTGAAGAAATCATGTAACGGACAATATTTAATTGTGGGAAAAGGTTTTGTTGTTGTTGGATTAGTTTGCCTATTATTTTCAAGGTATTGTTCTTATTTTCCCCTATAGGCTATAGATCATTGTTTTGTTTATTAAAACTCTGATGTAATCACAGAGCAAGGTAGACATATATACATAATATGTTGCTATAAGATTATGAAATTCGTCTCCCTTTCAAATATGATTAATCGAATCGCCTTACTGTGACCGTATCGTTGCATCACATCATTAATTTTACAACTTTAAATGTACCAGTTGCCTTTGCAGATGATAGCCTAAAATGTTCGGAAGATGCACAGATTGCTCTTAAAGAAAATATACCCTCACCAATAATTCACTGTACATTAAAACTTATAATTACTATGAAACCATAATTTTAGGATTTTCTCCTACAAAATAAGCGCATCCATATAGATATTAAACACAACCACAAAGTAGTCTTCACAGTATATTTTTAAATATCCTCCATCCATCATAAACACATTACAAAACAAACCTCAAAATTAATCATAGATTTTCAGTTGGGCCCCCAACAGCCTAAGTACATGACCATCCTTAAAGCCTCCTCCTTCTTCCGGAGCTCCTCCCTGGTCTTCTTCGCTGCGCTGTCAGCCGCGGAGCTGAGACGCCGGATCTTGTTGGAGGAATTGTTGCCGGCGGCAGCCGTGGTGTCTTTGATGGGCTTGGCGGCGTGCTCCTTCACCCCCTGCGTGGCCCTCGCGCCGCCTTGCGCTGCCACCCGGCTCGCATACCTCAGGCTCATCTCGGCTGACGTTGCTCCCGTTCTATGGAAATTGGAAATGGAATGGAGAGGTGGGAGACAAAAGAAGCCGATGGATTATATGGAGAAAGCACACGGAGTTGCCGGCCGTCGTGTATACGTGTCATGCACGTATTTGATGATGCGTGTGGTGCAGCTGGAAGAAATTTACTGTGGATTCTGAGCTCAAACTAGGACTTGGGCTGCTTTAGCGGTGGTGAGATTCTGATTCCAGCTTCAAACCAGGAGCTGGGGCTGGAAATGTTCACCTCCCAGTGATATGAAAATATCGAAATAATCAAAGTTACGCGTCATCAAACAACGTATCGCGTGTATTATTATAAACAACATTGCATTAAATAAAGATATGATTGGATCCTCCTAACAGAGGCATGCGTAACAAACAAACGGAAAAATGATCGAGAATATCTGCGTCGAGTTCGCGGTAGAACTCACAAGTTATTTTTTTTAAAAGAGCATCAGTTCGTTCAGGAAAAGGGTGTCCGAAAAGACCATATACTGTTTTCAACACAGAAAAAGGTGACGCGAGGTTTTTGCACGGACCCTACCAAGCATGGGTTTTTTTAATTTCTTTTATTTGATGATAAATCCATCATTACTAGGTCATGGGTCGAACCCATCTGTTTTGATAGGCACCGCTTCAAACATGTCACAGGTACCTGGGGTGTTTACCAACAAGGGGAGAAAGAATTTTTTTTACAGCATATTCTGCCTGTGACAAACGGTTTCCGTGTCACATGGACGAACGGGAGGGGTCGGAAATTCAGATTTTGAGCGCTGGTACAACTTTTCGCCGCTCCATGTGGCGGCCGCACGCGGACACGAAGTGAAAAATTGTTTGCCGATATATATCCATTGTAGGATTATTTTTCTAACCGTCCTCATTTTGGAGAATATTTTGTAAAGTCCCCATCCCAGTGGGGATTAACTCGTCCCGTAAGAACTAAATCACTTCCAAGGAAAAATGTACGTGTTTTCCAGTCCAAAATTATTTATTATCAAAGACAATAATATTTCAATTACATTGTACCCTTGATAAAAACTATCTAGTATGTCCCGATCAAAGCGGTTCATTTTTTAAGAGGATAGGCGCTATATTTCAACGAGCATGACTTGCAAGGTGAATTTTTCTTCCCGGCACGCCATACTCTTATTCCCACAGCATCTGACCCTTGGTCTCCTCGACATCATATCCTCCATATCGATTAGATCCATTGCCACACACTGCCAACCTCCTTCGAATGAGATTTTTTTTCCATTCTCAGAACACCCTGGAAAGAAGAGGTGGTGATGGAGACACTGAATATCTCAGACGTGAATCTAGAGGTGGCCCAAAGAATATCTCGGGCCGAAGTGAAATCAGGGACATGGGTTGCATGTGGGGTACTAGAGTGAATCCTCTGCAGTACTCGAGTCTGCTGCAATCAATCCGAGACACTCGATCTTGATCGAGCGGTTCATACAAATTTCTACGGTATGACCACACAAAAATAGGAAATTCATGTGAACTGCTCGATCAAGATCGAGCGACTCCGGTGCTCTACGATTTTGCAGCAGAATCTGCAGTATTGCAGAGGAACTGCTCTTGAGGGTACATGAAGTGACCCAACCGGGTATTTGATATTCCAACGAGTTTTTCCTAGGATTGATAACTTTGATAGGATCGGCTGCTTATCGGTACCTGATTCAGATATTTTTCTCAAGTATCCGTAAACGTAGAGTCAGGATACTAGCCTGGATGGGTCGGACACCCATTTAAGCATAAATTTTGAAACACCCCTATTAACTCCAACAAGCCATGCGGTTGAGACAATCATGTTTGTGAACCATCTAAGGACTATTTCTTGCTAAAGGGCCCAAACAATTGCCATCAAGCAACAACACAACCATCGACAAACTTCCAATGATGACCGACGGATCGTGTTTAGCCAATTCAACCTATACTAAATTGTACAACAGAGGATCTACTCTCACTTACAAAGGAGAGAGGTAGAGTGGGAAGATGATTCGCCCAAAAAGGAGCTAGCACAAAGGTTTTTTTTTGCAGGTATGCATTCCGAATAGACTAATTAAAGGCGAGGAGACTTGGGAGTTCATGAGAAGTCCATGACCCATCTAACGGTGGAGAGAGAGCGACTGCCAAGCCCTTCCTCCTCCCTGGATAGGCACATTATATCCGAGAGCAGCTCCTCTGCTGGCCAGCAGAGTCTGCTGTACCACGTGGGCCGCTCGATCAAGATCGAGCGGTTCACACGAATTCAGGGTTAAAGTGGCCCTTTGCGTGTGAACCGCTCGATCATGATCGAGCGGCCCACGTGGTACAGCAGGCCTCTGCTGCCCAGCAGAGGATCCTTGCTACATTATATCCTAGGCTAAATCGTGCATGCAGTAAACCTAAAATATATTGGCACACACCATGTTAATGCAATTAAGAATAGTGAGAATGAGAGTATCAACAACAAATACAATAGAACGACATTCACCACAAACTTGAGAAGATGGACGCTACTAACTGGAGATAAGGGCTTTACTTTCCATACAAAATCAAGGTCCTTATTCTGTCTTCGAACATGAGGATCACTTTGCTACTCCAGTAAGGAGCTCCAAAAGTAGTCAGAACGGCCACATCTAAAACCCCAGCCACCAAACTGGTGGCAGCGTCATTCAAAGAGTGCTTAGGCTTAAAGAGATTGCTTTTCAACTGATTCATAGACCCAAGAAGCCATGGAATACAATCATGATTATCCTCACAGCGGATAGAGACTTTGGGATTCTTTTGCAATAGAAGAGAAGATCGTTTGCATAAATTACGTGAGTGGGAGCCTTTGCATTGTAACATCTCGGACTTAGGTCTCCGGTCCGTTATTAGGTAAAATTGGCCCTGACGACTTGTTAGGTTCGGGTCCAAATGGATCCGTTGATAACCACCCAAAATGCTTAAGTTCAAGTTCTCAAGTAGTAATCCCCACCACTTATAAACCACACCCACACTTTGTGAGTTTTCCATGTGGTACTATGTTTGGATTGGAGTGTTACATGCATACCCCTGTGCTTTCAGCTCTCCTCTAGCAATATCTAAGCTAACCAAGGCTGAGAGTGATTCCACCCCTAGTACGAAGAGAATAGGACTTAAGGGATCACCCAGTTTGAGGCCACAGGTGCTCTAGAGAGGTGACTCGTTAATCAAAACCAAGAAGGAGGCAATACAGAAGCAATTAGGGATCCAACTCAACCAAGTTGAACCAAAGCACATTGTTACCAGTACGTTTAGGAAGAAATGGTGCATGGTAGAGTTGAAACTTGAAAGCCTGCAAGGCCAATCTTTATGCAAGACAGCCAAACCCCAGAAAACCCTTTAAAACCAAAGATTAGATCCTGAGCCAACTTAGTAAAATCCCCAATCGAGCAATCGTAAAGGGACGAGATGCCCTAGACAGTAGAAATGTGGAAGAATTTGGTGATACAATCACCATGTTTGAGCCAATCAACATAACTGTTCTGATCTAGAATCTCTTTAGGTCAACTTTAAGAGAGGAGACATAAGACCTCACCAATGCCCCAAGATAAGCAAGGAAAGGGTCTAGTGGTTGCATGGCTTGGCAGGGGCTAAAAGCACTATGAGGATTCTTTAAAACTATTGAGATCATAGGTGACATTGGTTTCTGAAGCAACCTAGGAAATGATCAGCAACACCATCCAAGGAAGACTCATATATATGCTTTCAAGCAAAATGTCTGCACATTACTCTCAACAGGGATCGGCACAAATTTGAGCCCCACACCATTGTGGTCAGCGATAGTTATTGATTGAGGAGAGATTCTCATAAGGGGTGCAAATCTATGTCCCCTCCTTCCAAATGAACCAAATCCTCTCCAAGCGATTGGAATTATGAATGGATAATCAGGCATAAATTTTAACGTCCACTCTGAAACTTAACAAAGTCAAAGCTTGATATGCAATTTTGAAATTTTATCTTGTTTTGAAATTGATCCCAATCCTGATTCCTTTTCTTTTCTTTTCTTTTTTTTTGCTGAGATTGATTTCTGGCATATCTACACCTTCTACTGCGATGTAATAATCTTCCCTGTCAGGTTAGGGAGACTAATGTGATTATGTAAGGATGAGGATTCAAGCTTCCAGGTCTCTCACCATGCTTCATATATTAAATCTATTATCCCGATAACCATAGCAATCTCTCTCTGTATAATACAAATATCAAATCTATTAACCCGATAACCATAGCGATCTCTCTCTGTATAATACAAACTTATAATTACTGTGAAACCTTATTTTTATGGTATTCTCCTGCAAACAAACACATCACACGCAACCAAATCCACATAGAAGTATTTACAATATACACATCTTCTTCATTTATCCATCGTAATCACATTACAAACCACACTTCAAAAGTAAAAGATTTTCAGTTGGGTCCCCAACAGCTGAGGTACATGACCATCCTTACAGCCTCCTCCTTCCTGAGCTCCTCCCTAGTCGCCTTTGCGGCTGCGTCAGCAGCGGAGCTGAGACGTCGGATCTTGTTGGAGGAGTTGTTGCCGGCGGCAGCCGTGGAGTCCTTGATGGGCTTCGCGGCATGCTCCTTCACCCTCTGCGCGACCCTCGCGCCGCTCTGCACCGCCACACGACTCGCATACCTAAGGCTCATCTGATCTGATGCTCGCGTTCTATGGAGATTGGAAATGGATTGGAGAGGTGAGGGTCCAGAAAGGCCCATGGATTATATAGAGAGAGCACACAGAGTTGCCGGCCGTCTTGTATACGTGTCGCGCACGCGTTTGATTAGGCGAGTGGTTCCGTTGGAAGAGATGTTTCTGTGGATGCTGAGCCTAAACTACGACTTGGCCTGATTTATCTATGGTGAGATTCCGATTTTGATGACATGGTGTGAGAAAAACGAGGAGCTAAAGCTGGAAATGCAAACAGGGTCTTTGACTGGGATCAAAATATTCGAATCAATCTCTAAATAAATAAGCAAGCCCAGGTAAATGTATAGTTGCCAGTGATCGAAATTGCAAACATGATAACACTCCTACTTCATATCCGTAACAATAAACATATATATCTCCTGTATTATTGTGGTGTTGGGGGGTCACATTTGCGCCTATTTTGTAAGGGGAAAATGGGGCTGCCCGTTAGGGACAACTAACATGGCTGTCCCCACTCTATTTTTTCCAAAACTTTTTAAAAAAATATCACCATGTATATTCATCCATATATCCCTCCTATATGCCATTCGAATTTCGTCAGAAACCGAGACTCCTACGGCCTCCATCCAGACGTCATTTTTTTAACGGTCGCGAGATTTTTTAAATCGACCCTGTCTGGATGGAGGCCGTAGGAGTCTCTGTTTCTGACGAAATTCGAATGGCATATAGGAGGGATATAGAGATGAATATACATTGCGATATTTTTCAAAAAAAAAAAATAAATAAATTTGCTCAAAAATGGGACGGGGCAGCCACCATCAACCCCATTTTGTAATTGTAGTTATAACCTACTCTTTTTACAATATCACTCGGATCTTCTATATTTTTACAAAATTCACAATTTTGCCTTTTCATTAAGGTAGAATAGGAGCATACGTGTGACGAACTCAAAAATTACCCTTGTTAATCTAATGATAATGATGCCAAAGTTGTTGTAGATGGACAATCTACAAATACATCAAAAATGTCCCGTTAATATTTTCTCTTTGTAATATCATTAATATTTTTTGCATTATCATTCAATGTTTTTCAATAAGATGAGTATATTATTTTATAAGTTCGTTTAGCTCTTTGTAATCTCATTAATATTTTTTGCATTATTATTCAATGTTTTTCAATAAGATGAGTATATTATTTTGTAAGTTCGTTTAGCTCTTTGTAAAGTTCACGCTCTTTTGTATGTATTTGCATGTATATCCATCAATCATGTTTTTTTATGTAAATGGATATATTCCCTTTGTAAAATTGTGTGGAACTCTGTAAATTTTTCACGTCGCTCCTTCGTGCCCTTGAGACTTGTAAGATTATCGTACATTTGTATATTTGTAAGCGTATCTTCTCTTGCCATCGTTATATATTTTACATCCTGAGATTCTCGCTAAGAAAATTCCACGAATCTCCTTAATTTTATGTATACAACTCATCTAGATATTAAAAGCATTGTGATTTTGATATATCTATTTCAAACATGGTTTATATTTTTTAGGTCATAATATGTAAATAATTATTTTGTTATGATGATCTGTATTGGGATTAGTTTTGTTAATAATGTTAAATAATAGTTATTTCTTGTATGTATTTCCATTTAAGAATGTGAGTACATAGTGAGGAAAAAAATAACTTTCATTTTTTGTTTACACAAATCAAACAGAACTTGAAAATCTATCTTCTTACCGAAGATATAAGTTTACTCAGTAGGACGTGAAATGTACCTTCTTATCATTTTAGAATATTACAAGGTTTACATAATAATGCCTGGTTTGTAAAAGGAGCTTCTCGATCTTGAAAGTTCTAATGATTCCATGCTCTCTAAAACAATGACACGATTCTTAGAAGTGACTTGCCTATGATCTCATCATTAACTAGAGCATAGGGAAACCAAATCATCCATAATTGAAACATTCACATTCCGATTGCAACTTTTGAAGACTTACAATCCATTTGTTCTAAATAGATCATCATAGGCGACTAATCATATTTATGGTCAGATAGCTTAAACAACATCGCACCCCTCAAAGTTCATTGTCCAAATCTCTAATAACTAACGAATAATAAGAGTGTCATCCTCTCTAACAGGATATCACACTAAATGCTACTAACAATTGGCTTAAAATGCCGAAGCGAAGGATCGGTCACTCGTTCTAGGAGGAAATCTAGTTACTCCAAAGAGTACTGCTTGACAATAATGTTTTAATGTCTCCTTGGGGTTCGATAATGTAAATTTTCTGACAGGTTATCTCTCAACACCGATAATCAAGTAAATGTTCCAACTTTGTGCAACATGGTCATGTACTTCATGTAAAGGTTCTCCTTCTGGGCGTGTACTTTTAATAAGATTATTGCACAAGATCAGCTCACCTAATTCTGTAGTTTACCACATTAGCATTGCTTCCTAGGTGAAAATAGTTGGGAGATTAAGTGTAGTTCACTGTAATAGTATTTTGATTATTAGGTATTTCACATCTTACCTTAACTTACTTCTCGATTTCTGAAGTAATGGGTAGAGATACAACATTCTGGAAGTTTAAACCCAAAGTTGCCACAGTCTGGCAGCACATCTGGAAGGAAAGATGCGCATGATGCTTTAAAGGCACCTATGTTCGTATTCAAATCTTTGCTAATCTTGCTAACATAACGTTTACGATGTCTGTACTCTAAGTTACTGCAATACAGTTCGAGGCCTCTGTCGCGAACCTAAAACTCTAGACAAAATAATTAGCAACAACTTGGCCAGAAAAAAACAAGACCGGACTGATGAAATCTACATAAACTTGTATACATCATGACAAATACAACTGCCCTTGATGGTACCACCAATCCACTACACAATCTCAAATGCTAAGAATAGCATAATGTTACAGGCTCAAATCTAAACAATACAAGATCAATCGGCGACAATACAAGTTATCCATACGACATAAAAATCAAATTGTAGGGCATTTGGGACTAGCTCAACCTTGCTAAATCAATATCCTGCGGAAGTTTGAATGTATCTGCAGCCCCAAACTTCCTCCTCTCTTCCGACTCTTCCTCCGAATCCCAGTCAGAAGGATGGTTTGAAGTCGATGCTCTAGATGGTTCATCAGCTATGCTCTTTGATCTGCAGTTGTCCCTAGCAAGCATCATCACCTGGCCACGATGTGAGATTTCCACGACAACGGTGTCATCATCCTTAGGAAGAGGCTGCTTCCAAGGCTCCCCATCTAACCTCATGTATGTCTCTGAGGCAGCACCCTTACAGAATTCGAACCTGACTCGATGTGCCTACGAGAGAAGAAGAAAGAGTCAGGTTCAGTTTTTCTTCTCTATGAAACTTGTTGTCAGAAATCCAAATCGCATTTGTTCTATTTGCACTATCAAGATAATACTGGCATTGGATATAGATTATGATAATAACAGTAGAAATGGATGCTGAGCTCATGAAAATCTAAAGAAAAGTTGTATGTTATTACCTGTGCAAGACGTGTTCCATGCCCTTTTGAAGAGAGCAAAAGAAGTCCATGCCATGCATCTGCAAAGCCCACAATCTCGAGAAGGCCATCATCTACAAATGCGGGTGTGAAATCTCTCTGCAGAAATATCAAATTATACAACATCTGCCATTCGTAGAAATCACTCCAAGCACACCACAAAACATCACAACAATCACAAGATAAAACTCACGTCTCGTGATTTTTTCTGGTTTGGTGTTCCCCATGGATTCAATCCACCACTGAAGCTGGGCAAGTTTAGGCATACAATTGATCTAATTCTGTAAATTATGAGGAAATACCATTACCATGTGAAGAACACAGACTGTTAGATTCTATTATACTAGTACTATGATGGAAGTTGTTAATGGTGTAAGATCTCAATATTAAGATATATCTTTACTTTACCTTTGTGGGATTTGGAGATCTATCCACTCTTTGCCAGCTGTTTTCATGATTTTGATCTTAGAGAGCTGAGCTATATTCCTGATGACAACAAACTTGTGTCAATGTACATACACTTGAGGAAGTAAACGGTTCCAGTTTGTATATAATCACATGAAAAAAGAGGTGGATTTGTTATCCCAAAAATGTAGTCGTAGAGAATGATACCTTTTAGAATCTTGGACAAGAGAAGCAAAGAACCAACCTTGGGAGCAACTGAGCTTTAGATATGTAGTCTGTATGGAGGACAAGAATTAGAGATGTCCTAAAAGAATATTCATGAATAAACTTTGTAGATAAAACATAAATTGACATGTAAAACTACCTGATTAGCTAACTGGTTTTTAAATCTTTCTGGATGCAACTTCCTCTCCGCATGGAAGGCGTAAGATACTTGCGCATCCATACCTACAATGAAACAGGAAACAACCATTTAATCCTGAATTGATCTTTGGAAAAATAGCAGATAACAAGATGGCAGGAGTTTTTTTTTCACCTTCACCAACAGTTTGTATGAAAAAGAGAAACTTACCCATGCTAAAGTAGTTCCAAAATCCTCCACGATAAGTGTGGTAACCTTCCTGACAATGATCCCAAAAGATTGTGTAAGGAATTGCTAAGAAATCCCATGCAAATGAAACAAGTAAATTAAACTTAATTGAATTGTCCACATTGTCTAACATAACAAGCATCGACGCCAGAGGAAGAAAGCATTTTACAGGAAGAAACCAATGTCCTTTTTGATCATCTTAACTTAGTTAACCTCCATGGTATTTCTCGTGCAATATGAGTTCGAATGCAACACAAATTTCAAATAGCACAATCGTAACCGAAAACTTTAATAAGGAGAACTGTTTGTACAATATCTTATACTAGTTAAACTCAAATTGTAGTGCATTTCATCAAACTAACCATAAGATTTGACTATATGGGAAAGGATATCATGACTATAGAAAAAATTATGACAATTGAAAACTAGAGTTGAAGAATGTCCAACCATGTTTAGGGCATCCTTCTCAGAGACCCGATGGAATGCATGCAAAGAGTGTGGTAATTCCAGAGGTGCAATAGGATCGCACGAACCCGTTTTTGGGGCCTTCATCCGCATGATGATGTGCCAACTGAAAGAATGATAACAAGAGAAAATCAAACTGACGAGCTACTCGATCAATTCGTACATCAAAGTAAAGATCCATAATGTTTCCATAAATAGGGCAGCACATGAAATCACACTCACTTGTCTATCTTCATCTCCTTTGCATTCTTAACTTGATCAAGGAATGTCTTAACTGACTGACAATCAGTACCCGGATTCTTCTTTCCCTGCAATGAAGGGATAAACAAGCATATGAAACAACACAAAGGCTTTGACGGCATAAGAAAGGATTTTCCTTTATGTACAATCAACTTAAATCTTAAAAACTTCATGTTCTTCAAGATTCAAGGATATTCCAAAAAAACAGGTTTCTCAAGAGATTTTCACCTACATCAAATCTGGAAAGATGATGCAGATGGAGATGGAAAATGTGATTAGTATGGAAAACATATTGCAAAACCATATTCTTCCGAAGTTTTAATTTCATGGGAAGCAGTTGCAAAGACTAACTTTTCTATTCCTGAATGTTCATGAGAAGCTCGATAATTCATGATATGGATTTCCTATTGAATCCTTAATCCAAAATTATTACTGATCTTGAAAGCATGGAAGGGCTTGTTTGTAGGATATGGCTTCTGAAATCTTACTGCCAGAATAGGTTTCAACACTTTCCTGCCATGAATATTTTGATTGTATAATTATGACCCAATATAGATCTGAATGGAGGCGAAGAATCCATGTAGCTGACCCTACTTAATGTGGGAAAATACTTTGTTGGTGTTGTTGTTTGTTGAACTATGAAAAGTTCACATCAAGAGCACAAAACGTCAAAACCTTATATAATCCAGTGGACAATTTTCAGGTCAGAATGTATACTACCACATTATTCTTCAATATTAGGATGGAAATTGCACAGTGACATAACATGATGTTATAAGATGCAAAAAAACTTTGTTTCTAACAGATCATCCCTTTCTGCTGAATCACTAAACAACTCCTCAACTTACCCATCCAAAAGAGAAATGAAGATTGTTGCCAGTTCCCAAAGGAACAGTGGCAACTGGAGGCGGATGTGCTAGTTTCATATCCGACACCACCCCAAGAAGCCAACTTGCAGTTCCATCTCCACCCGCAACCTAACCAATTGCACACATTTAATAACATCTATCAACCTGTCAAAATCCTTCAACATAATATGGCAAACGTGACAAAGGCCATCCTCAACTCACAATCAATCTCAATCTCTGCTCTATTTCAGCTGCAAGGTTATCCCCATTGCGCTTCATATGTTCAAGATTTGCGTAGATCCTGTGTAACACTTTGTCAGGAGCTTCATCCCCTAAATCAACAACCTGCAATCATATCCATCTAAGTTAACTTGGTACAATCTAAACCTCAAATCCAAGAATCAGACTCCAAGTTCTTCATTATATTCTACACCTGAGAATGGTTTAGAAGCTTTCTAAATGTTATCAGCAGCTCACCGCCGAGCTGCCCACCACTTCTTGAGTTAATAAACACGACCACTGGGCACGTTGGCGCAACTCGTGCAGCATCCTTCTGATCATCTGGAGTGAGTACATAGTTAGGGATGCGGAACTCCTTCAAGCATTCAACATCATGTTCGCAACTGTCATCCATTTCAGCGCTACAAGTGGCATAAGATCAACAATATGGCAACTTAGAAAACATTTCACTGAACTTCAGGAAGAACGATAAAAGACTAGCAGTAGTAAATATGGTAAATCGTGAAAAAAAAGGCCAAATCGACATCTAAAATAAAACCATGGATTAGTCCCTTCCCCTTCAACTGCAAACATGCAGAAAAAAACATAGATCTACTCACGACTGTGCAGTTTCCACATGCATATGACGACGCTTGAACAAATGACACCGATGCAATCTCAGTTTCCTCCGGAATCTTCTCTCCATAACCCACAAAACAAAAGATCCTAACTTCTCTCCCTAACCTACTGTTCTTGGCACCCAAGCCACCAACCGCTCGGTACCCATCAGCAATCAACCTCCAAGATCCCAACTTTACATCAAGAAGCAAACAAAAAGTGAAGCTGAGATGCAGGGATGGAATAAACCAACCTTAAAGCTGCTCGCTTTGCGCTTTCTTTTCCGGTGTGTGCTCGTCTTTATGGTTAGAGACGAGGATCTGGGATTGCTGCCTGGAGAAGGATGTGGCTTTGTGCGAGTCCTTGATAGGGGAGAAAGGTCCACGTTGGTTCAACCAAGTGGGGAAGGCGTTGTGGTCTAAAGATGTCTACGCGTTTCTCGGCACCACGCGCCTCCGCCGCCCCTCTGCGTTGTTCTTTGCTCTTCCTCCTCTTCTCGAACAAAGGGAATAACGACGATATCGTTATTGTTATCTTGGGATATAAAATTAGTCTGCGTGCAGGAGAAAGATTGCTAAATCCGGTCACAGTTTCCAGATTTTGGAAAATATATTATCCCCCATTTTAATGTCGGCCAACTGGAATAGAGTTGTTTGCATTTTTTTATATATCGACCTCTGTTTTCATATATTTTGAGATATGCATACATATATGTAATAAATTGATATGGATATTGACATTATGTTGATATCTGTAAATTTATTTATCTGAATCATTACATCAATTTTCATATATAAATATAGCTGTATTCAATCATGTATAAACAATCTTATGTGTCCTTTCAGCATATTTTTTATGATTGTTACGAAATTAATATATTTAATAAATTCAAATTATGTGTACTCCATCTAATACATGAATATTCAAGCTAATTTATAAAGTTTTTAATAGTTTTTTTGTGCCCGATTTATACATGGTTTACATTCATATCTATTTTTTTTAAAGATATACTAACATAGTTTCTGTATCTGTCAATATTCGCATATGCATATGTATTCGTACTTAGAAAAGGATAAGGATATGATAAAATCTATATCCATGTATGTATCCGGCCTGCATCTCTATCTTGAATCTAGATTTGAACCAATATCCAGAATAGTGGTTTTGACGATTTTTTCTTGTCGACTCCGTTCTTCTTTTAAGCTAGTAATTTGGCCCTATTGTAATCTGAATTAATTTTTCATTGCTTTCTACTGGAGTGAGGAATTTTTATCATAAGAAAGAAGGAAATGAAAGATGTTCTATGATTTGGAGGAATTGCATCCATTTCAGATATCAAAATTCAAAGTAAAGACAAAATGTTTGGTAAATGATGATGTTAGAGATTATGCAATATGAGATAAAAAAACAAATGCATGTGACGCAAAGTTGTTCTATGATTCTATTTTGCAGGTTAGTGGATTAAGTAAGATAGTTTTAAAAATGACGGGGAAAATCCAAATTCAGTACGATTCCGAAGGCGGCTATGCATAGGGGTGTAAATAGATTGAACTTAAGCGAATCTATAATTTAAGTTCAATTAGTTTATTTAATCGAGTATAAACTTGTGCTCAGGCTTTGTTCATTTATTTTCGAACCAAATCTAAATCGAATTGTTAACGAGTCGAATCTGAGCGGATATCGAACTTGAGAATTTTCTGATAGTCCTAGACATGCATTCTGAATGTATTAGCTGACCCAGCAACGTTACCAAGAGAGATCGCATCCTACCGACAGCCTTCCTTGAGGTCAAGGGAGAAGAACCCCTACCCACTGAAACATAGAAAATCAACCCATGAAAGGCTTTCAACTGTAACTCTGTAAGGAACCTCCACGCCCAAGAGATCGTCGAGGCTTTGATAAGGTAACAGAGACCTATAGCCCAATCCATCGGTTCAACTGTAAGGATCTGAACTTGTATCATTTGTGTACTTGAAACCAGTTCCATTTACTTTTGAATGGCTTTGATTAAATTCTACCCAAGCGACTATGGGTATAGGGCTTAGGATTGCCTTGAAATGTAGATGTATGGGTGCTCGAACCTGAGCCTACCCCAAAGCTGAATAAAAAATAAATATAAATATAAATGTGTGTTGCATGTTAGTCAAATTAGTCAAATCCATTTCATATCTAATCAGCATCAACTTACATATATAAAAATCCAACTCAATTTTCTACTCTCCATCTATTTATTCATATTTAACTACCTTTTGTATCTTCAGTAATTAAAATTTATCAACACAAAAGAATTAAACACCTAATATGTATAAATCTTCAGTATTCCATTCACGTTGCAAATCTTTGTGTACCAGTATATTGCATGATCTCACTCTGTTTAATATGTGTGTGGATATCTTGTGTATATTTATGAATAGCTTAATATTTTGTATCTCGATCATTTGGATACCTGTTGAGTGTATGGGTATCTGCATGGTATATTGGTACCCAATAGAAATTATCCGTTTATTAAATCTATGGGTATGAATAGTGGTGTTATAAATAGGTACAGTTTTGAGAATATTTATACCCACTCCAAACCCAACCTGTCAATTCCTATTGGTGTGGCTACTTTCAACCATTACAACGTAATTTTTCTGATGGCCTTATCGTCTATACACTTTATTTACCTACTTCTTTTGCTCACATGTTAAGTCATTTCTTGACAATTTCCACGCATAATAAAATCTTTAAAAAAGTTGTACTTGGAGATCTACCTACATGGATCACAATGGTTCTCATGCCAGATATGTAACAAAATACCCCTAATCTTTTTAATCAATAAAATTGTGATATATTTGGTATATGCCATTTTACATATGGTTGTAGATGGCATTTTATGTAATAAATTAAGGGTATATTAGAAAATAGAGCCTCAACTATACATTGATTAATAATTAGGGGGCTCATTTTTAAAAATGTAGTAAACAGATGTATGAACTTTCAACTTTAGAGTTTAATGTTGACATATAATGTTGTAGAAGCTTAATGAGGCATGAATCCGAGACAAAAAAAGTCATGCTCCTATTTGTTACAATTGAAAAATAAGGCTCCCTATTGAGAATCAATGCATTAGTTGGTGGCAGCACCTTCCGCAATCGAGGACATCATCACTCACACTATCATCTTATTGTCATGCATGTAAACTCTCCATTTTTACTAATTATCTCGCCATATACTATGATTTCCCATGATGCATTGCCCTAGATCGGTGCTCTTCCCTATTAAGGGTTGCCCGTTATGAACTCCTAACAGTGTGTTTGGTACGCGGGTTAGGATGGGTTAAACTGGTACAAGTAATCCATTTTTGTGTTTTGGTGTTTGGATAGAGGGTTAAACTGGTGGTGGGTTTGTTGTGATATGATTGCATTGAAGTTTGGAAAAATGAGTAGTTATTGTGATGTGATTGTACTGAAGTTTGAAAAAGTGAGTAGAAGTTAAGTAATTTATTTCATATGATATGTTGGTATAATATATTATTTTTGATGGAGTGGATAAAAGAGAATTAATTTATTTAATGTATTAAAAAGAAAAATTGTGAAGCCCACGTTGGAGAGAGAATGAGTAGGTTAAGGGGTGTAAGCACCCCTCACCTAAAAGTACGAGAAGAATAATATCTTGATGATTGCAAAATAAAAATAGCACCATCAACTTCTTCATTATCTAGAATTTTTGTTATTTCTAGGTTCTAAAAACATCATAAGAAAATGGAATTCCAATAATTTAGAGTTTTCTTAAGTTGAGTAAATTCTAAGTATTTAGAATTCTCTTCGGTACATTCAACTCCAACTTACCAGAGAATTCCATAATCTTCAAGGTCATTCGATGGAGGCAAAAAAAGTGGTGACAGAAACGAAGCAAGGAGGCAACAAAGTGAGGGAAGCAAGAGAGAAGAGCTTGTGTGATTTTATTGTAGTATCTAAGTATCTGCTAGTGCTTCATAGAGTTGGGTTGTGCATATAGATGACGGTGTAGACAAATGCATGTATCTCGTATTTTTTTGAGTAGTGATATAAATTACATCATCTTTCTTTGAGTAAAAAATATTCAATAGAAGAAGGTCGAAATAACACTCAATTAATGTTTGGGATAATTACACCCATAACTCTGAGTAATTTTGCAATAACAATCATAACCCTACGAAATCGCGAATTACATGAGGAACCCTGAGTAATTGTTAACTCTTACACCATATGACCCTGTGTTTACCTCTGTCCATTCTCTCCGTTTTCTTTAACAGAATACGTCAAAATTTGGCCATTTTACCCCTAAAACTAAATTATATTTGCAAAAGATGCCATTGATTGCAATATAAGTTTAACAACAAATAATGACTTCCGTGAAACAAGGATCTGTCGCTTCCGTGAATCAAGAATGGCTTCCGTGAATCAAGGATATGTGGCTTCCGTGAATCAAGGATATGTGGCTTCCTCACGGCCATCCACAATCATGTGGGAGGGGGGATTCTGAAGGAGGATGGGCGGTGAGTGAGGGGCACTAGAGGAGGAGGGTGACGCAGAGGGGCGCGCTGGAGAAGGAGGGTGGCATAGGGGGCGTTGGAGGAGGAGGGCGCGCTGGAGGAGGAGGGCGGCAAGGGGGACACGCTGCAGGAGGAGGGCGGTGAGGAAGGGGTACAAGAGGAGGAGGGCAGCAGGGGGGCGTGCTGGAGGAGGAGAGCGGCAAGTGGGACATGCTGCAGGAGGAGGGCGGTGAGGGAGGGGCACAGGAGGAGGAGGGCGGCACAGGGGGGCATGCTGGAGGAGGAGGGCGGCAGGGGGGACGTGATGGAGGAGGAAGGTATCACAGGGGGGTTCTTAAGGAGGAAGGGGAGGAGCTTCGACAAGGGAGGGGCCGTGCTGGAGGTGGAAGGGCGGTGGGGGAGGGGCTTCGACGGGTGAGGGGGATGCGTTGAAGGTGGAAGGGCGTCAGGGGAAGGGTGTGCTGGAGGAGAAAGGGCAACGAGGGGTGTGCTAGAGGAGGAAGGGCGGTGCAGGCGGAGGGGTGGCACAGGGGCGAAGGGGTGGCGTAGGCGGAGGGGTGGCATATGGGCGGAGTGCTGCGCAGGGACAGAGGGCCGGCACAGGTAGAGGGGTGGCGCAGGCGGAGGTCCGGCGCAGGCAGTGGGGTGGCGCAGGCGGAGGGAGGGAGGAGGAAGAAGGGGTGCAGGTCGACCGACTATGCTGCAGATGAGGAGGAAAAAGTTTTTTTAATTTGTTTTGAAATTTGTTAACAACCGTTGGATAGGTTGAGGGTTTGATTAACCCAATGATATGGTTGAGCTAAGGGAAAAACTAACGGAGGGCTATGAGTGTGAGACGGAATAGTTATCCATGGTTCCTCATGTAATTCGCGATTTCGCAGGGTTATGATTGTTATTGCAAAATTACTCAGGGTTATGGGTGTAATTATCCCTTAATGTTTATAGTATTACACTTTGTTATTGAGTAGAGTAACGACCATGTTATGGTCTGCAATTAATATTTTATCATTACCATGTTCTAGAAAAAAGTGTTCTTAATTTTAAGTAAGGATTATTATCAGTTGTACCCATTAAGATATTGTAATGTCAGTTATGTCCATTCTTTTTTTTTGGAATATTACATGTGCTGCTACCTCTTGCAAAATTCACAATTCTGTCCTTTTGTAATATCATTTATTCCCTTAATTTACCTTAACAAAAGGACAAAACTATTTTACGAGAAGATAGGGGTGCAACTAATATTCTAAAAAAAGAAGGGTATAACTGATATTGCAATATCTCTGAGGGACACAACTGATAGTAGCCCTTTAAATATTGGTGCCAAACCAAAACCATCCTAAAGGAATTTTGATGTAATTACAAAAAGGGCATCAGCTACACGTTGATTCCTATTTAGGTGCCTCATCTTTCATATGTAATAAAAATGGATTAAACTTTTAATTGTAGAGTTTAACATCGATGTAAAAGGGTAGTGGAAGCATACATAGCTTATTTGAGACATAAAGAGGATTAGAATCCCTACCCCCATTACATTTGAAAAATGAAGTACTAAATTGGGAATTGATGCATCATTGTGGCCTTTTTTTTTTGCAATTAATCCAAACGTTATCTAAACATCAAGCAAAATACTGAACCAGATATGTTTCCACAAGGAAAACCTACAAGCAAGCGGTGAGGTTATAAGAATAGAGGACTTAGAGTCAACCACCTAGATTTGCATTATGGATTTTTATTTTCAAATTAAGTGAATCTAAATCTAAAAAGTTGTTGTGTCCAAAATTTATGAATAATTGGTTGGCAAGGGACACCATTGATATTTCAATATTCGTGTAAACTTCAACGAAGTCAATAAGTTCTATTATAACTGTTTTATCCATTGTGACATACAAAACAGTTGGTAATCGATGCCACATTTCTTGACGCCAAGTTGTGACTATTGCTATAATGCGTACAAACGATGAGTATGTGCATTGTTTAATTTTCGATCTTTTTTTTTCAATTCATCGATACCTTGACAAATTAATAAGGACAGTAAAAAAATACGTCATATTTCTGATCTGAGAAAGAACAAGATGTCCCTTAGAGTTTTGAAATCTAAAGGATATAGATACAACGCTGAACTGAAGTCATGCAAGTTGTCAAAATTGATGTGCTTGTCATCAAGGGCAACAAGCAAAGCATCGTATATGTCATACGCACGTCTAGTGGCATCTCAAATTATGAAATCAAATTCGAAATTTGTGGTATATGCAACTACCAACTGAGTACATGAGTAAGATGGAGATGAATATCCTCGGTGAGAATGGTCTCATCGGGGATTCAAGGGATCTAAGCTTGCGTTCTACGAGCATTGTGTATTTTGGAGACAACACATAAAGCAATTCAATAAACTTATTCACAGGACAAAGGAGAAGCTTGACTACATCCATGCTAATTGTTAGGGTCCTTCCCAGGTCTCAACTTTGATAGGTGCAAGGCATTTTCTATCTATTATTGATAATTACTCTAGGATAGTTTTGGTATACATGATGAAGCACAAGATTGGGGTATTTCATATCTTTAGGCAATGGAAGGTCTTTGTGGAAAATCAGAGTTCTCAGAATGTGAAGCATCTACATACAAATAATGGGATGGAATTCTGTTTGTTAAAGTTCAATCAAATTTAGGAGGAGTGTGTTGTGAGACACCACATTGTCAGAGATACGACACAAAAAATGGAGTTGTAGAATGAATGAACAAGATGCTTATGCAATTCATGTTCTCTATTGCTAGACTTAGTGGAGCATTCTAGGTTAAAAATACAAATTTTTGGTGTAGTGGAGTCTCACATTTGCTATCAACTACAAGGCACCCAAGGAGTTATGGTCTGGTAGTCATGTTGATTAATCTATTTTACGAGTATTTGGATGTGCTTCCTAAGACATCCATCCATCAAAGTACTGCTAGCTCTTATAGCACATAACGAGACTTAGAACTAGGGTAGTTAGATGTGACACAACCTTTCTTTCATGATGAGCTCAAAAGAGGACATTCTCATGAGCCAACCAGAGGGATTCACATTTTAAGGCAAGGAAGATCATGTGTAGATTAGAGATGCCCTTTTATGGGATTATTGATGAATCTTCATTTCATCACTTTTATTCTTTTTTTGGCCTTTAGTCCCTAGATAAATGCATGTATATAGTATTAATTAGTTTAAAATAACATTCAATTAATGACTATAAAAGCATTGTATAAATATTGGTATTTAATGCCAAAATAAAAAAATAAAGGAAAGAAAAGAAAAAGAATGAAGTGTCAAAGACATTGAATGACCCTAACCTTGAGACCGGGTCATCATGATGATGTGGTCGACCATGAATAAAGTAGAGAGAGAGCAAGTCCATCTTCGACATTCGGCTGCTTGATTGATGAGATTCCTATCTAGGTTGTACCAGCTGATTATGGTCAGAGGGGACTTTCAGAAATCATCTTTTTTTCTCCTAGGTCTGCCGTAGATAATATGGTGGATTCTGGCCTCCTTCAATCGTATGCGATTTGGCTTTCCTGGCTTCAACTTTGTCTCATATCTTTCATGGTAATGTATCCCGGGAGGTATGCAAAGAGAGGTCGTGATGATATCATCTACGTCCGTACTGCTCCTCGTGGAGTAGATCCCACATCCAACTAAGCCTTTTTTGGATCAGGGACCGAGATAATTCCCACGACCGCAAGCAGGCCAGCCGGGCCGTGAGCGCGGTGGGAACGGGCTTCCCAAAAAGCTAGCCTGAGGTCCGATCCTCTGTCGGACGGAGGATGGGGTGAGGTGCTTGACTAAGCTTAGAGGTCTATCAGATGGGCGAGCTTGGACACTAAGCTGTGAGTTCAAGGAGTGGAGCTTGGACTCTAACTAAGCAAGGGGATCCGCTCTTTCAGTGATAATCAATGTTAAGGAAATAGATTATCAGGGTCTCGTACGCTTTCCAGGCCTAGTAAAGAGCAAGGTGTGTGTCGGATGGTTGGTGAGTAAAACATCTGACCTTCTCCAAAGTCTCAGATGCAGTTTGTTTGCCTACACCTTGAACCTTGTCCCCTTCTCCGCTTTCTCACATAGTTCCCATGGGATCATTCTTGGAAAGGACTTTGGCTTTTTCGTACACCTTCCTACCTTTGGGATTTCCCCTCCAGCTAGTTCTTCTTGCCTTCCTTCTCTGTGCGGATATCGTCACCCCTTATAAATAGCTCTGCTGTCTCTAGCTAATAATGTATTCCTTCTCATCGAGTCGTGGGGAATTCGAAAGGCCATGGAGTGCTAACTAGGCAATTAATTGTAAATGAAATACATAGAAACCCTAATTTTTATTGCCCAATAATAGGCCTTTTGGCACATATTTTATTTTCTTAATTTTATACCTCGAATAATAAAATCATCTATATAAAAGTTGTACATAAAAATACAAAGAAAAATATATAATTTATTTCATCAAAAAATAATGCACAATGTGTCCGGGACACGCGGAATAAAAAAGTGCAAAGAAATGTGATTAGTATATAAATGTTTTGACTATCTCTCTGTTTGATTTTGTTGTGAGGGAATATGGATTGAGGGTGGATTTAAAAAATTAAAACACACAATTACAACACATAATGGCACGGCCTACAATGACATTGAACTTGAACAATTAAAACACATAATTACAAAGTATGGATTTTAAATAATTTAGGTATCAGTAAAGAATCTGGAGATCATTTGTTATTTATTTATCAATCTTTACATACGTTTGGAAGTGCTAGGATTGGGTAATCCTAGAAGGATTAGGCTGTTGATTCTAATAAAAATCGATTTGTATTTATGTATAGCCTTTTCAGGAATAAGATTATGGGTCTTGTTATCGGGTTATATGAAGAGGGGTAGGGGCATTACCCCAATATCACCCGAAGAGTGGGGAAGAATGTGAGAGACATAGAGAGAATTAGAATAAAAATCACCCATCTGTTTGAGTAGCAGAAATTAATGTCAGCAATGACACTGAACTTGAATGATTAAAACACATAATTACAGTATGAATTGCCCGTAATTAGATATCAATAGATAATGCACAAATCACTTGTTTTTTGTTGCTCAATGTTCGCCCAGTTTTGGAAGTGTGTTAGTATCTGGAAATCCAAAGAAATCATATTTCTAATCTTAATGGTAATTGAGTTGTATTTTATATATAGTCTATTTCGAAATAAGACCATGGATTTAGAGAGAGAGAGGGAGGGAGAGAGAGAGAGCAGAAGAACGGAGAGTACTTTGAGTTGTTGATGTAATCGTCATATTGAGATTTCTCTTCCGGCAATCCTAATGCTGGGTTCGATCGAGTAGATAAAAACCTCTGAGATGTTGATGAAAAATGCTAAGATTTGCCATTGCAACAACTATGCATTTGATAGTGGGAAAAGCGGAAATGTCGCATGTTCGACAAATTGCGACATTTCTGCTTTTTCAGCAACCAAAAGTGGTTCGACAAATTGCAAACCTCACTTTTTGCAAGATATGAGACTCATTATGATTTAGCGTTCTGTATTACGCTGAGATTCCCATTGATATTCTCTTCTTCTATGTGATTGTCGAGCTTGATGGTATTTTCTTTTTTGGTGGTTAATTAAAAAAAGTACCTTTGAAAAAACATGCGATTTCTAACTCTATTGCGATGAAAACATTTTTTCTAACCACGATAACAAATATGGTAGTTGAATTACGGGCATCAAAGTGCATCTCGTCACATTTATCTTTGAGGTATTCTTGGAGGATCCTGGTTTTGCCAATGCCTTCCTGACCTTTGATGCCAACGATGTTGTTCCGATTCCTCCCAAGAAGTTTTGCAATTTGGGAGAGACTGCCTTTGATGCCTTCCTGACCTTTGTATTTCGAAGAATTGGATTTGTCATTCAAAAGGGATTGGCGGCGCAGCTTGTTGCCCGTCTCCCATCAATTTCTATGTAACTTTTTTTTACGTTCTACATATTTAGTTTAATTATTAATATATCGCTAAAGGCGTAGAGTAAAACTTTGCCTTGGCTTCCCAGTGCTGTGATGGATTCCTCGAATTCAAGGACGTCTCTTTTTGGCCCCCAAGAGAGCAATAAGCGGATGTTTCGACTCTTTCTCAACTTGTTCGCAATGGCGATCTTGTCGTTGACTTGGCCAAGCCATGAAAGTGCCCTGCGGATCTGATAGGTGCCCAAGTAGCTCCTCTTCAGGCTCAGCTTGCTAATGATATCATGTCTAACTTTCAGTAGCTCTGTAAAAGGAAGATATGCATCGAGTGCCGAGACAGTCGATGAGATTTGCTCGAATGAACAACATTCATTTGACGTCATGCAGATGGAAGTTCGGAGAAATTCGAATTAGAGGCCGTTGACATAGCTAGTATACATGATCTGCAATCTGAATGGGATGATGAAACATGAAAATAATCCCCTTAACACACGAGGCTTCACCATAAGGCTACACCAGTATCATTTCAAACTCCATTCGAAATAAAGACGTCGAATTTGAAAGCAACTTTTAGTTCGATTTAGTAAAAAAATTTATGACAGAAAAGGTAGTTTTGTTTCAACAAGATTTCTTTACATAAACGCACGTATATTGTGTGTTTATGTTATGTATTATCTTAAAAAGGTTGACTGTGTAAAAACTTCAACGGAGAAGAAGAAGCAAACGTCTCTACAACAAAATTGAGTTATAATAATATTTTTTTCAAAATCTGTCACTAAATTAGTCGTTGTTAAATATATAACGATGATATTTTCGTTGCAGAAGGAGTTTTCGTATTTGAAGTCAGCGACGATATATATCTATTGCTATATCTTTAACAACGGTCCATATAGCAACGATTATCCGTTGTTATTTTTCAAAATATCAACCCTCAATCGATTAAACTCAAAATGAAAGTTTACATCGAAACCGAAGGCAAGCGGGCAACAAGCTGCGCCGCTAGATCTTTTTGAATTGCAAAGCCAATTCTTTTAAACACCACATCCATAGATCGATGGTCCATCACATTGTTGTTCATCACTTTTTGGATCCTCTTTAAAAGCTCAATAGCTTCTGGTGCTAAGAAGCCAAAGGTATTAAAACCAAAGGGGATGAAGGCATGTTGATTCTCCGTGCAGGCTTTCTCGTGCTTCACCACTTTTGCTAAAGAAGCTTTAAGTGCAACATGCCCTGCTGTGAAGGTCCCGCTCTTCAACCCCACCAACGGTGAAACTCCTGTCAAATCTATACATGCATGTTTTCCTCCTATCCACCCAAAGATCAAAATATCAGCAGGTCTAAGTGTAGATCTTCCCTCCTGTGGGTCAGTTAAAAAGTTCACTGCCACCTCTTTCTTAGCAGCAATACCTGCATGCCTGAGAACATCAAATAAAACGTCTCTAACAAGATCATGTCTGTACTTAAATCCCGGGAGCTCCCTGCAATGAATTGCATGATCACCAAAATTGTCTAAGCATGCCTTGCGACAGATTGGACAAATCTCATCGGTAGGAAATAATGGAATCATCAGACGATATTTGAGAATACTACGGTACTCCACCGGTGACATGTGAAGTCCAAGTCCGTCTATAGGAAGGGTAAGGAGAAAATCTTGGGCA
This sequence comes from Ottelia alismoides, assembly GCA_037367405.1. Classification (NCBI taxonomy): domain Eukaryota; kingdom Viridiplantae; phylum Streptophyta; class Magnoliopsida; order Alismatales; family Hydrocharitaceae; genus Ottelia; species Ottelia alismoides. The sequence continues at coordinate 369,930 of JAZKJV010000061.1, forward strand.
TGATCAGCTTGAAGACACCGCAAAACTGCCTTTTGTCTAACGAACATGTTAAATACCCCATCCATATCCACAATTATTTTGCTAAAAAGAGCACTCGCCAAAACATTTTGGGTCTTAGGGGGGACGGTGTCCTTTTTAGAGAAACAACTGAGGTCGAATGAGGGAATCAAAGCATTAAGCCTTTGAAGAGCACAGTCGAAGTCGGAGTCCAAATTGTGAATTTTACTGTCCCGTAGTATATGGTCCTGAAGTTCCCAAGAATGCGCCCTAGAAGCCACAAAAGCGTAGGAAGAGGCCTCCATAGCTGAAAGTAGCCCCAAACCACCAAGTCGAATGGGTAAAGAAGCCACCCTCCATTGTAGATCTTCAAAAAAATGTCCTCCACAAACAACAATATCTTCAATAGATCCTCGTAAGCCTCTGTCAAATAAAATTGCGGCCTCTTTCATGTACAAGGGTTGACAAGTCCTCAAGCCAAATAAAAGTTTTGATAGGCCCATGCAAGAACGAAGTAAGAGAAGCTCACACTAGGGATCTTTCAACTGAGGTAGAAGATGCATCAATTTCACCGCTTTAGCAGCCCTCTCTAAAGCCATGCCTTCAACAAATTTTTGATCCATACTAACAGCCCCTCCAAGCAGCTTCACGCCTAATAAAGGTCTTCCAATATCAGTTGGGAACAAACCTTTGCGTAGTTTCCCGCCATCACAAGTAGGCCAAAAGAGTTCTGTTTTATGAATATTTAAAACTAGACCCAAGTCTGGCCCTCGTTGTTGGATGATATTTAAAACCTTAGCCACTTCAAATGTATCTCCAATAATTGTGCTATCATCAAGGTACCAAGCATGAAGAAGTAGTTTGCAATTATCTCTGATATAGTGGATAAGTGGGTGTAGAACGAGAGAAAAGAGGAGCGAGCCTAGAGGATCACTCTGCTGCACTCCAACGGAAGACAAAATATGGCTGTCTCCAAGGTACAACCTTGCTGCTTGTCCATATAAGAACTCCACCCATAAATATATAGAAGGACATCTTTCTTTCACCTGACACAATAAGGCGGACCTATCAACCAAATTAAAGGAATTAGAAAAATCCACTGTAAGTAAAGAAAGAGAGCCATCAGTATGATGTGCATTCAACACCCTGTTAATACTGTGTAGAATAGCCTCAGCTCCACTAGGAACCCCCACTCCAAACTGAAAGTCATTAAGATATTTGGTCATATCTTTACTAACTCCTGCCATAGCCACTTTGGACACAAGCCGTCTCCAAATAGTACCAACTGCAATGGGTCGATTGCTATTATCTGGCTTAAGCAAAGGTGTGAGGGGTGCAGACGCAATAAATTCAGACAAAGAAATGGGGCATCTTCCTCCCAACCATAAATTAACCACACGGGTGATGGCATGTAAAAGGTCCCTTGCCACAACAGACCCCTCTCCACACATAGCATCAAGTAGGTGTTGGGACCTCAACCCATCTCTGCCACAAGAAGTCCCTTTAGGAAAAAACTTAATACACCCAAGAATGACGTCAACTTCCACAACAAGAGGGGCATCGGAACCAAGAAAACCCGGCAAGGTTGGAGGCGGATTGCATGGGTGTTTCGCCTCCAACTCCTTAATAGTAACTCCATTGAAGGGTGCTACGCCTGAAGATGACAAAACCTTTACCGCCGCTGTAAAATGACCATCATCAACCTTGCGAAGACATTGCTTGATATTTGGATTTAATTTCTTCTCTCCCTCACAGTCCACATGCACAGGTACAGGAGCTTTCAACATTTGATCCACAAGTTTGCAACACCGCCAGCTTCTCCCCAAGTAGAGAGAGATTTAAGGATAAGGTGTTGTTGCATTGACTTTCTATTGCCAGACCTACAATCATGTCTTTTCTGAGGGCGAAACACCTACAAAGTACATCGTGGAAGAAGCAACAACATAACCCATGCAGAAACAGATCCTGGCTCAGCGATCACTTTATAAAGAGATGTCGTTAAGGCTTGAGAGAAGGCAAGTCGACAAGCAGGAGGGATGCTCTTGACTGTTAAGATAGGTGCTTTAAAAACCCGGTCAAGAAGTCCGCCATCGAGGGCCAGTCCCTCCTTGACGGTAGAAACCTCTAGACTCATCTTGAGAGGCTTAATAATGCCAACAATATGACCGTCAATCTCTCCGGTCTCATTAGTGATCCTAGCAATACCATCATCATGGTGACATGCACGGCTCCTTGCTTGTATCTTCATACACTTCCCACATAACCAATGATCAAGGACCTTCAAGGTCTCATCTACAGCAAGAAATAGATCCCAATCCTTTTGAAGAGCTTCCTGCAATAAGGTACATCGTTCTTCACAAGAAAGATGCACACGTTTGAAATGGGAGATCAACCGTGTGAAGCCTTTGCTACCCTCTCTACTGTCCGGACAACAATGAAAGTCTCGAAAAGGGCACAATAAAATCCCTCTAGAAGAGCTCTGAACTGACATGATAATCTACTCCAAGAAATGGGTGAAACCAAACCTCGAACACCTGAAGGACGCCCCACACTGAGGTCGTTGGAAGGCAGGGGTGTGTGCAGCAGCAGCGAGGTCCTTGGCATGTGTGATCACGGAGAATCCAGGTGGATCCTAGAAGGGGCACAGGCGGACCTGATCGCGGAGGAACCTGGCCTGGGCACAGTGAGTGCGGACTGCCGTGAGGTGCCTGAAGCAGGTCGCTGGAGGTGGGGGAGGGGGGTGGGGGTTCGGCAGAGGTGGGCGGAGGTTGCTGGGGACTGGGCGGAGGTCGCAGGGGGCTGGGCGGTGGCAGTCGGAGGGGAGAGGCGGAGGTCGCAAGAGGTGGCGGCAGGGGGCTGGGCGCTGGGCGTCGCAGGGTAGGGGCGGAGGTACTGGAGATGGAGGTGGTCGCTGGGGAGCCGCTGGGGGGACGGGCGGGGTCGGGGGAGGTCGGGCGGTCGCTGGGGGGTCGGGGGGTCGCTGGGGGTCGGGGGCTCTTCTTTAATCACAAGGAAATGGGCCCTGCCCTAATTTTTTAATTCAAAATTTAGCGACGATTAATTATAAGTTTGAAAAATAGCAACGGATAAGCCTTGTTATATGGACCGTTGATAATGATATAACGAGATATATTATTCGTCGTTGATTTCAAGTACGAAAAATCATTTCGCAGCGAATAATATCGTTATATATTTATCATCGGCTAATTTAGTGACATATTATGAAAAAAGTCACTATAACTCAATTTTGTTGTAGTGTGTCTCCTCACTTCTCCCCTAATCTGAACTCCTAAATGAACTTAAGTAAAACATATTAATTTGTACACTTAGACAAGCTAACACTTAATGGACTCTAAAAATTCTCTTTAAGCAAACTCAAGATAAATTACTTGATTAAGGGTATCTTAAAAGAACTCTAGACGAATACGAACCAAATAGTAGTTTCATGAACCAAAATCGCATGGAACATTATAAAACTCAGCTGAATTTCGGTAGCAGTCGTCTGTTGATCAGGAGCTTTAAATACAGATAGTAATAAATCTTGGCCTTCAAACCAGAAGACACGTTCAGGTCAGTTTGTTCAAAATAAAGGAAAAGAATATCATGCGGAAATATGATTGAACAACTTCTAATAGAAGGAAGACAAGAATCGAAGATAATTGATGATGTAGAGATTACCCAATAGATTCAGATCTCCAAGAGGGGGGACAGAACTCCTCATACTCGCACAATGGGCGTCGTGAAGACGGATTGAAAGAATGGGAAGGGGACGAGGTGGAGGAGAGATTAGAAGAGGAAGTAAACGAATCGGCGCATGAATCGAAGCTATCCCTTTCCATCATCTTCTTCTCTATGCTAAACTCGTTATAACGGCATCCGCCACGTATATAACGGCATCCGCCGCGCATTAATCTCTCTTGTGGATAGTGTATGTGGTATTGTGGACAAAAAGGTTGCCGCGCCCCTATCTTATAGATTCAAGAGTAAATTACATAAAATTCTCGGAATTATACATTTAGTTTCAAGGTATGCTAGGAATTATTTAATTCCAATCTAATTCAAGCAAATCACATAGACCTTTTAATATGCAAGGAAAGGAAGAAGTTGAAATTAATTATATAAATCAAGGTTGTAGATTTTTTTATTCGCGTAGATAAAAGAATTGGGTAAGATCCACTGAAGTGAAGAGCCTTAACCGTACGTGTCACAGAGAAGCCCAAAGGGCTGTTCCCGTCCCTGTCAGGGGAGATGCCAACCATCTCTCCTTTGATCAAACACAAACAAATTTTCAGCAGACGCCATATATGGTCAGCAAATATTTTTTAAACAAACGATGTGGTGCTAAATTTCCTCCTTTACGCCTACCACACCACCGCATATAATATTTGCCATAATGTTTCTAATTTTTCATTTGTTGAAGTGTTCGAGTACCAACGAGCAGACCTCCTCCCAAATTCCATTGTTAAAAGCAGCAAGAGTGCAGATACCCCTTTTTCTCATCGATTTCTGATACTATATAACGGCATCCGCCGCGTTGCATACATCAGTATGTGGTTCAACAGACAACGTATGTAATCAAGGACGCGTCGAGTTCGCAAGAGGTTTCGGCGAGACGAGGATAAGTTTCTGCCGTACGTGTTGCATGCACCGATCGAGTTGACCGGATGGGAAGCCATCTTCTACAAATTTATATAACGACAGGAAGAAAGATCAATGGCCCCAAGAATAAAATAACAAATAATACATAACTATATACAAGAGTGTAATTTGTTCCTAGTGATTAAGAAAATCTCTCCATTAAAATTGCAGTGTTAAAAGTCATATTTAGTTCTAATAATAATAGGATTTGTAAACTACCATCATATGTAGGTATTACACCACTCTAATTTTTTTTACAACTTAAAATTTTCTGGTATTTGCTCACGCTTCGCGACAGGTTGGTAAAGGTCTGTTGTGTTGCATGTTGATATGTTAGTTGGAATAAACATGCGTGATTACTAACTGTACTAAGCAAAGTATATAACAAAAATTAATGCAGTATTTAGATAGAGGAAAGTGAGCCTACTTCATGAAGTAGGTAAGCTTATCTATTTCATGTATATTTTTGGCAATTTTTTTTTAGAAAATACCACCATGGATTTTCATAATTATATCACTCTAATATGTCATTCAAATCTAAGACTGTTACAATTAAATGTTCTGAATGGAGGGCACATGGATCTCTATTTCTGACGAAATTTGAATGACATATTAGATGGATATAGTTATGAAAATGCGTCGGGTAATTTTGGAGGTCGGGAACTTCGTTATTAGAATTTGAATTCGGGTCCTTTAGGGCATGTTTGGTTGCAGGGTTGGGCAGGGTTGGCCCAACCCTGGTTACTATTCACAAGGGTACTTCCTCCTCACAGATTACTATTCACCCATCCTAACCCAGCCCAAACCAACCCTGCCCAACCCAGTAACCAAGTTGAGATACAATGAGGTACTATACGCTATTCAATTTTAGAAAACAGATATCCATGTAAGAAATTCGGTTGTAACATGTGTCTCATTCTAAGGATTATCATATGTACAAGTTGGACTTATGTTATAAAAACGAAAATATTTCTTTTCAAGGCAAGTTCAATCCAGAGAAAACTTTTAGGGCCCGTTCGGTAGGAGAATAAGCAGGAATAAGGATTGAGAATAAAGGGAACAAAGGTCTATTCTCCGTTCGGCTGGAGGATAAGAATAAGAGAATAAGGTGAAATAAAGGTAGGTAAGGTGGGATAAAGATAAGAATAAGAGTGAAATAAGATGGAATAATGGGGAATAACCGTATCACTGGGAACCGTGTCGAGAGTGGAGAATTGACCCTTATTCCAAAGCTTATTCTCCAACAAAACTGACCTTAATATACATTGTACAATTACATTCATCCGAGATAATAATTACCAAATCAATAAAGAAAGTCATGTATTATAAATATCTTAAAATTTCAAGTTGTACTGATGATATGTGGCAATAATGCACTACAAGAAAATACGCAATCGGCGACTACATGTTTGATGGTGGTTATGTGGTAGCAACTATTTTAACGACCACATTGCAACTTTATTGTCACTGCATGTTGTAACAACATAACTCCCATTTAGTTGGGATTACTATTCAACTACAATATAGTCGCAAAATTTTGCGATTACATTTGCCACTACGGCATAAGGTAGATTAGTCACAAACTTTGATACTAAATTTGTTAGAACTGGTCACATGTTCCCTCCATTTTAATTCACGAAACCCTAAACCCTCTAAAACAATCTCAAATCTATGCCCGGACAACATCAAGTCCCCTATCTCCGTCGTTGAGGCGATTCTTTAGCCACAAAATTGAACTCCTATACCCTATAGAGAGAGGGAGCGATATGGCAACGAACGATCGATGATCGACCCCTTTTGACGATCTCATTTACAGGGCCATCAATGAGGTCAGATTGGATGCAGGGTCACCATGAAGGCCATGCGAAAGAGGCACCTCCTTTGAGAAGGAGCCTATGTTTGAGCATGACTCGGTATCGTCTCTGTGTGAATATCGGTTGGTGGAGTTGAACTACATGATAAAGGATTCAGCTCCACATTCTTGATTGGCCATGTGCAAAGGAGGTCAGCTGATGCACCCATGAGGAGATGTGAGTTTTGGAGTGTTGAGCCGGTTAAAAGAGAACGTGAAAGGTCCAAGAAGTGTTGGAATGAGACTATACGAAAGGATCTTAATTTTTTAGATCTTAGCCCGAGAATGATCCAAGATAGATCTGAATGGAGGCAGAAAAATCCATGTAGCCGACCCTACTTAAAGTGGGAAAAGACTTTGTTGTTGTTATATGGTTGGGCAGAGAATGACTTGCACGCTTGACCCATCTGGCGAAGTATTCAGCATTCATCTTGAATGAGTTGCCTCGGGCTACTTGGGAGTTCCTGAAGAGGGCCCATGGCGATTTGGGAAATGGCGTATGTTTAAGAAAATGTTTTTTATCAGTTGTGCCCCTCCAAGATATTGCAATATTAGTTATACCCCTCTCTTTTGGGGAATATCATTTATACCCCTGACTTCTTGCCGTTCTATCACTTGTGCCCCTCCGTTACTTTGGTCGTTAATGTGTTGGACTTAACCATGGTTTTTTTCAAACCATGGTTTGGATAGGAAGGTTAATATTGAAAATACTCGTCTTCTTCCTCATGTTCTCAAAATGATCACCTCCAGGATAGAAACCCACAACTGAATGTAACGTCCCGAGCTTAGGTCTCCGGTCCGTTATCGAAGAAAACTGTCCCTGACAACTTGTTGGATACGGACCCAAATGGACCCGTTGGCAACCATCCAAAATGCTTAAGCCCAAGTTGTCAAGTAGTAATCCCAACCTCTTATAAACCATACCAACATTTTGTGAGTTTAGGTATGACACTATGTTTGGGGTTGGGTGTTACACTGAAGATGGATACGACGGCGGATTACCGATCACCCTCCAGGTTCATCATCATCGTTGTCCGGAGAGAGTTCAACTACAAGCCACAACCATCCTCCTCAATCCTCCTCGATCCGAGGACCAACAAGGTCGTCCGCCCTCATCCCTCCTCCTCTGATGCCCTCAGCCTTGGCCTCCAGCCCCTCACCTTCCTCCTCTAACATCCTCCCTTTCCAGCCGCAGCCCCTGCCCCTCTTCTGCCTGCAACACCCTCTCCTCCAGCCCTCCATTCCCTTCCTCTGCCCGCAGACCCTGCCCCTCCAGCCACTCCGCCCCTAACTCGAAACCGCCCCCACCAAAGCCTCATCTTCCTTCCGTAGCTCCTCGTCCAGAAGCAGCAAGCTGCCCCTCCTCCGCCTCCTCTTCCTCCCTTAGCAGCAAATAGCCGCACCCTCCTCCTCCTCTTCTTCCTCCGCTTCCTCTTCCTCTCTCTGCAGTAACAACAAGCCAAAGCCTGATCTTCCTCTGCCTCCTCTTTCTCCGACAGCAGCAAGCCTCTGCCTTGTCTTCCTCAACCGCCTCAAATTTTCTCTACCTTGCAACCGTCCACGAGCAGACGCAAGCTTGTAGCTGCTGCCATCTCATTGTCACGGCAACAACACTGTTGCATTTGCTCATGTCGTCGTCGATGCATCACATTCCACATCCACATTCTTCATGTCCAGATCATTAAGTATCTCCTGTGACCATCTCTCGCTCCTTCAAGTATCATCAATGATCAATCCATTCACAAAAACTTTGATACTATATCATACCAAATCCTGGTGATTTCAAATAGTTTCTTGGAGTGGCTTTTATTGGTCTGACTTGAAGAGGGAATTAATTGAATCAATAAGATGATGTTTGATTTTTTTACCCCCGTATTTGCTTAAATTTCTCAAGAAAACTGCCATTTAGGATTTCGTTTGTTTTGAGATCATTTTACAATGGGATTCAAATTTACTGCTGTAGGGTTGGGGAATATTGCCAATCTTCCATGGCGGTAAGAAGCACCAGAGGGTCTCTCCTCGTCGCCAGGCTCGAGCACCATCACGTCGCAGTAAATGCATTCGTGATGAGCCTCCACCTCAATTTTGTACTTTAGGAAGTGCGGTGTGGATTCAAAGATGCCATCGGTAGTGGACACTTCCACCCCCATCGGGATTGTCCATGTATCAGAGATGCCCACCAACAATTTGACTATGGAAGAATCGTCACAATCCCCTCTCAGAGGTGGTACTTCGAAACCCAACAGTTTCTCAAAAGATTTTAACCAGATTGCTTAGCACATATGGATAGTGGTGGTGCAATGGAAGACCGATTATAATCACCAGAACGAGATGGTAGCGTTAAAATGGAGATCTCAAATTGCATGAGCAATGGGTCTTACGTGTAAATGATCCTTTACCCACAACTCAAAATTTCCTTGCCAAACAACATGAAAGATGCTTCCATACGTCCCCCTACCGGTATCGGTTTTGACTACACTTGAAATCTTTTTTTTAAGGTATACTGAGCCCACGAGTTCTTCATGTACAAGTATCAACAAGATTTACACTCGAGGGATCCGAACGGTCCGGAGGGGAGCCACACCCATGCTTCTTATAGAGTGAGCAATTTGACTTCTGCGATAAGTTGCTTTTTGGAAATCCTCCGGCATGAGCCAAAAGCTTCAAGATCGATCTCAGGGGAGAGGCTCTCTGTTGCCCATTTAATAGAGGAAATGTACTGGAGAGCTCTACTAGTAGAAAACAGAGAAGCGGATTTTCAGCCCTGAGAGACCCATACAAATATATGTCCTCCATGTCGCCATGATAAGCATTCCTCCAGTAGAAGGCTTTTCTTATCGTGAGGGCCAATGTATGGTGCTTGTAGAGATTCTGACAGGGAAGCTATTTGAGGATGTATTTCCTTGCTTATCCAACTAAGACATCGAGAGAGGAGATTTTCTTCATGATCTTTAGCTCCATTTGGCACATGGATGGTCGACGGTGTTTATAGGTTTTTTTTGGGTGGGCCCCAGCAGATGGGCAGGATATAACAAGATGCCCTCCCTCTTACACACGAAGCAAATGGAAGGTGAAGGGCAGAATATATTGGTATGCCCGTTTTAAGGCAAGTAAAGCAACAGATGGCTACTGATGAATAAGTAATTCATCATGCTAAAATGCTAACATTGGGCGGCTTTCGAGTTTGATTCATCATATTTTCACATAATTTTTGTGTATAATTTACATTTCATCTTTTCACACAAATTGCATGCAAAAAACATTTAAAATTTAGGGATTTTATCACTTGTGCCCCTCCGAGATGTTGCAATATCAGTTATGCCCCTATCTTTTTGGTAATATCAGTTGTGCCCCTCAAAACTTGCTAATTTATCACTTGTGCCCCTCGGGTTAGTGACCGTCTATCCATAGTGCAAACGGCCGTTAACTTTGAGGACATAGGTGGAATTACTTAAAAAAAAAGATTATACGGTACCATCTTCTTCTTCCTTCTATTCCCCATCCTCTTCCTCTTCCTCCAACCTCCTCCTCCTCCCTCTCTGCCCCCGCCCCAGCCCCATGCCGCCCAACTCCGCCCCGAGCTCCCCTCCCCGGTGCCGCCCCTTGCTGCCCTCCGCCCCAGCCTCCAGGCCGGGCGCCGCCCCCTACCGCCCTTTGCCCCAGCCTCCAGGCCGGGCGCCGCCCCCTGCCGCCACCCTCGTGGCGCCTCCTCGTGGCGCCTCCTCCTCGTGGCGCCTCCATCGCGCGGCCGCGCGCAGCGCCCTCCTCCACGGTCACTAGCCCGCAGAGCGGCGCCCCGCACGTTCACCTCCGCATCATCCCCCGCGTCCTCAGCCTCCGCGGCGCGAACCTCCAACAGCATAGTCCCGCCGCAGCAGCCGCGCGAGAACGCGGCCCGCGCCTCCGCGCAGCCCTCCATCCGCCGTCCACCCGTGCCCGCGCTGCCCTTCGTACAGGCAGCAGCGCCGCCCGCGCGCGGGCGCCCCTTCAGCCTCTCTGTCGCATCCACGGCGACCCCTAGTGGCCCGCTCCACCGCCGCTACTGTCCCACCGGCCCCCCTCGCTCCTGCCCCGTGCGCCTGCTCCAGACTGACCTCCTCCTCGTGTCGCCTCCGCCCCTCCCACCTCCCCCCACCGCCCCGCCTCCAGGTCACCCTGCCGCCCTTGCCCCCAGGTCGCTCCGCCGCCCCCGCCGCCTATGCCTCCCCCTTGGCCCCCTTCCACCCTCCTCCTCCGCCTGTGCTGTGGGTGGAACTGGAGTTAGGTTTTTTTGTTAGAGATCCCATGGATGTATGAAGGTGTCACTAAGAGAGAGAAATTATGAAGAAAAAGAAAGAAGAACAAATGGAGGAAGAAGATGAAGAAGAGGACTGGACAATAATACCCCTCTTAACTGCACCAAGGTTTGAAAAAACCATGGTTAAGTCAATTCATAGACGGTCAATCTGACGGAAGGGCACAATTGATGACGGAGCAAGTTTTGAGGGGCACAACTGATATTACCAAAAAGATAGGGGCATAACTGATATTGCAACATCTCGGAGGGGCACAAGTGATAAAATCCCTAAAATTTATGGTTCAAGGTGCCTAGAGTTTTGATTTTTGGCAATATACTCATTTCATCAATGACAAGGTACGGGTCCTTGCTAACGAGTTCAGCATTGACCATCAGGTAGTTACTCTGTATCATCCACAAACGAATGGTCTTTCTAAGGTTTCAAATAGAGATATCAACACATTGCAAAAGGTTGTCCGTCTAGATCGAAAGGATTGGTCACAGTTTTTGGATTCGACTCTATGGGCTTACCGGACAATGGTACTTGAAGTTTGATGTTTTCGTGATGAAGCAGAATTTCAAGAGGACTACATCGGATCCATGTGTGTACGTTCAACGTATTCCCAATGGCAGGTTTATTATCCTATTGATCTGTGTGGATGACATGATGATAGTTGGTTACGATCCCTGGTTGATTGCAAATCTCAAAATGAAACTCTGTAGGGAATTTAAGATGAAGGATTTAGGCAATACAAGCAACATGCTTTGGATGCAGATCACTCGCGAAAGGAAGAAGCGCAGGTTGTAGTTGTCACTAGAGAAGTATGTTGAACGCATTCTATAGCAATTCAAGATGAAGAATGAAAAGCCTGTCAGCACACCTCTTGTCTCTCATTTCAAGTTGACAAAAGAGACATGTTCATCTACACTTGAGGAAAAAGCTGAGATGATCAAGATTCCATACCAGTCCGGGGTTGGTAGCCTTATGTGCGCTATCATTTACACCAAACCCGACATTGCTCATGTTGTGGGCGTAGTGAGCAGATTCATGCCAAATCTAGGGAAGGATCACTGGGAAGCAGTGAAGTGAATTATGAGATACTTGAGAGGGACCTCAAGTATGTGTATGACATTTGGGAGGTTAAATTCAAACTCTTTAGATACACAGATGCTGACATGGCAGGAGATGTAGATCAGAGGAAATCAACTTCTAGGTACATTTTCACCTTCGTAGGGGGAGCGATTTCATGGCAGTCGAAGTTGTAGAAATGCATTGTTCTTTTAACGACTGAATCTGAGTATATTACAGCAGCAGAAGCAGGAAAAGAAGTGTTGTGGCTACAACGATTCCTTGGCGAACTTGGATGCGGAGACAGTGAGCCAATTGTCTTCTGTGATAGCCAGAGCGCCATTTATCTGAGCAAAAGCACGATGCAACATGCTCGCACAAAGCATATAGACATGTGATATCATCGGTTTAAAGACTCTATTGATAAGAAGCATCTCATTTTAATAAGGTCCACAAATATGAAAATCCATCAAATATGATGACGAAGGCCATGACTCGTAATAAGCTGCAACTCTGTAGAGAGCTGAGCGGTGTCACCTCTCAGTGATCATCTTCTTGACGACACCTCTTTATTGGGACTGGAGGAGAAGGTTGTTGGATAGTTATTATCCGTTCTCAAAAAAAGAAGGGAGACATTATTGGACAATTATCCCTTTGAAGACCTATTCCAAATATGAATAGGAGAGAGAGAGGAGAAGGAGGAAACTCATATAAATAAGACCCCATGCATGGCTTTAGAGATCATCTCAACTCAAACATATCTCCTTCTCTTCTCTCTCAGTTATCTCTCCCCTCGTAAGGAGAGAAGCAAGCTGCACAAGGTGCAAGGAGCAGTTCGCACAAGGCATAAAGAGCAATCTGCATGAGGTGCAAGGTGCAGCCGTAGGGGGTCTATTCTTCCTCTAACATACGCACACAGGGGGTGCGAAGTGCATCCACATGAGGAATGATCATGCACGAGGAGGGACAGGTCGTGAAGAGGAGAAGCAACAGTATCGTGTTATCCAAGTACAATGTGACAATTATCTGATTTTATTCTTGTAACTGAGCTTCATTCTGTTGAGCGACAAAACTGAGAAGGTATTGTGCCCTCTCATGTTTTGACCTAGTGGATTTGTTGTGGGTCGCCGTACCCCGTGGGATTTTCCCCTCCCTCACATCGAGGAGGGTTTTCCAAAGTAAAATTTCCCATCTCTCTGTGATTGATTGATTATTGTGCTACGATTATTTTGGTTCATGTGTAGGGAGCATCCCACTGCTAGTCATCCTTTGCAGGACAGGTTAAAGGAACCCCGTAATTTTCCAACATATACCTTAACCCACTGAACTATCAAAATGAATTTTGAGATGGAATTTCTATTGCTAGTATATACTGAGTAAAAAATTCAAGTAGTATATTTGATAGTTAGAATGATATTTTAGGTGAAAATATATCTGTTTATTCACTACAATAAAGTGGACCTAAGGCGATGAACAATTTTAATATTCTTTATCATATCTTCTGATGTTAAAGATATAACAATGAATATTATTCATTGTCAAATCATCTTTTGTACTTGTAATTAGCAAAATGAATATCATATTTGTTGTTAACGACACATATAAAAATGATTTTTTCGTTGAATTATTCGTTAAAATTCATACTAATCGTTTCCAAATTTAGGAATGGTTAAAAGAAAATGGCAACGAATAATCGTTGTTATATGATTCGTTGCGAGGAATATAGCAACGAATACTATTATTCGTTGTGAATTTAGAGAAGTAAGCAACGAATAATATTCGTTGTTATATATTAAACTACAAAAGATATGTCAACGAGTATTAAATTATTCGTTGCCTTAGGTGACTTTTCTTAAAGTGATGGGAAGCTACCACTTCAATGCCCTTCTCTTATACCCAGGGATTCGAGCCCTTCCAAGACAGCCTCCTCAGTTGCAATTTCTGTTGATGTAACTATTATATTAGATGGAATAGAGAGACGAATATATATATATATATATATTTATACCTAGTACTTCTAAGACCTTTTTATTAAAGACGTAGTAAAGAGAGGATAAAACTATAGATAAAAATGCATCACTTACAACTTTATTTCTTCCTTTTCTCTTATAGAGAAATAATATCATTATTGAGAATATGGTATGTTTTTCTCTTCTTCCACCTCATCCTCATCTTATTTGATTTATAGTGTATTCTTTGGATATTGATTCCTTTTACATATTCACATATTTTATAATACAAAGATAAGAGGAAATAATGCATATTCATAGAGTTCGAAATTTGAAAGGAATGTGCATGACACTATACTTACAAATAAAAATGTGTACATGATCATCTTATCGTAAACAATTCTTCATACTAGATGCCATCATATGTTATATGGATCCTATTGTGTTCCTAACCACTGAAATATAAACTCTAATTCAAAGTTTGAAACTCTATTGACATGGATAAAAGTAGGAGATTTAAATGAGCATACCTAATGACAGAGGAGTTGACATCTGGAAAATGAGTCTACATTATGTATGTAAGCCTGCATTCAATTATAAAGGACTAATTCCAATACAAATCTTAATAAACTAAAGATAGAGAGGTTTTTACTGGAAGATAAATTGTTACCAATAATACCGAGAGCTTCCTCCTACTATACAAATAGGAACAAATAAGATAATATATGGTCACCCTCACAATCACGTCCATCTGCACAGTAGCAAAAAAAATGTAAAATAAAAATCTAGGTTAACACACATATCCATAACAACATTCCACATGTAGAAATTTTAAGTATTTCATCAATAACATAAAATTAAAGGCTATTTTATCAACACTTCACAAATAAATATTATACACTAAAATAAATATAATATATTAAGAACTGTGTCCTCACTCTCACAAGCTCATGCCCCATACATACTAAACTAATGCACTCACTAACACATACTAACGTATACTCTAATATACATGCACACTCTCTCCGACACATATTATACTAATACATTCCCTAAGATACATACACATGCATGCACACATAACATGCATAAATAAATAGCTCACACAAATAATTTCCCCACTCCCCTTCCCTCTCATACCCACACATGCATAACTTAGACACAAAAAATACTAGAAAGAAACAACATTGTATTAATACATTCAATATCTACACACACATGTACACATATGTACACATACTAACATACACATGTACACAAATACTAACACACACAAACACACACACACCAACACACACATACTTATTACCACAAGCGCATATACAATAAATCATTACTGTATAATCCTAAAAATTGCAGAACAATGTGGGTATTTAGTCTATGTGTAGGTTATCACATCACATATAAATATGGAATTTCTCAATGTTTTATTAACATGTTGATTTGCATATAGAATAGCCTCACAAAATTCATTCTAAAATATAATCTATGGTAATCTAATTGTATAATGTCCAATCTACAAATAAATAAATTTGAACAATATTATCATTTCAAATTGTAATGGTTTAGGCATTTTATCATACACATTCCATACATGTTTATGCATATACAGTAAGCTAACAAAATCAATTCTAACAACTAATATTCATCAATATAATAGTATGATGTACAATCAACAAGTTAATGAATTCTAAAAAAAGGTATGATGTTCTAGTCTAAAAAATGCAAATCCTAAAACATTAAATATATCCATAGTATGCAACCAAAATTAATATAAGCAAGAGAGGAGTGCTCGAAATACCTTATGGAAGAAGAAGTAGCTTATAGATGAACAAAATGATGGTCGATGGAGGTGAGGGATGCCGTTCAAAGATCGTCGGGGGAGAGTTTTTGGGGGTTTGATTTCATTTGGAATGAAGGATAGGGAGCCCGATAGCGTTTTGTTTAACAGGCATGGGCGAGCACATGTGCTCGCCAATGTGCTCTCCCCCCAAATTTTCATGAGTCATTTAAAATCACATATTGAAATTTAATTGGACAAGGACGTGTGCTTGCAAGGTGCTCGTCCCATCCTCACCCTTTTGTGCTCGTCAAATTGTGTTTTTCTTGTAGTGAGTTGTATTAAATGTTGGGCCCTTAGGGAGTACCTTAGCCTATTTTTTGATGTGGCTGCTAGAACTATATGTAGGTGTTGTTTGTGACTAGGGGTACCTCTCACCCCCCTTTCTTTGATGAAATGAAATGCAATGTTTCTTCGAAAAAAAAATGCAGCGTCAACTACATATCTACGTAAACAAAAAATGAAGATTCAATAGTTGTGCATAATGCAATATGTTGAAAAAAATAACATTCCATTTGTTTCCCCCTAAACATCAAAAAGTCCCGCAACATATTTTCTACGAGTCACTCCTCACCAAAATACAGCTGATCATATTTTCCAACAGCGACTTGAGGTTGGTCATCGTGGTTATGTTCTACGAGTGCTATTTTCCTAGCTATTTTATCAAAGATCAGAAGAAAAAGCTGAATTTGAAATGTTTTTTAAGTACCACCTGTGTTGACTTTCTTTTGACATTTACAATAAAATTGCATCAGATCGACCTTTAAAATAAAATTGCATCAGACCGAGACGAAATTTGATACGTATGCAGTACAATTAGCAAAGATTAAACCTATACGGTTGGATTTTTCACATTTTTTTTTTGCGAAAAAAAACCATTACAGCAAGCCCTGTAGAATCTTCTACAACAGAGGATATGCTTTCCGCCTAATTGGGGTGGCTGAAGGAGCAACATCATAGGTGTTAGAGTCTCTCGTTGCTGGAGAGGTGTGATAGATGGAAGACGAAGCATTGCACTGCCAAGAGCACTCATCAGCTAGGGATAAGGGAGCATTGGCGATGCGACGAGAAAATATAAAGAAAGAGAGATGCGGGAATTTAATCAGTAAGATTTGATGGTAGCTCTAAGACCCTGCAGAGAAAAAAAATATGAGAAAGCGAATAATAGTATTGCTTATTTAAAAAGGGTACCCTACCTTTTTTTGTGCATGTAGATGTTATGGTTAGATTCACAAGACCTGATAACTCAAAATAGGCAAAAGATACAAGTACCTGAAAGTTTATAAAGTATCTACCAGGAAATGTCTTCCTGTAAAAATGGTTATCCAGAGAAAGTATCTTTCAACAACTTCGCGCCAACATTAATTTTCTAATCACAAACACTGCAACTACCGACACTAACCCCGAAACCGAAATTCCCCTGGCCGCATTGCCGATCACAATGCGGAAGAGTTCCCACGACGGCCGATTGGAGATCGTGGGAACATTGATCACTGCATCAACTCCCATGTCCTTGCAGACCTCCTCAGAATTTGAAGTGATCACGATCTTGGACATGCTGTCTGCAGTGGGACGAGGGATCCCGATCTCCTCCAGGTTCACGACGCCCCGCAGGTCATCGAGCACAAGATAGAATCTCATGTTCGACAGGGCAGTGTAGAGCGACATCCTTCGTTGCTCCTTCGTGTGGTATTCTGTGAGAGAAAGATCCAATTGTTCGGCGATGCCATCTTGGATTCCGGAAGTTGGTGTGCTGTAACAGTTTGGTAACCATATCACGGCATCGAAACGAGGGACACCAATGCCCTCCTCTTTGAGGAGTTCTCGGAGGATCATGGTCTTACCCATGCCATTCTGGGCTATGATGCCTATGATATTATTGTTTCCGTCCCCTCTAGTAATGGCGCCGAGTCGGGAGAGAGTGTCCCCGTAGCCCATGAACGGATCGCTCAAGGCCTGTAGTGAAGCTTTGCCTTGCCATCCGAGTGTTGTGATTGATTCCTTGAGTTTATGCACAGATCTCCTTTGCCACCAAGAGAACAGTAAGCCGCCGTTTCTCCTCTTCCGCAACTTGTTTGCGACAACCACCTTGTTGTCGACTTGCCGAAGCCATGACTGCACCTTGTAGCGGATCTGATCTGCACCAACGCCTTCTGCTCTCAACTTGTTAAGGATCTCCTGTCTAACCTCCAGCAGCTCCTGCAGCTCCTCCCAATGAGCAGATGAATTCCGCGAGAGGGTTCGACTCTCAGTTGAAGTCCTGCAGATGATTTCTGGGAAGCTTAAAATCGGAACCGCTAAATGGACAAAAGTAAAAACATATATAATTTAGATGCTAAATAAACACTTGAATGAGCTGTAAACAACCCCCTAAGCAAACCAAATATGGAACTTTATCCGTTAAAACCTACACTAGAGATAGGTAGCTTTCTGTCGATCTGGATCTTTTAACCAAGTTAGAATTCATCTCCCACCATTGACAATCTAGGGAAATCCAAGCGTGACTCGTCAGCTTTAGGGAATTTTGCTCCAAACCAGAAGACGTCCTGAAGCTAATTCTGATGATCTTAGGTGGTGTGTTCAAAACAAAAAAAACAAAGAAAACCATGCGACAGCTACTTGATATAATATCCATAACATCTTTTACTATACGAAGAAAGAGAGAAATTTGAGATGATGATATAGAGATTAATTACACAGTAGTAGCGGATCTCGAACTGGGACCCGGGAACTGCTCGTACTCGCACAGTGGGCGTCCTAAAGATGAATCGTGAGAAACGGAAGAAAATGATGACATGACGAGGGACCAGATCCGAAGAGGAAGTGATGGAATCGTAGCTATCATCCTTTTCCATTTTATGTATTCTCTCTGTCTGGGATGGGTCCTCATTACCGCTTCTTGTATAGGGTGGAAGAACTTGTGGAAAAGGACAAGTCGGAGAAGAATCCATGGATGTATCCGCTGGAATTTGGAATTTGGGATTTTCCACTTTCTTGTGGGGCAAGTTGGTGTGCCCCATTATTTCGTCCCATCTTTTTCCAGCAAAACAGAGAGCCGTTTCGAGAGAGAAGGAAGCTTTAGCTTGGGTGTTCTCCTCTCCCATTTTCAGCAACAACAGCAGCAAGGGGTTTTGGACCCCCTTCTCCGACTTCCTCCACGCGATCGGGAGAGCGAGTGAGAAGTCGAGCATCTGTGCTCGAGGGGCAGCAACAGCTGGGTGTTTTGGCAGCAGCAGTTTGGGTTGGACAGTGGCCGATTGGGCGAGCTCGAGAGGAGCTGAAGCGAGGTTGCGTCCGTGGCGACCTCAAGAAGCCGTGCATCGACTTTGGGTCTCCATCCGGGAGCCCACAAGGGGAGTTACTTTAGCCTCCTTGTTTTAGAGCACATTTGGTATTTTGGATACCTAGGGATAGTTTGTTCATTGTTGAAGAACTATCCATTGTGTGGCTTGTACCTCGGTTTTGTGGGCAACAAAATCGGGAAGAACTTTGGCTTGCTTTGACCGTAGTGATTGGTTGCCGGTCTTGCCCCGTGGTTTTTCTCTTGCTCACATTGAGCAAGGGTTTCCACGTAAAAATCTTGTCTCTTGTGGTTGCTTGCTTGCTTGTGATTGTCATTGTTGCTATTTGAGTTCCCGTGTGGGGAAATATCTTGTGTGTGCCATCTTTGCTGCAGGACAGTTTTAGGGGAATATATTACTGGTTGATTGTTTCCGCATCTACATTATCCCCAACAAGTGGTATCAGAGCTCAGGTTTGAGCAATGGGCAAAGATGATGAAGGCACAATGATCAAGCTCACAAGCAGTAACTGGCAGATTTGGAAGGCGAAGATGGAAGATATCTTGTATTGCAAGGACCTCCACGACCCTGTGGAGGGTGAGAGCGCCAAGCCGGAGAATATGTCTGCAGGAGAGTAGACAAAGCTGAACCAAAAGGCCATTGGCACCATTCAGAAGTGGCTTGACATGTCGGTGTTCCATCATGTTGCCGAGGAGACGAATGCCAAGGAGCTATGGGACAAGCTGTCCGAACTCTATGACCAGAAGACCGCAACCAACAAGGCTTTCTTGATTAGAAAGCTTGTGAACTTGAAGTACAAAGATGACTGCAAGGTGGCAGAGCACTTGAATGACTTCCAAAGTATTATCAACCAGTTGACCTCCATGGGGTTGGTACTTGATGACGAACTGCAGGCACTTCTCTTGTTGGGTTCTTTGTCAGATAGTTGGGAGACTCTAGTAGTCACCGTGAGCAACTCTGCTAAAGATAGCAAGTTGACCATGGCTATGGTCAAGGGTAGTCTCCTCAATGAGGAGATTAGACGCCGCTCATCCGGAGAGGCATCCACCTCTTCACATGTGTATGCAGTTGAGAGGAGAGGAAGATCCAACAACAGAGGAGCGTCACAGGAGAGGCAGAAATCCAGAGACAAGTCCAAGGGCAGAGGAAAGTGTCACCATTGCCAGAAGCCAGGTCACTGGAAGAGAGATTGCAGGGTTTGGAAGAGAGAGCAAGCTGAAGGCAAGAAAGATCATAAAAAGGAAGATGGGAATGTAGCTGCAGTTGTGGCAGATGAAAGTGCAGAAGAGGTGATTCTCACCATCCAGGATCAGTGCTTGCACGCAGGGAGCGATTTGGAGTGGGTCGTTGACACGGCCGCCTCCTATCATGTGACTCAACACAGGGAGTTCTTCACCACCTACACTAGGGGTGACTATGGGAGAGTCTTGATGGGTAACGAGAGTTACTCTAAGATCATTGGCATGGGCACCATCTCGATCCAGACGGATGTTGGGTGCTCATTGACACTCCAGAATGTGAGGCATGTTCCTGATGTACGTCTTAGCCTTATATATGGCTCACAGCTAGATAGTGAAGGCTACCATCTGAAGTTCGGCGACAGCAGATGCAAGATTAGCAAGGGTTCTCTCATCATGGCGAGAGATAGTTTGTGTCACACGCTCTACATGACTAGAGTGAAGGTCATGGATGGCAGTTTGCATGCTAGTGAAGCAGATAATTCAGATTTGTGGCACCGTCGTCTTGGCCACATGAGCCAAAAGGGCTTACAGCTTTTGAGCAAGAGAGAGTTGATCCCCTACCACAATGACATCACCTTGTCTCCTTGTGATGCATGTGAGGTTGGGAAGAGCAGGAGTGTACCGTACAGAGCGAGATCCAAGGTGAAGGGAGACCTCTACAGCTGGTTAACTCAGATGTTTGTGGTCCCATGGACACGGCCTCTTTGGGAGGCAACATGTATTTTATCACCTTCATTGATGATGCATCTAGGAAGGTGTGGGTGTATGTGCTGAGATCGAAGGATCAAGTGTTTGATTGCTTCAAGAAGTTCCATGCCATGGTTGAACGTGAGACATGAAAATTGTTGAAGTGTCTACGCACAGACAATGGAGGAGAATACACCTCCCATAGCTTTCAGAGCTATTGTGCAGAGCACGGCATCAGGCATGAGAGGACAGAGCCAGGCACACCCCAGCACAATGGTCTAGCTGAGAGGATGAACATGACCATTGTTGAGAGAGTCCGCTGTATGCTGAAGACAGCGAAGTTTCCCAAGACCTTTTGGGCTGAGGCGGTTCGCACCGCATGTTACTTGGTGAACCGATCTCCATCAATTCCTTTGGGCTTTCAGATCCCAGAGCGTGTTTGGAAAGGGAAAGACCCCTCATATGCTCATTTGAGGGTGTTTGGATGCAAGGCGTATGCATTGGTACCCAAGGAGCAGCGGAAGAAGTTGGATGACAAGGCAGTGTCTTGTATTTTTCTTGGCTATGGAGATCAGGAGTTTGGATACCGTCTTTGGGATCCAAGGAAGAAGACAGTCACCAGGCATAGGGATGTGATTTTCTATGAGAATCAGACGTTGGCTGAGGACACCACTGATTGTGGTGATGGAGATAGTGATGAGGACACAGGTCCCTCTCCAGTACATGGTACAGGTGGAGAGGATGGGCAGCTAGAGCAGCATGAGCCAGAAGCAGACCCCGTTGATGCAGGTCCAGGGGACTTAGGCAGGGGGAGCAACCTCATCCAGTTGCAGACACAATAGAGCCTCAGCTCAGGCGATCTGAGAGGACACGCCAACCATCATCCCGCTACCCCACTTCTAGATATGTGATGCTCACAGACGCAGGTGAGCCATACACTTTTGAGGAGGCACAGGTGCACAAGGACAAGGGTCATTGGCAGAATGCAATGAATGAAGAGATGTCATCTCTCAAGAAGAATCATACTTATGACCTTGTTGAGCTTCCTAAAGGGAAGAGAGCCTTGAAGAACAAGTGGGTCTACAAGCTGAAATCAGATGACATCGGCAAGCAGGTGAAGCACAAGGTCAGATTGGTCGTGAAAGGGTTCAGCCAGAAGGAAGGAGTGGACTATGATGAGATCTTCTCCCTAGTGGTGAAGATGAACTCAGTGAGAATGGTGCTAGGACTTGTTGCTAGCATGGACCTTGAGCTGGAGCAGATGGATGTGAAGACGGCGTTTCTTCACGGTGATTTGAAGGAAGAGATCTACATGGAGCAGCCATAGGGTTTTCAAGAGAGAGGAAAAGAGCATATGGTATGCAAGTTGAGGAAGAGTCTCTATGGCTTGAAGCAAGCCCCGAGACAATGGTACTTGAAGTTTGATGCTTTCATGGGAAAGCAGGGCTTCAAGAGGACTACAGCCGACCCATGCGTATATGTTCGTCGTCTTCCCAATGACAGGGTCGTCATTCTTTTGATCTACGTGGATGACATGTTGATTGTAGGTCATGATTCCAACTTGATTGCAAATCTCAAGAGAGAACTCTCCAAAGAGTTTGAGATGAAAGATCTGGGCAAGGCAAGTTACATCTTAGGGATGCAGATTACAAGGGACAGGAAGAAGCACATACTGTGGTTGTCACAGGAGAGCTATGTTGAATGCGTGTTGGAGCTGTTCAACATGAAGAATGCCAAATCTATCAGTACGCCCTTAGCCTCTCATTTCAAGCTAACGAAAGAGTCATGTCCTTCTACTTCTGAGGAGAAAGCGGAGATGTCCAAGATCCCATACCAGTCAGCAGTTGGGAGCCTCATGTACGCAATGGTTTGCACTAGACCCGACATAGCCCATGCAGTGGGCGTGGTGAGCAGGTTCATGTCTAACCCGGGCAAAGACCATTGGGAGGCCGTGAAATGGATCTTGAGATACTTGAGAGGTACCTCAAGTATGTGTCTTGTTTTTGGGAGGTCAGATCCCAAACTTTGTGGCTACACTGATGCATATATTGTAGGTGACATGGACCACAGAAAGTCCACCTCAGGCTACATTTTCACTTTTGCAGGGGGAGCCATATCATGGCAATCCAAACTACAAAAATGTGCTGCTCTCTCAACTACCGAAGCAGAATACATTGCAGTAGCAGAGGCTGGGAAAGAAGTGTTGTGGCTACAACGCTTTCTTGGTGAGTTTGGATTTGAAGACAGTGAGCCGGTTGTATTTTGTGATAGCCAGAGCACTATAGACTTGAGCAAGAGTACCATGCACCATGCTCGCACAAAGCACATTGATGTGAGATACCATTGGCTGAGGGATGCAATTGATCAGAAGCAGCTCATGTTGAAGAAGATTCACACCGATGAGAACCCCTCAGACATGTTGACCAAGGCAGTCACTCGTGACAAGCTTCAACTCTGTAGAGAGCTGAGCAGTGTCACCTCTTGTTGATATCCATCACAGGACAACACCTCCCCGTTGGGGCTGGAGGGGGAGGTTGTTGGGTTTCTTTGAAATATTGTCCAGCCCCAACTTGGGGGGCTTTCTGAAATTTTTCCAGCAAGTTGCCCCCCCAGTCGGGGGTCTCTTTTTCCCATTCCAGGGAACCACGCACAGCAGGTGTGCCCCATTATTTCATCCCATCTTTTTCCAGCAAAACAGAGAGCCGTTTCGAGAGAGAAGGAAGCCCTAGCTTGGGTGTTCTCCTCTCCCATTTCCAGCAATAGCAGCAACAAGGGGTTTTGGACCCCCTTCTCCGACTTCCTCCACGCGATCGGGAGAGCGAGTGAGAAGCCGAGCATCTGTGCTCGAGGGGCAGCAACAGCTGGGTGTTTTGGCAGCAACAGTTTGGGTTGGACAATGGCCGATTGGGCGAGCTCGAGAGGAGCTGAAGCGAGGTTGCGTCTGTGGCGACCTCAAGAAGCCGTGCATCGACTTTGGGTCTCCATCCGAGAGCCCACAAGAGGAGTTACTTTGTCCTCCTTGTTTTAGAGCACACTAGTGTATTTGCCCGCACTTCGCGGCGGTTTTAAAGTCGCGGAAGCTTGAATACAATGTGAATTATTATAAATTTGTATAATATAAACTTGTATACTATTAACTTGTATAGAAAATAAAGTAATTTTTAGTTACACTCGTTAAAATTATATGTGACAGATAATTTATAATTTCAGTATAAATGACGTAACTAAACTTGTATAGAAAATGTAGTGAAAACTTGTATATAAACTGTGTATATAGGTGATGCGTAATTTATATTATATGTATATACATGATACATAGTTTATATTATAAACTTATATGTTATAAATTTGTATAGAAAATGGTGTAACTAAAAATAGAATGTTGTATATTATAAACTTGTATAATAAACCATCTATATACGTGATACATAATTTATATTATATATTGAGGCCGGGGAGGCTGTTCTGTATAACAGCCAAGTTGGCTGTTACATGGAGCAGTTTCCCCCATTTTTTATTTTTTTTTCAAAATTTTTTTCATGTATATTCATCTATATATCCCTCCTACATGTCATTCAAATTTCACGAGAAACAAAGACTCCTAAGCCTCTCCATCTAGAAGGGGTAGATTACAACAAATTTCAGACCGCTAAAATTACCCGGTTTAGATGGAGGACTTAGGAGTTTTTGTTTCTCATGAAATTTGAATTACATGTAGAAGGGATATATAGATGAATAAATGAAAAAAATTTGAAAAAAAATAAAAAAATGGGAGAAACTGCTCCGTGTAACAGTCAACTTGGTTGTTACACAAAACAGCTTCCCTTTCCACTTATATATTATACGTAGTTTATATTAAAACATTGTAGATAAGTTTATCATATACCACCATCGTATAAATAAATCAACTTACATACATGTGTGCAAAACAGCTGTCACCAATAGACTTTTGTTTCTATTTTAGAAATAAAATATGGTATTTTACATTGTGGACGAACGGATCAGTGGAACAGAATGTGAACATAAATAAGTATGATATGTATAAAGAGTTTTAGTCTAAGGTGTTATTCAAAGAAGATGCCACGTGGCTAAAGCCTCCCCAGCTTTAGTAAGAGTTATAGATTTGGTATTTTGGATACCTAGGGATAGTTTGTTCTTTATTGAAGAACTATCCATTGTGTGGCTTCTACCTCGATTTTGTGGGCAACAAAATCGGGAAGAACTTTGGCTTGCTTTGACCGTAGTGATTGGTTGCCGGTCTTGCCCCGTGGTTTTTCTCTTGCTCACATTGAGCAAGGGTTTCCACGTAAAAATCTTGTCTCTTGTGGTTGCTTGCTTGCTTGTGATTGTCATTGTTGCTATTTGAGTTCCCGTGTGGGGAACATATCTTGTGTGTGCCATCTTTATTGCAGGACAGTTTTAGGGGGATATATTCCTGGTTGATTGTTTCCGCATCTACATTATCCCAACACAAACCCTCCTCCCCCGTATTTATCTACTAAAAAAATCAATATCACAACAACTCAAGGGAGGCGGCCACTGTCATCCTCTCAAGACTGCCCACTAAAAGGAAATCGAGGAGGAGAAAGAAGGTAGACCGACATTTGAGGTTTCGGTTAGAGGAGAAGGATCATCTGTTGTAATTGACAATTACATTTAATGCTGTAATCAAGGCGGTTTGTCGTATGAGAATCGGACGATCCTCGTAGAGAGCCGGGATAGTGGGTTCACATCTCGAGATAGGGGGCCGGTGATCGGACAGTTCTGCCATGTACATCAAAGTCTGCTACACAACAAGCGATCCTTTCTAACGGTTAGACGGGCTCTTGCTCTCCAAATTCATAGAGATATCAAGTTATCTATCATTCTATTTCTCCAAATCATAACTGCCCATGCGTCACGCATTCTGGATTTATTTTTCATAAATCATAATATCCTTTTTAGAAGTTATTACGTAATCACATTTTTATTTGAATTTTATTTCTCTATCATTCTGTAGATTTGTAATTGAAATTTTTGACCATGGATGCCAATATTACCAACACTAGCTGATGTTGACTTGAAATTGATGCAACTGACGCGTAGAGACCGTCACCGATCGGAGTTGAGGGTCTTGCCTGAGCTAAAGAGGATGGCGATGAGAGTAGGTGAGGAGGGGTAGCGGACTGTGTGGGGGAAGCTTTTGGAGGATGCTTGGAATCGAAGAGGGGGTAAGAGGAGTGCAATGAGAGATTATAAAGAATTGTAAGAACAAAGAAAAATGAGAGAGTGAGTAGAGATGATAGCGAACGAATATATCCGTGTTGGGGATATATAGATAATGCGGAAACAATTAACAACCCAGGATCTGTATCCCCTGAACTGTCTTGCAGCAAAGATGGCACACACAAAATGTGTTCCCCACACGGGAACTCAAATGGCAACAATCAATCAACCACAAGCAAGCAAGCACCACAAGACAAAGATTTTTACGTGGAAACCCTTGCTCAATGTGAGCAAGGGAAAAACCACGGGGCAAGACCGGCAACGATTCCACTACGGTCAAAATGGAGCCAAAGTTCTTCCCGGTTTTGTTGCCCACAAAACCGAGGTACAAGCCACACACAATGGATAGTTGTTCAACAAGGAACAAACTATCCCTAGGTATCCAAAATACCAAATGTGCTCAAACAAGGAGGAAAAAGGTAACTCCCCTTGTGGGCTCCCGGATGGAGTCCCAAACACGGCTTCGGCTCCTTGAGGTCGTTCCCAACGACCTCCAATGGCTTCTCCCACTTGAGCTTGTCCTGCTCTTCACAGCCCGTTGCACCTCAGCCCGCGACACCTTGGTCGACGGAGAAAGGAAGAGGAGCCCAGCTGCCCTCCCTCTTCTTCTCGGCCTCTCTCTCACGGCTGGAACGACTAGGGTTCAAAACCCTCGCTGGAAACGGCTGAAAAACTGGAAGCAAGAAATGGGTCGAATGCTCCTGTCGAGAGTTCCCTGGAAAGGGAAAGGAATGGGTTCCCACTTGCTGGGAAATTGCAGTGATACCCTGATGAATACCCATTCATCACTCTTTATTCTTATATTTTAGCTACAAAAACCTATGCAAATGCATGTAGATATGTGTAAATAGGAAAAGTTAGCAAAAGCATGCATTTTTGTAAATATAAATAATTAGCATGTTTTTGTGCAAAAATAAAAGAATAAAGAAGAAAAAGAAAAAGAGGGAAATATTTAGAATAAATATTGAGCAACCTAACCCAAGGGAGGGCTCAGCATGGGCCTGACCGCATAAAAGCCACAAGTAGAGGGAGATAGGGGCTCATGTGTAAATATTTATGTAAATAAATAAAATAATATTTTCCTCAACCAAAAATATACTTGTATATATTTTGTATATATTTAGGAACTATTAAAAACAAGATAAAAATCTAAAAATTAAAAATACCAAAAAGAACCTTTCACCATGTACATAGACCACCTCCCTTACCTTATTTCACCTTGTAAATAAAGCTATTTGTTTTCAAAACTTTTTGTAAATATTCCTTTTTATGTTTTGTAAATAAAATAAATAAAAAGAATTAAAACAAAAATCAAATAAAAATTACAAAATCAAAAATACAAAAATATCTTGTATATATACCATGTATATAATTGTGCATAAATAATTATTTCCCCTATGTATATAAATAATAAAAATAAAATAAAAATAGCTTTTTATTCCTCATTTTATCCTATAAATAAATAAAATATAAAATGGGAGTAAAAATGTACAAAAATAATTAATTAAAAATTAAAATCAAAAATCATATATTGTATATATACCTATGTATAGCTATAATATGTAAATACCTTATTTTAATTTCCAAAAATTAATTAAAAATCACAAAAAAATAGAAAAAATTAAAACCAACATTTTTCATGTTTTGAGTTTTTGAAAATTCGGCCATTTAAGGCCCCAAAAAAATTCGAATAAAATCTCAATAATTGGCGGCCTCTGATTGGTCCACGGGGGATTGTTGACCCCCGGTCAACACCTCCCCCAGGACCACCAGAGGCGCGGATCTGGGTTTCGACCCGATTTCTCGATCTTTTCCTCACCTGATCCGAATGCCAAATCCGCAAACCCCGGGCCCTAATCCACCTTCACACACCCGAGATCCTCGCCCGGAGGTTTGCATGGGGATCCGCGCGCCGATCTTCGTGCCCGACTCCACTCTTCCCGGATCCCTAACACTATAAAGTTGGAGCTCCGCCGCACTCTCACGCCATCTTTGGCTACCCATTCTCTCTCCAGTGAGCTCCATCGCGACCAGCAAGGTGACAGCTTGCCCCCGCCGGTGTCGCAGCGAGGAGGAGGTGCGTCGACCATCGATCCGGCCGCTTCTTGCAGCCGTGCTCCGACGACCACCGGGAGCTCGAGCCTCGGGAGTTGACGACCCTTGAGGCGAGGACCAGGAGCTAGCTGAGCTCCAGCACAGTCTACAGCATCACCCAGGTAACCTTAGTTCCTACCCAGTTAGAGTAATTTTGGATTTCGCCCAAATCGACCGTTCGCAGTGTTCCTTTGATTCCGACCGTCTCGCTTCATATCTCGATCATCGGAGCACCCCATCACCTCCGCCATCTCCTCACGCACGTTCTACGCCCACTCGTTCAACCCAGCTCGCCCCGGAGCTGGGAGTCGAGCTCCACCGTCTTCCGCTCGCCGGAGCTCCTTCGCCCCGACCCACCAGCCACCTTCACCCCGCTTCTTTGGGTCGAGGCACTTTGCCCTCGACCCGCGAAGCTTTCTGGTTGCTTTGCAGGTCCAAAGGGAGGTGTCTGAGCCCCCTTACATCCCAGACCGGAGCTTCGCGCCGCCAGCCTCGCCGGAGCCCCTCCAGGGCTCGGCTGGGCCATCGGCCAATACCATCAGCTGCGGGGCTGCACCGGGAACCTGTTCCGACATCCAGAAGCAGCTGAGGAGGAGTGTAGCTCACGCAGGAGGCCGGCGAAGTTCGCCGGCGTCGAGTTCTTTCACCATCCTCCAGAGCCGTCCGATGAAGCCTCAGCTCCAGTTCTAATATCAGCCGTCCATCTTTCGAGGAGCCGCGACCGTTGATCATCCAGAGGACCTCATCTGGACCGTTAGTACCCGAGGAGAGAGGCACCTGAGCCCCAGTCGTTAGATCACCCACGTGGCCTCGCCTCAGCCGTCGAATGAGCCCAAGAGAAGAAGAGAAGGGGAGCGCCGCCCATCCTGACCGTCCGTCCACCACGTGGCGCGCATCTGGCCGTCGACCAATAAAGGGGTAAATATCTTAGGGCCCCCCTCGTAGTTTGTCGTTTTATTTTTAGTCCTGTAAATATTGTTAGAACTTTATTTACGTAGGGTTATTTGCACTGTGGACCTCGTGTTTGTTAAGATTTGCATGTATGCCCCTGTTTGTATGAGACCACGTGCGTCGACACGTGTAGCTTAGGGTTATTTGCATTTCTAGTCCTGTAGATCTGGGTTGTTATGGAATGAATGAATATTTTTGAGTAATTGCAGTTATGCCCCTGTGAGTGTTTTTTTTATTACACATGTGCGAATTTTAGTGGGCTTTTTGCAACCACGTCCCTGAGCTTTTGATACGAGTTATCAAAAAGCCCTAAGACTTGGTTTTTATTACCATCAGGTCCCTGTGTGCCCCAGCCACGCGCCACGCGCGTGACTAGCTGGGTATTTTGCACCTGGGCCCCCAGATTCTCGGGTATTTGCACATTCGTCCCTGTGCACTGTGCCCTCTTTACATTTTTGAATAAAATACTAAATCACCTCCAAATCCAATGAAATTTTGACACATGGCTCCTGCCATGGTGTAGGAATTTCAGTGATTTTTGAGGACATTTTTACTCTTATTTAGTATTTTTAAAAATTCAAAAACAGCCTTTTTAGTCACTGTCTAGGTTCAAAAATACCAAAAAAATATAAAATCACCTCCAAAAATTCTAAAAAAATTAGATACTGTTTCTTGCTTGTTGTTTGATTTTCTAGCCAATTTTGGCTATTTTTCATTGCTTAAAAACCCTAAAAATTGAAAAACCCCTAAAAACTCATAAAAATTATAATAAATAATCTAAAAATCCAAAAACAATAATTCTGGTGCCCAAATTTTCCTTATTTTATTTAGAATATAGGAAAATTACCTCCAGAACCTGTTGTGATCCTTAGATATTTTATTTGAGGGTTTTGGTTCTGGCTGGACAGTACCCAGCATTTTTAGCACTGTTTGATTTTTAGAAAATAATTTACCTATTAGAAAAATATCAAAAATTCACAAAAAACACCTAAAAACTTAAAAAACATAAAAATACTTTTTCCTGAATTTTTGCTTTATTTTTGGTGTGTTAAATAATTTGCCTAAGTGTGTTGATATTTGTTTCCTTTTATTTTCTTTATCCTTTAAAAATCCAAAAAAATATAAAAATTAATAAAAACCACTAAAAATCACTTTTCTTTTATTTTATTTCGTTTTCACTACTTCGTAGGCCCTAGGCCAATCCGTGCTCCTTGTGTTCGACCCTGGGAGCTATACCAGGTTAATCTTATAGCTAGACCGCTCTTCTTTCGCGCTTGATTATTTTATCTGTTTGAGTGGTTGATTTTTCTTGATATACGTGGTCTGATTGCTTGGGTCACAACGACCTGATTTTTGTACCTCATACCCTAGTGAACGGGCCCGATATCAGAATGGCGCCGTTGCCGGGGAGCACGGCTTAGTAGTGTTTTTATTTTTCGTTTTTGTTTTCGCGGTTTTTCGCGGCTCTTCGGAGCTCGCGGCTTTTCGCGGCTTTTGTATTTATTTTCTTTTTGCTTTATTTTTGTGTGGTTATTTTATTTCCATTTTTGCACATATACCCTTGTTTTTATTTTCATTTATTATTTGATTATTTTATTGGTCTGACCACTTTCTTTCTTTTCTTGCGAGGGCCCGAGGACCGCGGAGGCGACTTTCGAGGAGCCGGTGCAGCCGCGGAGCTCGGAGGCGGCTTCCTTCTCTACGAAGCCGCAGGAGAGAGCGAGAGGAGAGAGTTGAGTGGTGTGAGGCATTAGGGTAGTTTTTATTCTATTCATTCATTATTGTTGTAATAATACAGGACATTCAGAAACTCTTAGACTTAGACCGTAGCGGGTCTGTTTCGCCGAGCACCGGCGTGCTCGGGGGACCCATTAGGACCCTCGGTTTTTACGCGGTTTTCTCGCGGC
Organism: Ottelia alismoides; assembly: GCA_037367405.1. Lineage (NCBI taxonomy): Eukaryota > Viridiplantae > Streptophyta > Magnoliopsida > Alismatales > Hydrocharitaceae > Ottelia > Ottelia alismoides. The sequence continues at coordinate 400,998 of JAZKJV010000061.1, forward strand.
TTTCCTTTTTCTTTTCTTACTGTCATTTTCCGGATTTTTCGCGGTTTTGCTCGAGCCCCTAGACATAGGATTTTTGTTGATTGTGACGTAGGATCTCTAAGGCCCAACACTTAATAGAATATCTGTTCCTATAGAACGTAATTGGACCTTACTAAAATTCACTGAAAAAGTTAGTTTAATTGGATTCGAGACCACGTGCCGTTAGGAGTCACATACAGCGCTGGCAGGACCCGTTGTGGCGGGCACCGAGTGACTCCCAAGATCGGACTCCGGACTCGATTCGGTTAACTAACTATTGCTCTTCACGATCAATAGAAATTGCCTGTTTAGGACTCGGTTTTTACCGCTGCATCATTTAGCTTAGTTTATTTTCTGTCTTTATTTTATGCGCGGATCATTTTGCATGTAGAGTGCTGGCGGCAGGTACGCATTTCTTACTCAGCATGCATAATTGATTTCACGTGCATCGGCTTTTTCGTCTTCTCCCCCCGTTTTTGGACTTAATAACCAGGAGAACCGAAAAATTCATTAGGCGATTTTGTTTGCTTGAAAAATACCTAAAAAGAAAAACCATAAAATTGGGACTGTTTAAAATTATTGATCTTAAAACTCGCTCACCCTAAAAATTTTGTCTTGGGGAGAGCAACGCCCTCATTGTTTGGTTTGCTTGTGCGAGAGAGTGACCCCGAACACTAGGTAGAGCCCCCCGTTGCGAAACCCGACTGATTACCGACTCATCCGTGCGGGCCAGTCGGTTGGGTTAGCAGCGGATATCCTAACAGGTCACGTAATCGCTCTGCTATCTTGATTGTTCACCAAAATAAAAAAGACAAGATAATTTGACCGAACTTTCACGGTCTTCAGCTCGCGTTGCGTTGGTGAACCGGGGGTTTGTTTTCTGATCGTAATTTTTCCAGATCTCATCCGCCTACTCGCCAGATCAAGATGATGGGTAGACGATCTCTTAGGCAGCCTTTGGTTGCACCGCTTTCGGGCGCGTCTACCACATCATCTAGGTTGGCTCGCGAGAGCTCGGACCCGCTCTCCGAGCCCGAGTATGACTCCACCCTGTTCCCCCTCAACCCCCTTTCTGATCTACCCGAGAGACATGAGCCCGAGGAGAGACTTATTCATTTGACAGCACCTGAGTTGGGCTCCTTCGATTTTGCAGACGTCGCGATGGCCGGCAGTTCTGACGATCACTCCCGCAGACCAGAGCACTTTGTACTAGACCAGGGAGCGATCAACTCCACCCTGATCGCACAGTTAGAGACAGTCCAGCAGCAGCACAGTTAGAGTCGTCAGCTGCGGACATGGGCATCATCAGCGAGAAGCTGGACCGCATGGAGCTGATAGAGAAGAAGCAGTGCCAGAGCATAGCACAGATGGATCAGATGGCACAGGTCTTGAGCGACTTGAAGACACAGATCATGTGTCTCCAGGAGACACAGACGGCTTCTCAGCCCCGTCTTCAGTCGCGAGGCGACCCCGGCAGCAGCAGCAGCTCGTCCCAGCGCTCCAGCGCTCCAGCGCCCCAGCGCAGCCTAGACAGGTTCACCTTGTACAGGCGGAGCCGTACCAGCAGCCGCAGCCCACTTTGCAGTCCCCACCATCTCCAGAGATGCAGATGGTGGTCTACCAGCCGGACCAGCCGTTGGCAGTGCTACCCCCAGCCCCCTTGGATGCAGAGCCGTTGATGGATGTCAACGGGATCTGGTACGACCGTCCCCAGCCTGGGATCCGACGAGACCATCCCGGATTCAGGTGGGGGAGTGGTGGTGCCCAGCCCCAGCAGCAGCCGTCAGCACAGGGAGGGCAGTACTCCCAGCCGAGAGACCATCACCAGCAGCCGCAGCAGCAGCCCCCAGTCTACCAGCAGCAGTCGTCCTATGGTCCTCGTCCCTATCAGCAGGGACAGTCTTGGAGGCGTGAGCAGCAGGCTCACCCGGGATACCACCACCAGCAGCACCCTCCGTCCTACCCCTCTCACCCACAGCAGTACCAGCAGCCTCACCCACAGAGAGGCTACCCGTCGGGTTCCCACGAGAGCCCCGCCTTGGATGACATCGCCCGCCTCCTCACGGATCAGCAGGCGGCATTTCGACGGGAGATGGATGAGTTCCGCCAGGAGTTGCGGGACCTGGTGAGAGGGAAGGCCGCCATACCTGCACAGATAGAGCCCAATCCGAACAATCTCAAGCGGAAGTCTGAGCAGGTAGTACATACTGAGTTAGCCACTCCTAGCGATCCATTTGATGATACTTCTTCAGATCTTTTTGATGTTGATTTTGCCACGCTTAGGAGCGGTAGGACCCCAGCCGGCGGTGGCGCCTCAGCTGAGCACCATCCCGAGGCGCCACAGGAGGAGGAGGAGAGCGGTACTGAGACCGCTCCAGATGATTACGGTGGTACTGAGGCCACCAGAGATGCTGATCCCACCGGCGGTACTGAGGCCGCCATTTCACCAGATCTAGGAGGTGGTACTGACGCCACCCATGCAGCCGAGCCAGCCCGCGGTACTGATGCCGCGAGACGTCTACCTTCACCAGCAGCAGCAGAGCAGCCCGTCCATGGTGGTACTGAGGCCACCGGTGTTTGTAGAGAGAGAGCTGTTGTGTTTCCCCGTGTTCATGTATCTCAGGATTCTGTGATGAATAAAGGAAAAGGTTTACATTCTTTTGGTCCCACTGTGGTGCATGATGTATGTGTGGATCCGGTCCTTGAACCACGTAGATCTTTTCCTAGTCCTTCATCTGAGAAGGACCCAGTGATCCCCTTCCCTAGAGCCCTTCAGATGGGGAAGGGGAAGAAAAATGATTCAAAAAAGAGAGAGTTTGAGGAGTTCAGCCAGAGCATGATAGATCGCTTTCACATTCAGCTGACCCTCCAGGAGGCTTTGCAGCACATCCCCCTTCTCCAGAGATCTTTGAGAGAGAGGACTACAGTTAGGAGGAGGAGGAGGAACCACACTTCAGAGATCCATGTGCTGACCAAAGCCACGTGCTTTGCGATTCAGAACCGACTGCCAGCCAAGAGGCCAGATGCAGGGGCCCCGTATGTCAGATGCCAGATCAGAGAGCAGTGGTTCGACCGTACTCTTTTAGATAGCGGATCTTCGATCAACCTACTTCCGGCAGCCCTTCTCGACCGCTTCGAGTTGGGCACTCTTCGACAGAGCAGGACAGTCCTTCAGTTCGCTGATCGATCTGTCAAGAGGCCGAAGGGGTTGCTACGAGACGTTATCGTCACTATTCAGGGTCTGCAATTCCCCGTGGACTTCGTAGTGTTGGACATGGAGATCCCTGAATCCGTGGCCGATACCCCCATCATCCTTGGTCGTCCGTTCTTGGCCACAGCCAAGGCGGTGACTGATCTTGATAGCGGGAAGGTGTACTTTCGCGTCCAGGGCGAGAGTATACAAATAGAGACGGTCGAGGACTATAGAGTCAGATCCAGATCCCGCTCAGATGCCAGTACCGATTCAGAGCAGCTGACAGACGCAGAGCCAGACATCCACCAGGACTGCGACTTTGTGATTACATATGATGAGGCAGCTTGGGCAGACCTTGAGACACAGACTACCCTCTCACTTTCAGACACAGCTGATGCAGAGATGATAGCAGAGGAGAGTCTGGAGAGCACAGACCTGGTTCAGGATACTATTGCGGCAGCAGGGCCGGTTCTCGATCGCAGCACAGCGATTAGTGATGGTGGTGCTGAGGCCACCTTGTTTTCCGGTGGTACTGATGCCACCGTTTCTGATGCAGATCCCTCGGATTCAGAGTCTGATTGGGCCGATTGTTATGATCAGATGCCAGACCTGAGTTCACCTGAGCCTACAGAGGAGGAGGTAGAGGCAGAGCAGAGCAGAGACAGTGCAGTTGAGCCGCCTTCTCCCGACCCAGTTTGCGAGAGTACACTTTCACTTTCCCAGGCAGATTTGGCAGACCTTGCAGCGTTCACTCAGTTTCTTCCACAGCCAGATTTGCCGGCACCCAGCATTCCAGAGCTGAAGCCGCTCCCTACTTCGCTGAAGTATCGATTCCTTGCGGGCGATCCTGAGATGTACCCAGTCATCATCTCCGCTGAGTTGACTGGAGAGCAGGAATCCCGTTTGATGGGGGTTCTTGAAAAGAACCGCAAGGCGATCGGATGGAGCGTAGCAGATCTCCATGGGATTAGTCCATCAGTGTGCTCCCACCACATCTATCTCGAGGATGGGGCGAAGCCGTCGCGTGAGTTCCAGCGGCGTCTGAACCCCAACCTGAGAGAGGTTGTCATGAAGGAAATATGGAAGTGGTGGGGTGCAGGTTTTATTTATCCCATTTCCGACTCCAAGTGGGTCAGCCCCTTGCATGTGGTGCCCAAGAAGACGGGCATCACGACTGTGATCAGTGAGTCGGGGGAGGAGATTGCTACACGGGTACCCACCTCTTGGAGGGTTTGTGTTGACTACAGGAGACTCAACCAATCCACCAAGAAGGACCATTTCCCCCTGCCTTTTATTGACCAGATCATTGAGAGACTGGCAGGGAAGAGCCATTATTGCTTCCTGGATGGGTACTCGGGCTACAACCAAGTGGCCATCGCTCCTGAGGATCAGGAGAAGACCACCTTTACCTGTCCCTTCGGCACATACGCTTTTCGACGCATGCCATTCGGGCTATGCAACGCCCCTGCGACTTTCCAGAGGTGCATGCTGTCGATCTTTTCGGACATGGTAGGGGAGTGCCTTGAGGTCTTCATGGATGATTTCTCGATCTACGGCGACGGATTTGATTCTTGTCTTGACTGCCTAGATCGAGTACTCCAGCGATGTATTGAGTATCACTTGGTGCTATCTTGGGAGAAGAGTCACTTCATGGTGACTCAAGGGACGGTGCTTGGCCACATCATCTCCAACAGGGGCATGTAGGTTGATCCGGCCAAGGTCGATGTCATTAGAAAACTCACACCGCCGTCCAATCTGAGGCAGTTACGGTCATTTCTGGGGCACGTTGGATTTTACAGGAGATTTATTCAGGATTTTAGCAGGATTGCCCGACCGTTGACCGACCTCTTGACGAAAGACACCGAGTTCCTTGTCGATGACAAGTGTCTTTCGTCGTTTGCTACTCTCCAGAGATGTGTGATTGAGGCTCCTGTCCTCCAGCCACCTGATTGGTCTCTCCCATTCGAGATCATGACGGACGCCTCCGATTTTGCCGTAGGGGCAGTGCTGGGACAGAGGAGGGATGGAGTGCCATTTGCTATACACTATGCTAGCCGCACATTGGATTCCGCCCAGCGGAATTACACGGTCACAGAGAAGGAGATGCTAGCAGTAGTGTTTGCCCTGGATAAGTTCAGATCGTATATCATTGGATCCCGAGTGACTTTGTACACAGATCACACCGCCATCAGGTACCTCATGGCAAAGAAGGATGCCAAGGCCAGACTGACTAGATGGATCCTTCTACTCCAGGAGTTCGACATTGAGATCAAGGATAAGCCTGGAGTCAAGAATGTGGTGGCGGACCATTTATCCCGTTTAGAGCAGCCTGAGGAGTCAGAGCAGATTGATCCGATCAGAGATACCTTCCCAGATGAGGCGATCCTTGCCATCGCCTCACTCCCATGGTATGCCGATATTGTGAACTTTCTCGTTGCTGGGAAAGTCCCACAAGATTGGCCCAGGCAGAGGCTTGAGACCTTCCTTGCGAAGGCCAAGTCCTACCATTGGGAGGATCCCATCCTTTACCACGAAGGAGGGGATAGCGTCTGGCGTCGGTGTATTCCTCAGGAGGAACACCATAGCGTCCTCACTTACTGCCACAAGCTTGAGGCAGGGGGACATCATTCTGGGAGGAGAACGGCACAGAAAGTGCTCCAATTCGGTTTGTGGTGGCCTACCCTCTTCAAGGACTCAGATGAGTTCGTGAAGAGGTGTACTGACTGTCAGAGGATGGGCACTTGTGGACAGCATGATATGATGCCGATGCAGCCCATTCACTTCTGTGAGGTTTTTGACGCATGGGGCATCGATTTCATGGGTCCATTCCCTAAGAGTCAGGGATTTGAGTACATTCTGTTGGCCGTAGATTATGTGAGTCGTTGGGTGGAGGCCATCCCCGCCCGAGCCGCTGATGCGAGGACAGTTTGCAGATTTTTGAGGAAGCACATCATCACGCGGTTCGGGGTTCCACGAGTTCTCATTTCTGATGGGGGATCTCACTTCATCAACGACCAGGTGAAGGCACTTACTACCGAGTTCGGCATAGACCATCGTGTTGCTACACCATACCATCCACAGACAAATGGTCTAGACGAAGTGTCGAATAGGGAGATCAAGACTATTCTGCAGAAAGTCGTCCGCCCTGACCGAAAGGATTGGTCACAGCTATTGGACTCGGTCTTGTGGGCATATAGGACGTCTTTCAAGACACCTTTGGGTACATCTCCCTTTCGTCTCGTATATGGCAAGCCTTGTCACCTACCTGTTGAGCTGAGGCACAAGTCACTCTGGGCAGTTACAGACATTCTCATGGATCCAGATGGTATAGGAGACCAGAGGAGGGCAGAGCTAGCTGCCCTGGAAGAGCTTAGAGATGCAGCTTTCTCGAGCAGCCTACATTATAAGGAGAAAGTCAAAGAGTGGCATGATTCTCATATCAGCCACAAACATTTTGAGATTGGACAGAGAGTATGGCTGTTTGATGCGAGGCTTAGATTATTTCCAGGGAAGCTCCAAAGCAAATGGAAAGGACCTTATCTGGTTCGGAAGGTACACGACAACGGTAGCATCGACATATCTGAGTTGTCTTCTGAGAGTACCTTCCGAGTGAACGGCCAGCGACTCAAGCCATTTCTAGATCATGAGCCGCGGGTCGTTGATATTGCCCCTATTCATTTTGCGTGAGATGTGGTCTTTGACTCACATCTAATGCGTCTCACGCTTGAGCTTTACTGATCCTCCGCTGTACATAGATCCAGATGTCCATATCATCACATTCCTTAGTCCCACATCCCTTTCTTCATCTTATGATTATGCTATACTTAGGGTACACTTTACCCTAAGTATAGGGGGGATGTGAGACATTCCGGGTATTTCTTTTGTTTCTGTCTACCCTTGTTTTGCTGCCTATACTTAGGGATATTTTACTCTAAGTATAGGGGGGGTAGACCCTGTACATTCTCCACTCGGTTTCCCTTCGTGTACAGCCTGCTATACTTAGGATTACTTGATCCTAAGTATAGGGGGAAGACCCGAGTCCCTCTTGACTTTTCTTCTTCCTTTTGTATAGCCTTCCTTTTCACGTCCCTATACATAGCACGAGTTATGTCTTCTTCATCGCTCTTGACTCCGAGGACATCGTTCGAGCTAAGTATAGGGGGGTGTGTATATATTTCATATATACTTTAGCCATAACTCGTACTTTGTGTGAGTGTGTTAATAAATAAAAATGGCTAAAAACCACAAAAATTAAAAAATTTTCATGTACATAATCTTCTTTTATTTGCACATACATAGCTAGTGTACAAATTATTTTTGTAAAAATGATTTCAAAAATCTTTTATGTGTAAAGCTTGTGTAAATATCTTCTGTATCAAAATTATGTATATAATACAAAATTTTTCCAAAATGTTTTGAAAATCAAAAGTTTGCAAAAATCTTGTGTAAATGTGTGTAAATACCTTTTTGCAAAACTTGCACTTCATGCATCATCATTCATGATTTCGAAACATTTTTCAAAAATTTTGCATGATTGTAAAATAGTGTGTAAATAGGCATCTTTTTGTACATTTGTATATAGTTTTCCTTGGATGATAGTTGACATTTAAACTAGCCTGGAATTCAAATTGAGAAATGGAGCTTGATTAAGATCTTAATCCACCTAACTCTAAGAGGAACCTTATAGGGCTTAGGTTTAAGGCTTTTCAGGTCCATGGTGACTTAATTCTTTGAGTCCACTAGGCTATGGTCACATGTCATCTCAATGAGCCTAAGTAGAACACTTAACAACAACACATGACTCATATAGATTATGGCTTTACTTGGACAACCGCACTATGCACCGAGCTCTCTACGGATGAGATGGTGAGGAGGCAGTCTTCCTTGACTTGGGGTAGCATATGAGGGTAGTACTTCTAGGCGGAACCTCTCTTCTTCATTTAGTGAAGGAAGTGCGTCTCAACTTGATCTGGTTGCCATGAAGTCTAACGACGGGAGTTGTGGGTTGCAATAAAGCTTCAAAAGAGGGATAGTCTACTGGCTCAAGAGGAAAAACTCCTTGTATATATGCTGCACATGTACATGTTGTATAGATGCACTCGAAAAAAATGTGAAAAAGAAAAGAACTCCAAAAAAGTGGTGGGTCTGAGAGAAAATGATAATCCCACCGGAGTATGTATATAAGTGCAATAAGCAAAGCTTGGTTTCATGATCCACCTGTTGTAGCTTGCAGCAGGGAGACTTGGCTACACTGGTCAAGCTCCCTAGGGTACTTGGCTACACTGGCCTTGACCCATTCTCTTCTTCCCCCTCTTCTTGAGCCGGTTGTACTTGAACTTAGAAGGGAATACCCCGCTCCTCGAGGAAAGAGTGGCCAGATTGAGGGCATAGAGTTACCTTGTTGGGGAGGGTTGTCAAGTTGCCATTTCTGAGGTGGAGAGCTTAGACCTCACTTTCACAGGACAAGCAAAGATTCATGGTCTTCAGGGTTTGTGATTGATGACTTGTTCTGATCTGGAGCATTGAGGAGTCTTGGTTATAGAATAGTGGAACTTGGAGGCTGTTAGGTTTTAAGCTTAAGTCTAAATAAGGTTCCGACACATCAATAATCCAAAGATCTGATTAAGCTCCATACCTCAATTTAATGAAGGCAAGTTTAATAATCAGCCTTGATCCATGTACATTCTCTTTTTCTTTTTCTTTCTTTTGCACTTCTTTTTCAAATAAGTGTTTGCTAAGGGACTAGCAAAGTATAGTATAGGGGGGTGATGAATACCCATTCATCACTCTTTATTCTTATATTTTAGCTACAAAAACCTATGCAAATGCATGTAGATATGTGTAAATAGGAAAAGTTAGCAAAAGCATGCATTTTTGTAAATATAAATAATTAGCATGTTTTTGTGCAAAAATAAAAGAATAAAGAAGAAAAAGAAAAAGAGGGAAATATTTAGAATAAATATTGAGCAACCTAACCCAAGGGAGGGCTCAGCATGGGCCTGACCGCATAAAAGCCACAAGTAGAGGGAGATAGGGGCTCATGTGTAAATATTTATGTAAATAAATAAAATAATATTTTCCTCAACCAAAAATATACTTGTATATATTTTGTATATATTTAGGAACTATTAAAAACAAGATAAAAATCTAAAAATTAAAAATACCAAAAAGAACCTTTCACCATGTACATAGACCACCTCCCTTACCTTATTTCACCTTGTAAATAAAGCTATTTGTTTTCAAAACTTTTTGTAAATATTCCTTTTTATGTTTTGTAAATAAAATAAATAAAAAGAATTAAAACAAAAATCAAATAAAAATTACAAAATCAAAAATACAAAAATATCTTGTATATATACCATGTATATAATTGTGCATAAATAATTATTTCCCCTATGTATATAAATAATAAAAATAAAATAAAAATAGCTTTTTATTCCTCATTTTATCCTATAAATAAATAAAATATAAAATGGGAGTAAAAATGTACAAAAATAATTAATTAAAAATTAAAATCAAAAATCATATATTGTATATATACCTATGTATAGCTATAATATGTAAATACCTTATTTTAATTTCCAAAAATTAATTAAAAATCACAAAAAAATAGAAAAAATTAAAACCAACATTTTTCATGTTTTGAGTTTTTGAAAATTCGGCCATTTAAGGCCCCAAAAAAATTCGAATAAAATCTCAATAATTGGCGGCCTCTGATTGGTCCACGGGGGATTGTTGACCCCCGGTCAACACCTCCCCCAGGACCACCAGAGGTGCGGATCTGGGTTTCGAACCGATTTCTCGATCTTTTCCTCACCTGATCCGAATGCCAAATCCGCAAACCCCGGGCCCTAATCCACCTTCACACACCCGAGATCCTCGCCCGGAGGTTTGCATGGGGATCCGCGCGCCGATCTTCGTGCCCGACTCCACTCTTCCCGGACCCCTAACACTATAAAGTTGGAGCTCCGCCGCACTCTCACGCCATCTTTGGCTACCCATTCTCTCTCCAGTGAGCTCCATCGCGACCAGCAAGGTGACAGCTTGCCCCCGCCGGTGTCGCAGCGAGGAGGAGGTGCGTCGACCATCGATCCAGCCGCTTCTTGCAGCCGTGATCCGACGACCACCGGGAGCTCGAGCCTCGGGAGTTGACGACCCTTGAGGCGAGGACCAGGAGCTAGCTGAGCTCCAGCACAGTCTACAGCATCACCCAGGTAACCTTAGTTCCTACCCAGTTAGAGTAATTTTGGATTTCGCCCAAATCGACCGTTCGCAGTGTTCCTTTGATTCCGACCGTCTCGCTTCATATCTCGATCATCGGAGCACCCCATCACCTCCGCCATCTCCTCACGCACGTTCTACGCCCACTCGTTCAACCCAGCTCGCCCCGGAGCTGGGAGTCGAGCTCCACCGTCTTCCGCTCGCCGGAGCTCCTTCGCCCCGACCCACCAGCCACCTTCACCCCGCTTCTTTGGGTCGAGGCACTTTGCCCTCGACCCGCGAAGCTTTCTGGTTGCTTTGCAGGTCCAAAGGGAGGTGTCTGAGCCCCCTTACATCCCAGACCGGAGCTTCGCGCCGCCAGCCTCGCTGGAGCCCCTCCAGGGCTCGGCTGGGCCATCGGCCAATACCATCAGCTGCGGGGCTGCACCGGGAACCTGTTCCGACATCCAGAAGCAGCTGAGGAGGAGTGTAGCTCACGCAGGAGGCCGGCGAAGTTCGCCGGCGTCGAGTTCTTTCACCATCCTCCAGAGCCGTCCGATGAAGCCTCAGCTCCAGTTCTAATATCAGCCGTCCATCTTTCAAGGAGCCGCGACCGTTGATCATCCAGAGGACCTCATCTGGACCGTTAGTACCCGAGGAGAGAGGCACCTGAGCCCCAGTCGTTAGATCACCCACGTGGCCTCGCCTCAGCCGTCGATTGAGCCCAAGAGAAGAAGAGAAGGGGAGCGCCGCCCATCCTGACCGTCCGTCCACCACGTGGCGCGCATCTGGCCGTCGACCAATAAAGGGGTAAATATCTTAGGGCCCCCCTCGTAGTTTGTCGTTTTATTTTTAGTCCTGTAAATATTGTTAGAACTTTATTTACGTAGGGTTATTTGCACTGTGGACCTCGTGTTTGTTAAGATTTGCATGTATGCCCCTGTTTGTATGAGACCACGTGCGTCGACACGTGTAGCTTAGGGTTATTTGCATTTCTAGTCCTGTAGATCTGGGTTGTTATGGAATGAATGAATATTTTTGAGTAATTGCAGTTATGCCCCTGTGAGTGTTTTTTTTATTACACATGTGCGAATTTTAGTGGGCTTTTTGCAACCACGTCCCTGAGCTTTTGATACGAGTTATCAAAAAGCCCTAAGACTTGGTTTTTATTACCATCAGGTCCCTGTGTGCCCCAGCCACGCGCCACGCGCGTGACTAGCTGGGTATTTTGCACCTGGGCCCCCAGATTCTCGGGTATTTGCACATTCGTCCCTGTGCACTGTGCCCTCTTTACATTTTTGAATAAAATATTAAATCACCTCCAAATCCAATGAAATTTTGACACATGGCTCCTGCCATGGTGTAGGAATTTCATTGATTTTTGAGGACATTTTTACTCTTATTTAGTATTTTTAAAAATTCAAAAACAGCCTTTTTAGTCACTGTCTAGGTTCAAAAATACCAAAAAAAATATAAAATCACCTCCAAAAATTCTAAAAAAATTAGATACTGTTTCTTGCTTGTTGTTTGATTTTCTAGCCAATTTTGGCTATTTTTCATTGCTTAAAAACCCTAAAAATTGAAAAACCCCTAAAAACTCATAAAATTTATAATAAATAATCTAAAAATCCAAAAACAATAATTCTGGTGCCCAAATTTTCCTTATTTTATTTAGAATATAGGATAATTACCTCCAGAACCTGTTGTGATCCTTAGATATTTTATTTGAGGGTTTTGGTTCTGGCTGGACAGTACCCAGCATTTTTAGCACTGTTTGATTTTTAGAAAATAATTTACCTATTAGAAAAATATCAAAAATTCACCAAAAACACCTAAAAACATAAAAATACTTTTTCCTGAATTTTTGCTTTATTTTTGGTGTGTTAAATAATTTGCCTAAGTGTGTTGATATTTGTTTCCTTTTATTTTCTTTATCCTTTAAAAATCCAAAAAAATATAAAAATTAATAAAAACCACTAAAAATCACTTTTCTTTTATTTTATTTCGTTTTCACTACTTTGTAGGCCCTAGGCCAATCCGTGCTCCTTGTGTTCGACCCTGGGAGCTATACCAGGTTAATCTTATAGCTAGACCGCTCTTCTTTCGCGCTTGATTATTTTATCTGTTTGAGTGGTTGATTTTTCTTGATATACGTGGTCTGATTGCTTGGGTCACAACGACCTGATTTTTGTACCTCATACCCTAGTGAACGGGCCCGATATCAGAATGGTGAGGTAAATTATTGCTGCCCCCAATGTTGGGGCTGGAACATTTATCAAAGAAGCCCAACAACCTCCCCCTCCAGCCCCAACGGGGAGGTGTTGTCCAGTGATGGAGATCAACAAGAGGTGACACCGTTCAACTCTCTACAGAGCTGAAGCTTGTCATGAGTGACTGCCTTGGTCAACATATCTGAGGGGTTCTCATCTGTATGAATCTTCTTCAACTCGAGCTGCTTCTGTTCAATCGCATCCCTCAGCCAATGGTATCTCACATCAATGTGCTTTGTGCGAGCATGGTGCATGGTACTCTTGCTCAAGTCTATAGCGCTCTGGCTATCACAAAACACAACCGGCTCACTGCCTTCATATCCAAACTCACCAAGAAAGCGTTGTAGCCACAACACTTCTTTCCCAGCCTCTGCTGCTGCAATGTATTCTGCTTCGGTAGTCGAGAGAGCAACACATTTCTGTAGTTTGGATTGCCAAGATATGGCTCCCCCTGCAAAAGTGAAAATGTAGCCTGAGGTGGACTTTCTCTGGTCCGTATCTCCTGCCATATCTGCATCAGTGTAACCACAAAGTTTGGGATCTGACCTCCCAAAAGCAAGACACATACTTGAGGTCCCTCTCAAGTATCTCAAGATCCACTTCACTGCCTCCCAATGGTCCTTGCCCGGGTTAGACATGAACCTGCTCACCACGCCCACTACATGGGCTATGTCGGGTCTAGTGCAAACCATGGCGTACATGAGGCTCCCAACTGCTGACTGATATGGGATCTTGGACATCTCTGTCTTCTCCTCAGAAGTAGAAGGACATGACTCTTTGTTCAGCTTGAAATGAGAGGCTAAAGGCGTACTGACAGGCTTGGCATTCTTCATGTTGAACCGCTCCAACACGCGTTCAACATAGCTCTCTTGTGACAACCACAGCATGCGCTTCTTCCTGTCCCTTGTAATCTGCATCCCAAGGATGTGACTAGCCTTGCCCAAATCTTTCATCTCAAACTCTTTGGAGAGTTCCTTCTTGAGCTTTGCAATGAGATTGGAATCATGACCTACAATCAACATGTCATCCACATATATCAAAAGAATGACGAACCTGTCATTGGGAAGACGATGAACATATACGCATGGGTCGGCTGTAGTCCTCTTGAAGCCCTGCTTTCCCATGAAAGCATCAAACTTCAAGTACCACTGTCTCGGGGCTTGCTTCAAGCCATAGAAACTCTTCCTCAACCTGCATACCATATGCTCTTTCCCTCTCTCTTGAAAACCCTGTGGCTGCTCCATGTAGATCTCTTCCTTCAAATCACCGTGAAGAAATGCCGTCTTCACATCCATCTGCTCCAGCTCAAGATCCATGCTAGCAACAAGTCCTAGCACCACTCTCACTGAATTCATCTTCACCACTGGGGAGAAGATCTCATCATAGTCCACGCCTTCCTTCTGGCTGAACCCTTTCACTACCAATCTGGCCTTGTACTTCACCTGCTTGCCGCTGTCATCTGACTTCAGCTTGTACACCCACTTGTTCTTCAAGGCTCTCTTCCCTTTAGGAAGCTCAACAATGTCATAAGTATGATTCTTCTTGAGAGATAGCATCTCTTCATTCATTGCATTGCGCCAATGACCCTTATCCTTGTGCTCCTGTGCCTCCTCAAAAGTGTATGGCTCACCAGCATCTGTGAGCATCACGTACCTGGAAGTGGGGTAGCGGGATGATGGCTGGCGTGTCCTCTCAGATCTCCTGACCTGAGGCTCTGCTGCATCTGCATGTGGATGAGGCTGCTCCCCCTGCCCTAGGTCCCCTGGACCTGCACCAATGGGGTCTGCATCTGGATCATGCTGCTCTAGCTGCCCATCCTCTCCACCTGTACCCTGTACTGGAGAGGGATTCGTGTCCTCATCACTGTCATCATCCATGGAGATCTCATCTCCATCACCACTCTCAGTGGTGTCCTCAGCCAACGTCTGATTCTCATAGAAAATCACATCCCTGTGCCTGGTGACTGTCTTCTTCCTTGGATCCCAAATACGGTATCTAAACTCCTGATCTCCATAGCCAAGAAAAATACAAGGCACCGCCTTGTCATCCAACTTCTTCCGCTGCTCCTTGGGTACCAATGCATACGCCTTGCATCCAAACACCCTCAAATGAGCATAAGAGGGGTCTTTCCCTATCCAAACACGCTCTGGAATCTGCAAGCCCAAAGGAACTGATGGAGATCGGTTCACCAAGTAACAAGCGGTGCGAACTGTCACAACCCGCCCCGCTAGCCGGAATGAGTGCGACATTTAACTGCTTGATCATCTTTATCGTAATTGGCATGTCTAACAAAATTCCGACAGCAATTCCTCTATAATATGGACTCCCAAACGATAACCTGTACCTGAAACATCCTTTATAAAACTTTTGCATAAAAATCTCCCTTAACATCTTTCATCACCACTCAAGTCATAATCCACATTCACAGTATCAAACATATTTCCTTTGCTCCTTATGTACAACCGTTATCTACGACTACGATACAAGTCTTTCTATTTCACAAACATCAAGTACCAACCATTTTACCTGAAGAACTCAAAAACGTTGCTGCAATATCACAAAATGCAGTAAAGGTCCCCACTGTCAGCAAAAACTCAATTCATTCCCTCGCGTCCTCTACGACTCTTCAAGTGTATCTGTAAATAATATTAAATAATAGAGGGTTGAGTCTAAACTCCAAATGAGCTTAGACCCAGCGAGTGGGTCTCAAGCACTTAGTAAGAAAAATATTGGCTAGTTAGAAAATAACTTTGCTGGCTAGTAAAAAAATGTAATGCTATAATAGGCTAATTTCATATAAAAAAAATGAAGCTTGCGAAATAATGATGTACAGAAATTGAAATATCAAACTGACAAACTAAAATTCATATACTATCTGGCTGTGTAAAATCTTGCAGAAATAAAAACAAAACTTTCTATTTTCTAGCTGTTATAACGACACCACTGTGGCTAGCGTACTAAGTACATGAACACTGAAACAAACTGAGTCATACGCGTAGACAGCCCCAAAGGCCAAAGAACACTCTGCATACAGCCCAAAGCCTATGTGTATATAAAATGTGGACCCAAAGTCCTCTGAATCATATCTGATGGTTGCCATATCTGATGGCATGTTTCAGGGTCATATCTGATGACGTCACCATATCTGATGGCTAGTTCATGACCATGTCTGAGAGCTACTGTGGTGGTCATTGTTTCTGACTTATTTTCTGATCCATAATAAT
The DNA here is from genome assembly GCA_037367405.1 of Ottelia alismoides. Lineage (NCBI taxonomy): Eukaryota > Viridiplantae > Streptophyta > Magnoliopsida > Alismatales > Hydrocharitaceae > Ottelia > Ottelia alismoides. The sequence goes on from JAZKJV010000061.1 coordinate 416,903, forward strand.
ATAAATGTAAGCTGGAAAATTTGTGATATCTGAATCATATGATGAAACTGAATATCCGTACTTATCTGAAAACTTTTACAGTATAAAAAATGACATAATTGAATATTGAAACATATACACTTTTCTACCATACATAAAGCTTGCATGCTATATCAACTTTGCTAAGCTACCATCATCTTGGACAAAACATCTTATCTTATTATCAAACTAGACTATACATATACAATAACATAATCAAAAGGCATATGAAATTATAACATTGCAAGGTATCTATGAAGAAAATGGGGTTATAACTTAAAATAGGCTTGAGACCACTCACCTATTTTGTCAAGTACATTTTGTTTGACTTGTTCTGTTTCCTGTTGTTACCACGATTCCGGTATCCCTAATATGATGAGAGTTATGAGTTTTACATAAAAAAAACTTTCAATTCTCGCATAAACCTGATCCGTTACTTTCTATCTAACTCTCTCTTCACAATCAGATTCAACAACTTATAAGGCTAATTTTCAAATACCACCTGCCACCTCATTTTCTTATGATTTCCATAGACATGTGATAATATTCTATCACTCACCTTAGAATAATATAATTTATTACTCATGCATGTAACTTCAATTCTGCAAAATACCATGTAATCATCCCTCTCTCCGTGATTTCTAGCATATCTCTATGACTACTACCATTATTACTCGTGCATGTTAGCCTCACCATAAATACTCATGCATGCAAGGAACCCAATTTAAGAGGATACTTAAATTGCAAAAATATAACATGTACCTATTTCCTTGCTCTCGCTCTCGCAAACCTATCCTCTGGAGCCTAATAAAGGAAAGTTTAATGAAGCCCTTCCCTTCTCTACGTATATGTATACTTTCAACATTTCAATCTCCACCGACTTGCCTTAATATTACACGTAATGAAAAAGTATCCACGTGCCACCGTTTCTTTTTAAGTTGGCATGCATCCTTAATATACCTTCAAAGAAAATCCTAGGAAATCCCAAAGGCCACCGTTAATTCTTGATACGTGCTAATATTGAATAAGAAAAGTTTGGTCAAGATGCCATTCTGACAACCATTAAAATAAATAATATAGGTTGTCATCATTTTTTTTATATCTTGTAATCTTTTGCTCGTGTACCTCAAGAGTTATGTACATCCGTGTGTATTATTCTGAAATGCATATGGTAATATCATACCCGTATCCAACCATCACATTCTGTCTCGTAGGCTTAGTATAAAAGGTATCATTTAGAATGCGAATGTTACAATACTCCCCTATTTAAGCTAAATTTCGTCCTCGAAATTTACGTACCTTCGTTCATTTGAGAATAAGTGTGGGTATTGAGATTGCATTTCCTCTTCTCTTTCCCATGTAGCTTCTTCTATTGCATGACTCCTCCATAGAACTTTTACTAGAGGTATCTTCTTCGTTCGAAGTTCTTGAACTTTATAATCTAAAATTTGTACTGGAATCTCTTTGTAAGAAAGATCTTCCTTCAGTTGAATTTCTTGCGGTTGTATAACATGTAATGGGTCTGGAATATATTTCCGAAGAGTAGAAACATGAAAAACATTATGTATCCTTGCTAGCTCAGGTGGGAGTCGAAGACGATACGCTACCTTACCAATTCTTTCTGTAACTTCATACGGACCAATGTATCTTGGGCTTAGTTTTCTTTTCTTTCCAAATCTAATTATACCCTTCCAAGGAGATACTCGTAAAAATACCTGATCTCCCACTTGAAATTCTAGATCCCTTCTTCTCTTGTCTGCATAACTTCTCTGTCTCTCTTGTGCAGCTTTCAAATTTTTCTTGATTTCTTCAATTTTCTCCATTGTATTTTGTACTAATTCAGGTTGGACCAATTTACGCTCTCCTACTTCGGTCCAACAAATAGGAGTTCTGCATGCTCGTCCATACAGGGCTTCATACGGTGCCATCCCAATACTCGCCTGATAGCTATTATTATAAGCAAACTCCATAAGCGATAGATGTTCATCCCAACTGTCTTTAAAACTTAATGCACAAGCTCTGAGCATATCTTCCAAAGTTTGAATAGTCCGCTCAGATTGTCCATCGGTTTGTGGATGAAAAGCCGTACTAAATGCTAATTTTGTACCCATTGCTTTATGTAGACTAGGCCAAAATCTAGATGTAAAGCGAGGATCTCTATCAGATATAATTGACACAGGTGCTCTATGTAACCTTACTATTTCATCCACAAAAATTTTACCCAAACGATCCAATGTATATGTCATATTAATTGCTAAGAAATGAGAAGATTTGGTCAATCTATCGACAACTACCCATATCACATCATGACCTCGACGAGTCCTGGGCAATCCAGTAACAAAATCCATGGTAATATGTTCCCATTTCCACTCTGGTATCGGGAGAGGTTGCAATGCACCAGCTGGTCGCATATGTTCTGGTTTAGTTTGTTGACAAATCAAACATCTAGATACATATTCTGCAATCTCTCTTTTCATTCCTGACCACCAATAGCATGATTTCAATGTTCTATACATCTTCGTGCTTCCTGGGTGCATTGCGTACATAGAGTTATGTGCTTCCTCAAGAATTTCTCTTCTAAGTTCTGTAAGTTGTGGAACACAAAGTCTTTGCTTGAAAAATAATACTCCATGCTCGTTTATTATGAAATCAGGCAATTCTCCTTTCTCTACTCTCCCTCGCATTCTTTTAATTTCTTGATCAGATTCTTGAGCCTCTCGTATTTTATCATATAATAAAGGCCTAACCTGTAGCGTAGCTAACAAAACCCCAGAATCATGTACCGTCAGGTTTGCACGTAGTCCCCTTAACTGAGTCAATAATGGGTGTCGGTCATTCTTTATATATGTCAGTCTCCCACTAGACTTCCGACTAAGAGCATCTGCTACTACATTTGCTTTTCCAGGGTGATACTCAATGGTACAATCATAATCTTTTATCAATTCCAACCATCTTCTCTGTCTATGATTCAATTCTTTCTGAGAAAATATATATTTCAAGCTCTTATGGTCGGTAAAAATCTGACATGTCTCACCATATAAATAGTGTCTCCAAATTTTCAAAGCAAATACTACCGCAGCTAATTCCAAATCATGTGTAGGATAATTTAGCTCATGTGGCTTAAGTTGTTTAGAGGCATAGGCAATCACCTTCCCATTCTGCATTAAAACACATCCCAAACCTTGTCGTGATGCATCGCTATAAATAACAAATCCGTTATTTCCAGAAGGAAGGCTAAGAATGGGAGCTGAAGTTAGACGATTCTTAAGTTCCTGAAAGCTCTCTTCACACTCATTATTCCAGACAAACTTCACTTCTTTCCTGGTCAATCTCGTCAATGGTGCCGCAATTCGTGAAAAATTTTCAATAAATCTTCTATAATATCCCGCTAAACCAAGAAAACTTCGAATTTCTGATACGCTTGTGGGTTGTCTCCAGTTCAGAACTGCCTCTATTTTACTTGGATCAACAGATATACCTTCTCCCGAAATAACATGCCCTAGAAATGCAACCTTCTTCAACCAAAACTCACATTTATCAAATTTTGCGAATAACTGATGGTCCTTCAGGGTTTGTAATACAATTCTCAAGTGATCTTTATGCTCTCCCTCCGACTTCGAGTATATCAAGATATCATCAATAAATACGATTACAAATTTATCCAAGAAAGGACGGAATACTCGATTCATCAAATCCATAAAGGCAGCAGGGGCATTTGTCAACCCAAAAGGCATTACTAAGAATTCATAATGTCCGTACCGAGTCCGAAAAGCTGTTTTAGGGACATCTTCGGCTTTAATCTTCAATTGATGATAGCCTGATCGTAGGTCTATCTTCGAGAATACAGAAGCCCCTTGCAATTGATCAAATAAATCATCTATCCGAGGAAGCGGATAATTATTGCGCACGGTCACTCGATTCAATCTTCGATAATCAATACAAAGTCTCAAAGAACCGTCTTTCTTTTTGACAAAAAGAACAGGAGCCCCCCATGGAAAAATACTAGACTGGATAAATCCCTTATCCGTTAACTCTTGCAATTGGATCTTAAGTTCCCTGAGTTCAGCTGGAGCCATTCTATAAGGAGTCAAGGCAGTTGGCGCAGTACCGGGTACTAAATCAATGGTGAATTCAATTTCTCTATCTGGCGGAAGTCCCGGTAGTTCATCAGGAAATACTTCAGGAAATTCTTTCACTATAGGGATATTTTCTAAGCATATGGTTTCGGCTTTTGTATTGTATACTAGGGCAACAAAAGATGAATATCCCTTCCTGAGTAATTTATGTGTCACTATGGTAGAAATAATACGGGTAGGATATATACTCCTTTCTCCATAGAATACAAACTCTGTCTCACCTGGCATTCGAAAAACAACTTGCTTCTTAAAGCAATCTAGTAAGGCATGGTATGATGTCAAACAGTCCATCCCTATAATGGCATCAAATTCTTTAATTTCCATAGGGATCAGATTCACGATAACTCTACCTCTTGCTATCTCTATTAAACAGTCTCTAAAAACATTCCAAACAATTTCCGGCTCTCCCTTAGGCAAAGAGATCGATAAGGCATGATCAAGTGTACCCATTTCTTTATCCGCAAATACTGAGAATCTTCGAGAAATAAATGAATGACTGGCACCAGAATCAATAAGAGTATGGGCATTTTTACCAAAAATAACAGTGGTACCTGACACCACATCCTCAGCAGAGATGGCTTCTTGAAGTGTCATTGCAAAGACTTTCCCTTGATTTTGTGCATTTTTATTGCCTTTCCTTGGGATATCATTTCTCTTTTCTTCTCTCTTTAGATGAGATTCTTGAGTTAGGGCATTAGTGTGGATATTCTGTTGAGCCGGTCTCCTTGCATTTCCCCAGTTTGATATAAGATTTGGGCAATTTCGACGTACATGTCCTGTCTGTCCACAATTATAACAGCCCGACGATCCACTGCGACATTCTCCCGGGTGACGCTTCCCACAGATGGTACATTGAGAATAAGAAAATCCTGCATTTTTAGAATTCTCCCGAGCAAATCCACCCATTTGATTTCTCCTATATCTTTGAGCAGATAAGTTGTATTGCTTTAGATTTTCAAAATTTCTTCTAACTTTGTTCTCGGGTCCTCTCCATGGAGGTCTTTCCCCAAATCTTTTCCTGTTGTGATCATTACACCTTTGTCTTTCCCTCACCACACGTTCAGCTCTACGGGCAGCTTCCACTAATTTACCATACTCAGTATATCCATTGGCCGAGACCATTGATTTAATATCTATATGGAGTCCATCTTTGAAGCGTCGGCATTAATCTTCTTCAGTCTTCACTAAAGAGGCTGCAAACTTTAATAATTATGTAAACCTCTTCTCATATTCATCTACCGAAAAACTTCCTTGAATAAGAAATAAGAATTCTTTGCATCGATCTTCTTGATATACTCTTGGATAATATTTTTCATTGAATTCTTTTTCAAATATCTGCCAAGTGATCACTGATGGATCTATGTATTTCATTTTCACTGATTTCCACCAATCATCAGCATTTTCCTTTAACAAGAATATTGCATATCTCAGCTTTTGTACTTCAGTACACTCCATCAATTCAAATATCTTCTCCATGTGTTCAAACCAGTCTCTTGCCACCTTCGGATCCGTTGTGCCCACAAAATCTTTTGCACCTAATTTCCGAACATGCTCAAATGGCAGTTGATGTTCGAATTCGTGCGGTCTCACGGATCGAGCAACCATGCTTCCCAAGGTCTGTGCTATTAACGCCAATGTCTCTTGCATATTGTTATTGTTACTCCCAACATGTCCATCACTTAGCCCTTGTGAGGTCTGAAAAGGTTGCTCAGCTTCCATTGTGTCCTACATAAATAAAATTTCTTAATTAGCTCTTCCAAATTTATAAATCCTCAAATCTCATGGAAAAATATAGATAAATCCTCAATAACAAGAATATCATTATTTCCAATCTCATTTTCACTTTATATCGAAATCCAATACATAAATTATAACCACCAATGTATTCATATATCAACCTCGAATATCAATTTTGATCAAATTTCATAAACCATTGCTCTGATACCACAAGATGTCACAACCCGCCCCGCTAGCCGGAATGAGTGCGACATTTAACTGCTTGATCATCTTTATCGTAATTGGCATGTCTAACAAAATTCCGACAGCAATTCCTCTATAATATGGACTCCCAAACGATAACCTGTACCTGAAACATCCTTTATAAAACTTTTGCATAAAAATCTCCCTTAACATCTTTCATCACCACTCAAGTCATAATCCACATTCACAGTATCAAACATATTTCCTTTGCTCCTTATGTACAACCGTTATCTACGACTACGATACAAGTCTTTCTATTTCACAAACATCAAGTACCAACCATTTTACCTGAAGAACTCAAAAACGTTGCTGCAATATCACAAAATGCAGTAAAGGTCCCCACTGTCAGCAAAAACTCAATTCATTCCCTCGCGTCCTCTACGACTCTTCAAGTGTATCTGTAAATAATATTAAATAATAGAGGGTTGAGTCTAAACTCCAAATGAGCTTAGACCCAGCGAGTGGGTCTCAAGCACTTAGTAAGAAAAATATTGGCTAGTTAGAAAATAACTTTGCTGGCTAGTAAAAAAAAATGTAATGCTATAATAGGCTAATTTCATATAAAAAAATGAAGCTTGCGAAATAATGATGTACAGAAATTGAAATATCAAACTGACAAACTAAAATTTATATACTATCTGGCTGTGTAAAATCTTGCAGAAATAAAAACAAAACTTTCTATTTTCTAGCTGTTATAACAACACCACTGTGGCTAGCGTACTAAGTACATGAACACTGAAACAAACTGAGTCATACGCGTAGACAGCCTCAAAGGCCAAAGAACACTCTGCATACAACCCAAAGCCTATGTGTATATAAAATGTGGACCCAAAGTCCTCTGAATCATATCTGATGGTTGCCATATCTGATGGCATGTTTCAGGGTCATATCTGATGACGTCACCATATCTGATGGCTAGTTCATGACCATGTCTGAGAGCTACTGTGGTGGTCATTGTTTCTGACTTATTTTCTGATCCATAATAATATAAATGTAAGCTGGAAAATTTGTGATATCTGAATCATATGATGAAACTGAATATCCGTACTTATCTGAAAACTTTTACAGTATAAAAAATGACATAATTGAATATTGAAACATATACACTTTTCTACCATACATAAAGCTTGCATGCTATATCAACTTTGCTAAGCTACCATCATCTTGGACAAAACATCTTATCTTATTATCAAACTAGACTATACATATACATTAACATAATCAAAAGGCATATGAAATTATAACATTGCAAGGTATCTATGAAGAAAATGGGGTTATAACTTAAAATAGGCTTGAGACCACTCACCTATTTTGTCAAGTACATTTTGTTTGACTTGTTCTATTTCCTGTTGTTACCACGATTCCGGTATCCCTAATATGATGAGAGTTATGAGTTTTACATAAAAAAAAACTTTCAATTCTCGCATAAACCTGATCCGTTACTTTCTATCTAACTCTCTCTTCACAATCAGATTCAACAACTTATAAGGCTAATATTCAAATACCACCTGCCACCTCATTTTCTTATGATTTCCATAGACATGTGATAATATTCTATCACTCACCTTAGAATAATATAATTTATTACTCATGCATGTAACTTCAATTCTGTAAAATACCATGTAATCATCCCTCTCTCCGTGATTTCTAGCATATCTCTATGACTACTACCATTATTACTCGTGCATGTTAGCCTCACCATAAATACTCATGCATGCAAGGAACCCAATTTAAGAGGATACTTAAATTGCAAAAATATAACATGTACCTATTTCCTTGCTCTCGCTCTCGCAAACCTATCCTCTGGAGCCTAATAAAGGAAAGTTTAATGAAGCCCTTCCCTTCTCTACGTATATGTATACTTTCAACATTTCAATCTCCACCGACTTGCCTTAATATTACACGTAATGAAAAAGTATCCACGTGCCACCGTTTCTTTTTAAGTTGGCATGCATCCTTAATATACCTTCGAAGAAAATCCTAGGAAATCCCAAAGGCCACCGTTAATTCTTGATACGTGCTAATATTGAATAAGAAAAGTTTGGTCAAGATGCCATTCTGACAACCATTAAAATAAATAATATAGGTTGTCATCATTTTTTTTTATATCTTGTAATCTTTTGCTCGTGTACCTCAAGAGTTATGTACATCCGTGTGTATTATTCTGAAATGCATATGGTAATATCATACCCGTATCCAACCATCACATTCTGTCTCGTAGGCTTAGTATAAAAGGTATCATTTAGAATGCGAATGTTACACGAACCGCCTCAGCCAAAAGGTCTTGGGCAACATCGCTGTCTTCAGCATACAGCGGACTCTCTCAACAATGGTCCTGTTCATCCTCTCAGCTAGACCATTGTGCTGGGGTGTGCCTGGCTCTGTCCTCTCATGCCTGATGCCGTGCTCTGCACAATAGCCCTGAAAGCTATGGGAGGTGTACTCTCCCCCATTGTCTGTGCGTAGACACTTCAACAATTTTCCTGTCTCACGCTCAACCATGGCATGGAACTTCTTGAAGCAATCAAACACTTGATCCTTCGATCTCAGAACATACACCCACACCTTCCTAGATGCATCATCAATGAAGGTAACAAAATACCTGTTGCCTCCCAAAGAGACTGTGTCCATGGGACCACAAACATTGGAATGAACCAACTGAAGAAGGTCTCCCTTCACCTTGGATCTCGCTCTGTATGGTGCACTCCTGCTCTTCCCAACCTCACATGCATCACAAGGAGACAAAGTGATGTCATTGTGGTAGGGGATCAACTCCTTCTTGCTAAGAAGCTGCAAGCCCTTCTGGCTCATGTGGCCAAGTCGACGGTGCCACAAATCTGAATTGTCTGCTTCACTAGCATGCAAATTGCTGTCCATGACCTTCACTCTAGCCATATAGAGTGTGTGACACAAACTGCCTCTAGCCATGATGAGAGAACCCTTGCTAATCTTGCATCTGCTGTCGCCGAACTTTAGATGGTAGCCTTCACTATCTAGCTGTGAGCCAGATATAAGGCTAAGCCGCACATCAGGAACATGCATCACATTCTGGAGTGTCATTGAGCACCCAACATCCGTCTGGATCGAGATGGTACCCATGCCAATGATCTTAGAGTAACTCTCGTTACCCATCAAGACCCTCCCATAATCACCCCTAGTGTAGGTGGTGAAGAACTCCCTGTGTGGAGTCACATGATATGAAGCGGCAGTGTCAACAACCCACTCCAAATCGCTCCCTGCGTGCAAGTATTGGTCCTGGATGGTGAGAATCACCTCATCTGCACTGTCATCTGCCACAACTGCAGCTACATTGCCATCTTCCTTTTTCTGTTCCTTCTTGGCTTCAGCTTGCTCTTTCTTCCAAACCCTGCAATCTCTCTTCCAGTGACCTGGCTTCTGGCAATGGTGACACTTTCCTCTGCCCTTGGACTTGTCTCTGGATTTCTGTCTCTCCTGTGAAGCTCCTCTGCTGCTGGATCTTCCTCTCCTCTCAACTGCATACACATGTGAAGAGGAGGATGCCTCTCCAGATGAGCGGCGTCTAATCTCCTCATTGAGGAGACTACCCTTGACCATAGCCATGGTCAACTTGCTATCCTTAGCAGAGTTGCTCACGGTGACTACTAAAGTCTCCCAACTGTCTGGCAATGAGCCCAAAAGAAGAAGTGACTGCAACTCGTCATCAAGTGTCAGACCCATGGATGTCAACTGGTTGATTATGCTTTGGAAATCATTCAGATGCTCTGCCACCTTGCATCCATCCTTGTACTTTAAGTTCGCAAGCTTTCTAATCAAGAAAGCCTTGTTGGTAGCGGTCTTCTGGTCATAGAGCTTGGACAACTTGTCCCATAACTCCTTGGCATTTGTCTCCTCGGCCACGTGATGGAAAACAGACATGTCAAGCCACTTCTGAATGGTGCCAATGGCCTTTCGGTTCAACTTTGTCCACTCGCCCGCGGACATATTCTCTGGCTTGGCGCTCTCCCCCTCCACCGAATCGTGGAGGTCCTTGAATACAATATGTCTTCCATCTTGGCCTTCCAAATCTGCCAGTTGCTACTTGTGAGCTTAATCATTGTGCCCTCATCATCTTTGCCCATTGCTCAAACCCGAGCTCTGATACCACTTGTTGGGGATATATAGATAATACGGAAACAATTAACAACCCAGGATCTGTATCCCCTGAACTGTCCTGCAGCAAAGATGGCACACATAAAATGTGTTCCCCACACGGGAACTCAAATGGCAACAATCAATCAACCACAAGCAAGCAAGCACCACAAGACAAAGATTTTTACGTGGAAACCCTTGCTCAATGTGAGCAAGGGAAAAACCACGGGGCAAGACCGGCAACGATTCCACTACGGTCAAAATGGAGCCAAAGTTCTTCCCGGTTTTGTTGCCTACAAAACCGAGGTACAAGCCACACACAATGGATAGTTGTTCAACAAGGAACAAACTATCCCTAGGTATCCAAAATACCAAATGTGCTCAAACAAGGAGGAAAAAGGTAACTCCCCTTGTGGGCTCCCGGATGGAGTCCCAAACACGGCTTCGGCTCCTTGAGGTCGTTCCCAACGACCTCCAATGGCTTCTCCCACTTGAGCTTGTCCTGCTCTTCACAGCCCGTTGCACCTCAGCCCGCGGCACCTTGGTCGACGGAGAAAGGAAGAGGAGCCCAGCTGCCCTCCCTCTTCTTCTCGGCCTCTCTCTCACGGCTGGAACGACTAGGGTTCAAAACCCTCGCTGGAAACGGCTGAAAAACTGGAAGCAAGAAATGGGTCGAACGCTCCTGTCGAGAGTTCCCAGGAAAGGGAAAGGAATGGGCTCCCACTTGCTGGGAAATTGCAGTGATACCCCTGTCACAAGGGTAAATTATTGCTGCCCCCAATGTTGGGGCTGGAACATTTATCAAAGAAGCCCAACAATCCGCTGCTGGAAATCAAAGAACCTTTCTTTCGCAAGTTGAGTGTTGGGACCATTCTTCCGTTCTCTACTATTCGTAATCAATGGCTTATGTGTGGATTTCCTTTCCGTTTGATGGACCGTTAATGTGCGGATTTTCATTTTCGATTTATTATTGAAAACCTCTAACAGCGTCGTTCATGAGAGTTGTATTTTTGTGAAAGTCTAAACTTTTGACGTTTTTTTATAAACACGGAGTTTAAAAGATCGACCTGGAGTATAAAACGGTGTTATAAGTAAAACGGAATCAATTTTCTAATCTTATCTTTTTCAAGATAAGGGATTGGAATACACGCACTTGATATTAAGATCCAACATCGGTATATGTTCGACTAATTACATGGGTCATTTCTCAATTTTCATTTGCAAATTTTACAATATAACCTTCTATTTTTTCCAGTTTTGCACCGAACGTTCGGTAATTTCGAATTACACGTATAACTTTTAATAAAGGTTTTTATCGCTTGTACCTTTCTTAACTTTTGCAATATCGGTTATGTCCCTCCTTTTTTGTAATATTAGTTGTACCCTTATGTTCTTATAAAATTTACGGTTCTTACCTTTTGTAATATAACTTATGCCGCTACTTTATCTTAACTAAAGGGCATAATGGTAAATTTCATAATAAGTCAGGGACACGAGTACTATTAAAAAAAGGAAGGGGCATAACTGATATTGTAGAAGTTAAGAATGACACACATGCTTAAAAGCTTTTTAATAATTGTTAACCATTAATTGCCATAACTTTATTTTATCATCCATGCCGTTTCTTTGTTAACATTCACATATTGTGTTAAATGCTGACAATTTTACCTTTGTTATTTCATCATATTTGCAAATGATATGCCCCCGCTTTCTCCTCCTTCCATCTCCCTCATCTTCCTTCATCCAACCTCCAATGACTCCTCCTCTCTCGACTTCCACCGCTATTGCGGTGTCATCACTGACTGCCTCCCTCAATCCCTCCTCCAGCGCCTCCTCTTTCCAAATTGCAAATCCATCGCAATCGTCACACTATACCAACACGATTGAGGATGATTACCCAGGTTGTAGAACATCAAGGTCACAACCAGTCCATCGTTGATTATCACAATCGATCATTTAATAGCCTCGAAGCCCATCTGCCCATTGCTTCAAGTTGCTACAGGGGAATATCCATCAAAACATACACTATTATGGATGTATGAGTCTCCACTCGAATCTCTTCGAGCTTTGGCCTCAAAATTTCTTCTTCTAGAGGCTTGTATGCAACCGCACCTCGCCGTACTTCATACAACTAGGGTCATCCTCAGCCAACACTATTGTAGCTTAGTCCAATCTCAAGCCATCAGGACTCACATGTGGTCGTATACCTCTTACTCTTCATTCTCGACCCGTTGATGAACATAATGACACAACAACTATGACTTTTTCATGCTTGATCGAACGGTAGACACTATGAGACCTAGTTGCTCCAGTATTTCTTGCAACCTTTGCAATACCTTAAGTCCTCCTCGCTGCACCTCTTTGACCACCACCCTTCACCTTAGTGTTAGTAATTATTCAAGGGAACCAATGCTAATACCCTTTGTGTATTGTTCTTGCTAAATCATTAATCCGGAATAAATACTTACTTGAATCCATCATCACAGAATGTTCTACAGCAAGCAACATCGCCAGGAAATGGTTTCTAGAGAGAGAGAGGAGTAACCATCTATGTTTTTCTTCGATGGGTTGGAGAGAAAACAGACGCATTCCTTCCGTTGGGGACCATAACCCCTGCCTAAACATAGTAGGCTGACAATTTGTTATTCCACCTATCAAGGGATATATAAATAATCGAAAGGTATGTACGCATTTTCTACCATACAGTAGGTGATGCATTTTTGGCCTTGCATTCTAGTAGATCACCTCTTATTTGCCAACATATTCAAGATAGCAAACAAATGTGAATTATGTAATGATTCATGTATGCCCATCAAGATATTTCTAACACAAGAATTAGGGCTCCATGGATCTAAGTAAAGAAGACATTTCTTCATTGCTGGGGAAGAGGATCGGTTGGTACCTGGGGAACAAGAGAGCTTGGGAGGCGGTGCCGATAGTGGCGGTAGGGGCGGAGGAGGGAACCGTACTAGGCGGGGAGGAGGAGGAAAGGGGAAATGGGAGGCCTCCGCATATAGCCTTGTGCACGAGGAGATTCGTTGTAACAAGATGATCCATTCTAATCTGATAGCATTTGGTCTTTCTTTTACATTTTGAGGATATCAAATTTTTAAGGGTTATTTTGCATCTCTTTTTAAAATATTTTTTTGCTCTGCTTCTGTTCCTTTTGGGCTTACTTAATTCTGTATCTTTTCTATTTTTTGTTTAGTTATGCAAAGGGATTCACCTAATCGAAATACATCAAATGGGAACTAACACCCGTAAAACTAGTAACTTATTGTTGTTGCTACGTACAAAGGGATTTTTACCCGTCAGACCCTATAATCTCTGCCAATTACCTCTACAACTTTCGAAACATCGTAATTCCTCCCTGGACCCCATAAAGTTGCTAACTCTTACCTTATAAACCCTGTGGTTAACCCACATCCATTTATCTGTTAAAGCTAACCAGATTTCGTTACATTCTTTTATATTATACCCATTTTATTTGTCGAATTTACATCAATTGCCACTCCCTTTCACCTTCCTCCTTTTTCCCCCCACCCAGCACCCACCATGTCCACCGTGAGCTTCCTTTGTCGCCAGTGAGAGACGGCGCTCGGATGAAGTACGTGGTGCAACTAGAACCGCGTCCCCGGTCGAAGCCTCCCCCGGACTGGCGCCCCGCCTGGAAGCCCCCCTCCCCCCCCCCGCACTGCACCGCACCGACCTCGTGCCTCCCGCACTAACTCCCGCCCCCCCGTGGAGCCCCCGCACCTCCCGCACTGCCCCCCCCCCCCCCCCCCCCCCCCGCGACGCCTCTCGGACCCTCCCGCCCCCCCCCCCCCCCCCCCCCCCCCCCGCGCACTGACCCTGCCCCCATGCACCGACCCTCCCGTGCAGACCCCCCCCCACGCTAGTGGCTCGCACACCTTCCGCCAAAGCCGGCCGCCACCACCCCCCCTCCTCCGCGGAGCCGGCCTGTGCCTGTGGCTCGCACACCTTCCGCCCAAAGCCGCCACCTCCCCCCCCCCCCTGCAGAGCCCCCGTACGCATGTGACTCGCACACCTTTCGCCAAAGCCGCCCGCTGCCTCCCCCCGCCTTCCCTGGATCGAAAGCCCCGCCTCCCGCCGGATTCGAGCTCCCCACCTGCACCTCTCTCTCCCTACAGCTGGGCCAGCATTGGTTCCGTCGTCAGTGTATTGGTGAAGTGAAGATGAAGAAGAAGATAGAAGAAGGAAGGAGGAAGACAGGAAGAATTCCAACCGTTAGAATTGATATGGTTTGATTAACTCGGTTTTAACCCACTTAAGTTAGGTCAAGATGTGTCAATTTAACGGCATGGTTCGTGGGGTAAGACGAAGCAAGTTTACGGGGTCCAGAGAGGAATTACGATGTTTCGAAGGCCGTAGAGGTAATTGGCAAAGATTATAGGGTCTGCCGAGTAAAAACCCCTAAATCTAAGCAAGAGTTATATATTTATTCAATATTTTTCTGATATTAAAAAATAACCCAACACCAACAAATTATGTCCATTTATTTTTTTCCTAATCTAAAGAATGTTGATATCATATAGGTATCCTGATCGATTCGAACCCCTACTCGGACTTAATTTAGCCAATAACAGTGTCAATCAGTTTAGTGCACAGTTTCATTTAAAAAATACGGTTTTTTTATCCGAACACAGAATCAGATATAGCAAGATTTAAGTATCATGAAATTGTTGTGCAACTGTAACAATTGCCACCAAATAAGTGACAAAATAAATTACATTTCGTAAAATTATTTTATTAGAAACAGTAAAATTACCACTCCTATGAAGTAAATAAAAAAATACATTTGTTTAAAAAGATATGAATTTCATTTAAAATATCCAGTAAAAATGAGACAAACCCGGTTATGTATAAATAAATAAATCCTAAGTTCTAATTCATAAAAAGAATGGTAATAATATTCGTATATATTGTAAAATCCATAATAAAATTTTAAAAGCATTGATTAAAACAGTAATTCTGACACTCATATGTTGTAAATGAACAAATGAATTACAAGTAGTAAAAGTTTAATACATATAATTTTAAGCAGTGGCAGGCTCATGATTATGCCCGGAATTATACAGAAGGTAGTGTTGAAAATATATGCAATTTGTAATATTGTCAATGTAAAATTGTTATCACTAATGTGATCTTGCACTTATAGGCCACTAATCCTCCACCCATATGAGATGTGAGCCTACTATCATCCACCACATATAGAGACGCTTCATGAAGATAAACACTTAAGAGAAGATTCTAGAAAAGAGAGAGGTGGGGAAAATATCTTGATATTTCTCCTCCTCCCACCATAATATCTAGATATTTTCTCTTGGAGCATAAACTGAAAGAGGATTCTAGATCTCTCTTCCAAAATATCTCCACCCTCTTGTGGGCATATAAATACCACCCAAGAGATTCTCATTTAACACGACACAACAAGGAGAACAACAACACATCCACTACCACAACAAGAGTCTTCCTTTCAAATCCTTTAAGTCCTTCTCCCTTTGTTGCAAACATTATAAGTCCTCTTATTGTAAAAGTTCAAGTATTGTATGCAAGTTTATGTTTTAATGAAAATAAGTTTTTGAATTCAA